>CM065468.1:37815378-38181624 GCA_032872505.1 Leptopilina syphax
ACATATGTAAAAATTTTAAAATGTTTAAATAAATTTTACTATGAAAAAGAAAATTCTTCAAAATACGTGCAAAAGACCCAGACTGCCCCATTAAATACATCTCAAAAACTTGGTCAAGTAAATTTGCATCAAATAATGAATCAAAAATGTAATAAATTCACGCTTTTAAAAATTTTTAAAAGGTCATAGCCTTTGACCCTACTGAAAGAAACGACCGTAAATACGGGCATAAATACGAGCCTCAGTAGGGTGATGTAATTGAAACAGTAAATACAGCCGTATTTACGGTCGTATATGAATACAATTTTTTCCATATACCTACATTAAATATAATTGCTCTAAAATAATACATTTTTGCAGATGAGTATTAAAATATAATTAATTCTTAAATAATTTGAAATTTTAAAGCGTTTAAATAAAAGAAATGCAAAATGCAGAAAAACAATTTAAGGATATGTTAGGAATGAGGATAAAATTATTTAACATTCGTATAAAGATAATGTTTTATTAGTATTATAATTATACAATAATTATAATTATTATTTATTATATAATTATATATTTATATATATATATATATATATATATATATATATATATATATATATATATATATATATATATATATATATATATATTTATATAATCAGCGACCCCAAAAACCCCTGAGTACCGATTTTCAAACAAATCTGATCAATTTTTAAAAAAGTCATCCGCCATATTAGATTCGCCATTTTAAATTTTTAAAAACTAACATCGGATTCGTAATCAGCGACCCCAATAACCCCCGAGTAACGAGTTTCAAGCGAATCCGATAAATTTTTAAAAAAGTCATCTGCCATATTGGATCCGCCATTTTGAATTTTTAAAAACTAACATCGGATTTATAATCAGCGACCCAAAAAACCCCCGAGTAACGATTTTCAAGCAAATCCGATCAATTTTTAAAAAAGTCATCCGCCATATTGGATCCGCCATTTTGAATTTTTAAAAACTAAGATCGGGTTCGTAATCAGCGACCCCAATAACCTCCGAGTAACGAGTTTTAATTCATTAATACGTTCACAAGTATCAAAATCAACTTGCTAAACTTCAAAGTCGTTTTTCTCGAAATCTTTTTTTCGGATCGTAAGTCCCTTTTAACTGTCCGTGTCACATATAACAGACATTCTAACGTGACATGCATATAGTAGTATAAGAAGACTCAACGGTCATGACCATATCATGTTTCTCGTCTGACTATATTTAAATATACCTAAACACTAATTATTTCACGGAGAGGAATTTATAGTAGTGGGTAACATAATTATGGTTAGGGTGACTGTTAAGAGTATGTAAAATTATTCACTTCAAATTAAAATTGAAATAGTTTTGAATCTGAGAATTTTGTAGAAAATTTTTTTTCTTCACAAACATAATTTCTGATCTTAGGGGCGAGTCTACACTTTTATGGCATTGCCTGCTTAGGTCCTAGGTAACCACATCTGGACTTATAAGCAAGTTAAGGAAACTTTTTAGCAAACATTGTTTTTAACATTTTTTGAAATGTACATACTCTTTTCCTTTCCCCCTTTTTTTGCAACCTTTTGGCGTCTCTTGAGAAAAGGACTCTTTCCATTGAATCAGTCTTTTTCCGCCTTTCTTATCGAAAAGTCGTTTTCTAAGATTTTGTACTGAAAATCGGTAGCGTCCCTTTCCGTAAACACTTTATTTTTTCATTCTTAAGAGCAATTAAAGTGCAGCTACATTTTTCTTAATATCTAATTCAAGAGTTACAATTAAAGAGCCTTTTTCACCTTTGATACGAAACAATGCCTTTCACTCTGGAGAGTTAAAATCGCGTTCGTAAGACCAGAGTCATTTTCACCCTTGCAGGGTACAATTGCTCTAAACATTTTTTGGTCCTTCGAGCTGGATTAAGAGTTCAGTGAATTTCTGTTTTGTAAAAACAAGTGGTTCATCTGATGAACTCGAAAATATGTATTTAACTGTGATTCAAATTTATCGCTCTCTCGGTCGACCAGTTGAATCTTGGGACAACATTCTTGTATTTGGGTGATTTTCACGTAACTGTGCAATTTCAAAATCAGTTTTAAAAGAAAAAAAAATTGGTTTTTTTAATGTTAAACATCATTTTTTCTCATTAGTTAAACATAATATAGTTGTAATTTAAACGGTTTTACGACAGCTATAATTAAAAAAAAATTATAACAAATTTTCGAAAATTGGCTGCCACAGAGCTGACCACCCCTATGCATTGAATTATACTGCTGTCAACTGGGGCTATTTTATGTACGCGAGGTATTTAATAAATAGAATTATTAAAAAGAACTTCTTTGTCAAAAAACCATAAATATGTTAATTAAAATTCTTAAAACGATTGAAACTTCAACTGGTTACAACATAACGGCAAAAAATTAACTTTAATTAATATTTATAAGTTTTTCTAATTAGTTTTAAAACTATTTCTCTCGTTTCTCTAATAACTTGAAAAGTGTATTAGATAGTAAATTGTTATTCATTTAACCTTAAAATATTAATTTCAAGTTTTTTAAAAATATAATATTCAAAACGTTTAAAAAAGCTTCTATTGAAATGATGATTCAAAGTTATTTACATGTGTTTAAATGATAGTATTATAATTATCATAATGTATTATTGTAAAATGTATATTTAAAAAAAAGTGTTATTTATTTTCTGAGAAATATAAAATTTGAAGAAAGGTTGTTAACTTTTAATAAATCATGATTTTAGCGACAAAAAAATTTATTTCATTGCCTAACTCATAGGAAACCTTCAGAACGAAGTCCATAACATATGTCAAAAGTTGATTTTCTTTTAATTCTGAATTTGAATAAAGCATTGAGTTAAAAAAGCATTTTAATGCACAAAATAGCCCCTGCAAAAATATTTACTATCAGCTTGACATAACGAGAGAATTTCATTTACATAATATGAAATTAGCGCATAAAACTAATTTCAGAAAACTAGTCATCAATAAGAGGGCTACGATTAACAATAATACTGTGCTTCTGCTTGGTTGACATAAAGACATTTTAAATTAAGCACCAAATGTGAAAGCTTTTTTTCGAATATTAAAATATTTTTTAATGAGTCAACGGTTGCCGAAGCACTGAAATATAAAAGGACACAACTATGTCTGTCCTTTTCTATAATATGTGTTGTAGCAACTGTTGATCCATGAATTTGCACGTTCACACTGTACGCCACAGGCGCCACGGAACTGACATTTTATGTGACACCACGGAGCTGACATTTTACATTTAAACTAACCTAACTCCGACAATCTTGCAAAATAAATCTTTTCTTTGGGCAGATAATTTGTTTCTAATATAATCTTCAAAAAATCGCAATAATTACCACAGAGAGTGTTTAGATTAAAAGAATAGTTATACCACGGTACTGACCACTTTTTTGTGAACTTCACATTTTTACAAAAAAAAATTGTTTTTAAGTGTAGAACTTCCAATTTTAGAACTTTTTTTACTGATATTTGTTGCTAATGGATCTTATTTTAGATTGTAATTCTCAGATAACATTAAAATGTGCCATGAACATTTAAATTGTGGGGAAAAAACTCTTATTACAAAATTGAAAAAACTTGTGGACAAAAATATTTTACATTTTATAATTTTATAAGAAGTATTAGAAGATGCATTATATGCACAAATTGTTCACCTATATACACAATTCATATTATAAAAATGCTCGTTTCCAGTTTGGACTTTTTCAGTAAAATTTCTGAATTTTAACTTAAAAGTTTAAAAGCTATCTTGGCTCCTCTCAAGAACCTCCATCATGGCGTCGATTTCTTGAATATTTATTGACTAGACTCTTAACTCTAAAAGCTGTTGAAAAATCTCAAAAATCAGGATCATTTCAGCAACAACCAGTTAAAGCTCATGTTTCTACCGAAAGTTCAAACCCTTCAAACAAATGCACTATTTGTTCTTCTGATCACTATGCTGCAAAATGCCCTGAATATCAAAATAAATCTACGAAAGATAAAACAGAACTCATAAAGAAGCATAGACTTTGTTTTAATTGCCTCGGACAACATCGTGCTACGGATTGCCGATCTACAAGGCGATGTATGAAGTGTGGAAAAAAGCATCATACTTGCATTCATCGAGCTGATGACTCAGATAACTCTGCTTACTTAGCAACTAAAAACAACAAACCTTTAGCTTCAGAATCAACTGCCCAGGTAAACCTTGCTGCAGCACATTAAACATCTTCACTATCTCGAACAATTCTCGCTACTATTCAAGTGATCGTCTCATCAGATCAAGGAGAAAAATTCAAAGTCAGAGATCTGGTGGATCCAGGATCTCAGATCTCTTTTGTGTCAGAAAAACTCGTTTAAAATTTAAAACTTCCATGTCAAAATACTTTTGTTCCATTAATAGGAATCGGTGCTGTCAAGGCCGGTCGTACTCGTGGCATCGTCTCGATCAACTTAACTCCCTACTTCCAATCTAAGACAGAATTAAAAATAAATGACCTATATTCTTCCAAAACTAACTGCTCGATTTGCATCAACAAATTTTAAAACGGATCAATGGACTTATCTTAACAATCTTCAACTAGCAGATCCTGACATCGCTTCATCAAGTGAGATAGACATAATCATTGGAGCAGATTATTACGGCTTAATTCTCGAAGAAGGTCTTCGTCGTGGGCCTCCTTCTTCTCCAACTGCTCAAGCTACAATCTTCGGCTGGATTTTATTTGGTCCTTCTAAATCATCAACTGCATTCTCACAACATAGCTATCACATTTCCATTGATAAAGAGCTTTACGACTTACTTCAAAAATTTTGAAAATTAGATGAAATACCAACATCGAAAAAATTTGTCGTGACCTTCAAAGAATATTGTGGGGTGATTCTCCAGGCAATATCATTGATTATCAGCTGACAACTGTCACCTATGGACTAGCCTGTGCTCCATTTCTTGCTTTCCGAACAATCCAGCAACTTATCAAGGATGAAGATCAAAATATCCCTTAGCAGTCCCTACTCTCACCAAAGGAAGGTATGTTGACGACATGTTTGGTGGATCGCACTCAATCCCGGAAGCTCAATCAACTGTTGATCAAGTTAACAAGCTGCGCATGGCGGGCGGTTTTCCTCTCCAAAAATGGATATGCAAATAAGTCAACAACGCTCCAAAGCTTACATGCAGAAAAACAAATACGACAAAAAACAGTGTCCATTAATCAATCCTCTACAGAAATGGTCCATGCTGTCGGAATGAATTGGATTCCTTCAAGTGATATCTTTCACTTTACTTCAACGATGACAACGCAAACTAAAGTGACAAAACGATCAACACTATCAACAATTGCTAAGCTTTACGATCCTCTTGGATTATTATCTCCTGTCATGATATCAGCTCAGCTCTTCATCCAAGATCTCTGGACACTCTAACTGAATTGGGATGATCAGCTACAATCATCTCACATTGAAAAATGGAACATTTTCGTTCAACAACTACAATCAATCGATACCATATCATTCCCACGCTGGCTTGGAATTACATCATCATGCACCATCGAAATCCATGCATGCTCTTGCTGCCGCCATCTATATTTGAGCTTTTGATCACTAAGGAGACATAAGAACTAACCTTATCTGCGCAAAAACAAAACTTGCTCCTATCAAGTGGTTAACAATTCCGAGATTAGAATTGTCAGCTGCTGTTCTAAAACTAAGTGCAACATGCTCAACAAGCCTTAAATCTGGAAAAGTTCCTGTTCACATTTGGACGAATTCAGCAATCACCTACGTCTGGATCAACAATCACCCATCTCGTTGGAAGGACTTTGTTTATAATAGAGTTTGCTTCATTCAAGAAACTCTACCAATTGCCAAGTGGCATTTCATTCCTGGCAAAGAAAACCCTGCTGACTTAGCTACTCGAGGTCTTTCTTCAACTCAACTTGCTGAATGCTCGAGTTGATGGACTGGACCTGAGTCAGCCGGAAGAGTTACAACATTCTTCCGAGACTTGGCCTAACAATTTTGCTGCACCTAGTGCCACTAAGAATCTTGAAGAACGTCCAGTCTCAACAAACGACATTGTTCCGGAAGTGTCGGCAGCTGAAAAAGAATCTTTTTGCAATCTGATTAATAAATATTTAGATCTCAACAAACTGCTTCGAGTTACTGCACTATGTAAGCAGTTTCTTCTCATTCTTCGGAAAAATTCAACTAACATTCTTGACTCGCCAATCTCTCCAAAGGAACTCAACGACGCAAAATATTTTTGGGCTCAAGTCACGCAACAAGACGTCTTTAAAAAGGAAAGAACATTGTTGTTAAAAGGAGAAACAGTGTCGTCAAATTGCCCAATTACTCGCTTGACTCCATTCATCGACTCAGAAAATTTAATTCGACTTGAAGGAAGATTAAACGCATCCTTTCTCCCATTTGAAGCTAAGCATCTTGTCATTTTGCCTCATGAATCACCATTTACTCAATTGATCATCTCTTATGCTCACCAACGCACTCTTCATGGAGGCACTCAATTAACTCTGACCTACACAAAAAATAAATTTTAGATACTATCAGTTCATTTATCAGAAAATGTGGTTAAATGTGTCAGATTTCGTCAAACTCGCAGGACTCCACTAATGTGTCAACTACGAATGCATCGCGTTACTCCCGCTCGTGCCTTTCTTCATTCCGGTGTTGATTATGCTGGACCTATTCTTCTCAAAACTTGGAAAGGAAGATACGCACGCACTTATAAGGCCTATATAACCTTATTCATCTGTCAAGCAACATCTGCTATTCATTTGGAAATCGTGACTGACTACAGCTCTGATGCCTTCATCGCAGCCTACAAACGCTTTACTGCACGAAGAGGAATTTGCGCAACTTTAAGAAGCGATTGCGGAACCACACTAACTGGCGCCGATTCAGAATTACGAGCCTTGTTTTCATCATCATCAAAGCAACTTGGAGCCCTATCAGCACTTCTCGCTAAAGATGGAACACAATGGTCATTCAACCCACCTGCAGCACCACACTTTGGCGGACACTGGTAAGCTGGGGTCAAATCGGTCAAACATCATCTTCGACGAGTCATCGGTGATCATCGTCTCACCTATGAAGAGATGAGCACATTCTTAACCCAGGTTGAAGCTGTCCTCAACTCTCGGCCACTGTCTCCGCTCACCGAAGATCCTGATGATCTTAACGTTCTTACACCAGGTCACTTTCTTATTATTGAAGCACTTTCTGCAATCCCTGAACCAAATTTGGAAGATCTCAACACTGCTAGACTATCACGATGGCAACTACTACAACAAATGCTGGACAGCCTCTGGTCAAAATGGTCTAAAGAATGCCTTTAACGTTACCAGACGACAAGCAAATGGAATCAAGCTACGGACTCAATCAAGACAGGATGTCTGGTCCTCATCATCGACGAGCGATACCCACCTTCCAAGTGGCCTCTTGGTCGCATTCTCGAAGCTCATCCAGGGAAAAACGGCCATACTAGAGTTTTTACTGTAAAAACTCAAACTACAAAACTCAAGTGACCGATAACAAAATTATGTCTCTTGCCCATCAAAGTAGATTCTCTCTAAAAGTTTGTTCGTCAATTAAATAGACGAAGGCGAGCGGAGATGTTAAAAGTATGTAAAATTATTCACTACAAATTAAAATTGAAATAGTTTTGAATCTGAGAATTTTGTAGAAAATTATGTTTCTTTCAAAAACATAATTTCTGATCTTAGGGGCGAGTCTACACTTATATGACATTGCCTGCTTAGGTCCTAGGTAACCACATCTGGACCTCTAAGCAAGTTAAGGAACCTTTTTAGCAAACATTGATCTCAACATTTTTTGAAATGTACATTCTCTTTTCCTTTCCCCCCTTTTTTGCAACCTTTTAGCGTTTCTTGAGAAAAGGACGCTTTCCATTGAAACAGTCTTTTTCCGCCTTTCTTATCGAAAAGTCGTTTTCTAAGATTTTGTACGGAAAATCGGTAGCGTCCCTTTCCGTAAACACTTTATCTTTTCTTTCTTAAGAGCGATTAAAGTGCAGCTACATTTTTCTTAATATCTAATTCAAGAGTTACAATTAAAGAGCCTTTTTCACCTTTGATACGAAACAATGCCTTTCACTCTAGAGAGTTAAAATCGCGTTTGTAAGACCAGAGTCATTTTCACCCTTGCAGGCAACCTCGAGTGTAACTGCTATTTGCAAATTGCAAGGTTCTCTTACGATCCTTCCAGAGTAAAGTTCTCAATTCTAACAATATTCTTTATAAAAAAAACTTGCTTAATTATTGATCATTTTTTGTAATAATTATTCTTACTTGCCGCTAAACACTTTTCAACTCAAAATTGTTACAATCAACAAAAATCAGTGAACAATTAATAAACTATTATTTTTTTTGTGAAATGTGTGAGTTTTACTTTCCTGAATTATTAAATGTGCAATTACTCTAAACAGTGACCATCTTTAATGCTACGTATACGAACAGCTGTCTTGATTTCAATCCTTAAAAATTTTGAGGTTATAAATATGTATAAATTTTATAGTCTTTGATTAACTATAACAAAAATTATTAACTAACTGACAAAAGTTGGAATTAAAGATTCCATATTCCAGAACACTATGGAATATTTTTTATAAAATTGTCCATTTTAGATGAATTTAAAAACACTCGCGAATTTTTTCAATTGCATTGAAACGTGTTTTCATAGTCAGCGCATGCGCTCACGTTAAACTTCGACAATACCTAATAGTAATCATTACAATCAGAAAGTTAGCATATGTATATGTTCTCGGGTAATATCTTAGATTGTAAAAAGTGGATAGTAGATTGTACCCAGTAATTCTGCCGTCCAATGTAAGAAGACACTTAAGCGCCATTGTCGCTTAGGTCGAAATTTGTATAATGTAAACATAAGAATAAACACCTAAGCGACATTGGCGCTTATGTGCCTTCTTACATTGGACGGCAGTAATGTAATGATGGTACCACGTACAATCTTTTTTTAACCATAAAATTCTAACTATCCATTTTTTCAGTGTTGTTACGATGTATGAAAATACATAAATAATTTATGTAAACACTGAAAAACTTTTCAACTTTAAAAATATTCAATTTCTATAAACACATCGCGCATCTGACAGTAGCAGACGATATTAAGTTTCCTTTTCCCTCGTTAGAGGCACTGCTATCCAAGAGAGTGAAGAATCATGATTTGAGATATATGAAATTGGCACATGTATGAAAGAAAAAAGTCTTTTATTAATAAACGTGTACACTACCGTAGGAAATTGTCGGTACGGCTATACGCGCACGGCCAAAAAACATACCAATTTCTTTGGAAATTTTTTCAACCCTTCCACATTTTTTAAAAATTGTAGAAAAAATTTGAAACACATAAATGTGATCACTTAAGTCTTATCTTTAATTTAAGACCAAAAAAGTTTAAGTATCTTATTTGGTTTGTGAGATATCATTATAAACGTCCGAGCATGTTTTTTTAAAAATGCATTGAATTAGTCGATTTTGAACGATTTTTGGCTGAAAATGCTCGACGTTTATAATGATATCTCGCTAATCGATTAAGATTTTTGAACTCTTTTGGTCTTAAATTAAAGATGAGACTTGAATGATCACACTAATGTAAGTTTCAAATTTTTTCTACAATTTTAAAAAAATGTGCAGGAGTTGTAAAAATTTTCAAAAAAATTTTATTTTAAAAATTTTTTTGTCAAATTTGTTGATTGCTGCAATCTTTGTATAAATTATTAAATTTTTCAGTTATGTATCATTAATCGTAGAATTTAATAATCTTTCGAATGGTATATTTGTTAATTTTCTGACATTTGTATTTACAAAAAAATCGTAATTTAAAGATTAATATGTTTTTGGGCCATGCGTGTGCAGCCGTACCGATAATTCCCGACGGTAGTGTATATCTCCTTACTCCAAATTAAATTCAAGAACTGTTCCTAAATGTAACATAATTTTTTTTACAACTTTTACTTACTTACATAATTTGTTTAGAAAGTTATTTAAAAAAATGCTCTTTCTCGAAGATACATATTCGCAAGTGCGAAATTAAAAACGGCCCAATAATGGTCAAGTATTGGCAAAGTTGGTGCCAAATCTTAGCAAACAGTACTGGTCCGACTCTTGGGAGGTTAACTGCGGCAGGTCGTCAGCCGAGGTTGGCAGCCAGATCTCGGCAGACATTAATGGCCCAATACTGGCTGCCATTACTCCCATAGTATTGGTAAAAATGAAAAAAATAATTATATTTTTTAATTAATTAACTAATTACTTTATAATATTTACACGGCTTATTTTCTCAAATTGAACGCAAACTTTCAAACATTTAAAAAATTCACAATACATCACTGGCAATTGTATTTTGCCCTTAAAGATTGACCAACTTTGCCGATAACGTGCCATTATTGGGCCGAGAGTCGGCCCAGTCTTGGAAAATTAGAATGTCTGACAATCGGCGCCATCATTGGCCCAGCAATGGGACATTTTGAACACCAGAAATGGCCCAGTAACTATTGCCAATTCTCGTCAGACATTACTGGACCAATGATGGGCTGTTTTCGCAGTCTCGGTATTTTGCACTTGGGTTTTTTCACTCGTTTATTATATAAAGACGATTCAGCTGTATACTTCTAACGAATTGTGCGATTTTTCGGTTTTCCGTTACCAATCGTCGTGTCTTAGCTTGGGTATGTGCGTTATTAATATAGGTTAGATTTTCACGTCGTGTTAAATATATTTACCTATAGTTACAGTAACATTCACTAATGTCATCTACCATCAGATAGTAGAATGGATAGTAGAACTGGGAAGTGAGGAGGAGAAAGAAGAGGTGATGAGGTTGAAAGGAAGGTTGAAAGGATGTGTTGAGAGAATTGATGAGGACAGAACGTGGAGGGAGAGGAGAATAATATGGTTGCTGGGGGAGAAGGCTTGAAATGAAAAAAGGAATGGAAGAGAGGTAAGAATGGGGTAAAATGGTGCGTGAAAGAATGTAATGGACGAGTGTTTGAGGTTGGAATAAATGATCGGGTGAATGGAGAGAAATGGAGAAGGATAGTTTGATTGTAAGTTTGTTGAGATTATGGTAGTGAAAGGTTAGGAGGAAATTGTGAGTATTAATGTATACTAACAAATAAATTTTGTTTTTTTTATTTATTAGATTATTAGTTTTTATTTTATTTATTATTATTTATTAGACTGTCAGGAGCGGCTATATGGGAGGCACCGCAAGCTTAAGTTTTAATTCTGTATTTTAAGATGCAAAAAATGTTTTTAATCTTTTAAATAAAATGACTGTGAAGAAAAAACAGTAAAGTGAGACCTATTTTTTTGTCTTCGCAAACGCAAGTACGCCTTAATATTATTAACTTTTTTGTTGTTAAATTATTTATAATTATTAATTTATAACCATAAATAACAATACGGTATTTATTGTGACAACATTCTTAGCAAGGACTGGACCAGTACTGCGCTAGCGCTGTCTAACAGCACTGACAGACAGTACTCTGCTAGTTGTACTTTTTCGTTTGGATAATTATTGTATTAGTTGCGTAAATAATTATAAGCTCTATTATTTATAATCACTATTATAATTACAATTACTTACTGTAAAATAATTAATAATTATTCACAAATAATAAATTACTAGAACCAAAAGGGCGCGCGTTGCGCGCCCACTTCTGGTCCTTTCCCACAACAAAAACCTTAATGTAACCTTAAATTAAATCTAAATCAAATAAAAACATATGTTTATATTTTAACAATTATTTCTCTGTTAATAAGATTGTTTAAAAGTTTTTTAATTTTTTAAATGTAAGTTTGACAAATTGAATTTTCTAAAAAAAATTACACGTTAATGCCTATAAAAAATTCTCATTCTGGAGAAAATCACCTTTAAAATAAGCATAACATCATTAAAAAGCATTCAGTATTTTAGAAGTTATTAAAATTTTTGTAAAACATTGAAAATTATCATTTTTTAAAAATGTCTAAATAAAATATTGATCAAATGACTTCTAAAAGATCTTGATCTATTCAAAATTTAAACATCTTTTAAAACTTAAAAGATAAAAAAATTTTAGTTTCCGTACATGATACGTTTTAAAATGTTTTTCATTCTCCTAAAAATGGGTATGGTCTCTAAATTTTAACTGGTAGTGTATATTATATTTTTATTAGAGTTTTTCCTATATTTAATATTGAAATTATATATATATATATAAATAAATAAATTACAAAACTAATTGTGTTCATAATATGGAAATTACAAAGTAAAAACGCTACAGATATTTTCCATCAGTTTATTATATTTTTACTTATATTAGGGCCAAAATAAATGAAACCGGCCACTTGAAAAATTATGGCAAAACTCCAAGGATTAATTATTTAAAGAAAGAAAAATCAGTAATCTTCTATATTATAGAAATTGTGTAGATTTTTCTGCCAAAATACAGGCGAAAATTTTTTTAAATTAATACTTGGAGTTTTGCACATCAATACATGGTAATTTAATTTTCCCAAAATATTAAGAACATTCTTGAGTTTGCAATTGTTTATAAGAATTGTTAATAACAATTTAAAATTTTTTTTTAACAATCTTTTTATTTTATAATTAAAATATAGACATTAAGCTTTATTTAAAAGAAATTACTTTATTATCATTATTTGTTTCAAAGTAATAATAACATGAAAATAAAATGATCCAGAACTTTAACACCAAATTACTTTAATAATAAAATTTTTTTTGAAATTGTTTCACTTATTTTGACCCATTATATTCAAACATCAAAGATGTTTTTGTTGGGAATAAATTATTCTCTGATAAATGATTTATTACTATTTATTAAATCAATTTTAATTAATTGTACACTATCTGAGAAAATTGTGTAAACACTACATGTTAGTGCTGTAAATAATTTTTTCATTTTGCAAAATGTAGGGGAGACTGGGGCGAAAAGTTAAATTTTGCATAAATGATTTTTTTTAGACAATATAATCCGCTTAGATGCAAATATTTATATATCAATATTGTAGGGCAACTTGTCCCCTACAACTTTCAATAAAAAAGTTTCTGATATTTTCGCATACAATACATGTTTTGTCCTTTCTTGAAATTTTTTTTTAACTTTTCGCCCCATGCTGGGGCAAAAAGTTAAATGGCTGGGGCGAAATGTTAAATTCTATTTCTAGCCTACTAAAACTATTTTCTGATAGGTGTTAAGTAGTAGATAAGTTAAAGTATTTATAAAAAATTTTTTCAAAAAAAAAAAAAAATTTTGGTTTATTTTACGTGAACGGTCTTGTTTTTTGACAGAGTACTTCCCTTATGTTAAATAAATCATTTTTAAACAAATAAGCCCAAAAACTGTTTTTAGTATTTTGTGTCGTATCCAAAAGTCAAGTACCGAGTCAATGAAAAATTCACGTACTTTTTTTTTCCGTGTATTGCTAAAACTTTGTTTACTTTTTGCTTTATATTAAAAACCAATAATCCAATAAAAATACAGGATTATATCTTGTATGTACTTTAGTAAACTTTAAATAATGATTATTGAACAGACTAAACAAGTAACGAAAAAAATGATAAATAATTTAACGTTCTGTACATGAAACCCAATTTTCTTTTATGAATATTATTCATAAGATATTAAAATAAAAACAATAAATTTAATACTGTTTATGAAATTTATAATACAGTGAGTTCTCGCGAGTCGTTCAACTCACGAGTCGTTCAAACTCGCCAGTCGTTTAACAGCTGATCAGTGTCCGATTCACGAGTCGTTCAATTTCTAACACGCGCGCGCCGGTGCTCAGTACTGTGTAATTTAAACGGACCAAAGTCATTGAATATTGTGTCTTTCGGGGCGATAAATAGTTTTCATACATCCCTGAAATCGCCTTGGAGGCGTGGCTTATGCGTTGAACGACTCGTGAGTTTTATGATCTTGAAAATTTTCGAGAATTGAACGACTCGCGAGAACTCACTGTATATGAAAAAATGTTATTAACAAATAAATAAATTTAAAATGAAATAATAACATTCATTAAAGTTATATAATTTTTATCTCCAAATAACAAAAGTTAATTGCACACAAAGCTGATAAAAAATGTTAAAATTATGAAATAAATATTAAAAATAAGAAAAGAACAGAACTTCTTTCTATAAATGTTAAAAAGTAATCAAAATAACAATGATAATGTAATATTTATTGATTCTTTATTATTGGAAATTTTTTTTTTTATTTTTAGTAATTGTATATAACCGACAGATTGGCTCGGTCGGATAAATGCCTGGCTCGGTGGGCGGATCAAGGGTACTTGGTTCGCGCCCATTAGCCTGGGATTTTTCCGGCACGTGAGATAATCTGAGCGGGAGGTTTGACGTCGAAGTATAATGATGTGCACCGTCGATTATTGTCCGGTACACACCATTAGAATTCGACTGTCGATAAACCGGTTGTACTCGGAGAGGTTTTCTACAGTTTCCCTCTCCACTGGCGAGAAAACCCATTAGACGGGTGGTCCAGGCAAATGCGAGTACTCCTAACCTCAAAGTCGTTCTGTAGAAACGCAAAATCAAGTTGGTATATAAGAGTGTGTGTTCTGACAGTTGGCCAAGCCTCAAGTCATTTAAGAAAAAAAAAAAAAAAAAAAAAAAAAAAAAAAAAAAAAAAAAAAAAAAAAGTAATTGTATATAATTTTTCAATAATGATTGTTATAATTTTATATGTTAATTTCAAATTAAATGAATATCAATATCTAACATTTTTAATTACATTAATAATATTTCAAAACGAAAACTGGGTTGAGGTTCTGAATCAGTGAAATATTATAAAATATGTTTATTATTAATTTCTTGCAGAATTTGGATACGAACGTTGAATTGATGACTATAAGAAATGAGATTTCTGAGGACTTAATGGGATTAAAAAACCATGAACAAAATACGTCAGTAAATGAACAAGGATCCCAAACAGATGTTACGCTGGATGTTGAAGGGCCTCAATCTAATATACTTTGCTGTTGTAAATGTCATAAGAAAAAAAATTTTGTGCAGTCTATAAGTTGCAAAGATAGGGGAACACAGACTCCGAAAGTATTTTCCGTTCCTACGGATGAAAAAATATTACCAACTTCCAAACCATCAAAGTTTGCAGAAAAGAAAAAAGTTATTGATAATTTTGAATCTTCTCTACAAGAAAATGATAAAAAATGTAAATTTTACACAGGATTAGATTTTAATCAAATTTTAATTTTGCTAAACTTCTTCTCTCCTGCTTGTTTGAATATGAACTACGTTGGTTCAAAACAAAGAGAAAACAGCAAGAAATCGTAAATTTTCGAATATTCAAGAATTAATTATTGTTCTCATGCGTTTAAGATTAGGCCTTTTAATAGAAGACATCGCTTTCAGGTTTCATGCTTCCGTTGGCCACATATCTCAAATTTTTAACACTTGGATACAATGTATTTATCTAGAATTCAAAACCCACTTAGAACCAAAAATGTTTCCGTCTCGTCAACAAATTAAGAAGAACTTGCCATCTATATTTAAGAATTTTAAAAATATTAGAGTCATTTTAGACTGTACAGAAATTTTTTGTCAATCACCTCGAAATTTTGAACACCAAGGAAATTTATACTCTCAGTATAAAGCGCATACCATGTTTAAAGTTTTAGTTGGTATTACGCCTCATGGTAATATTTCATTCATTTCAAATGTCTATGAAGGTTCAATATCCGATCGTCAAATTGTAATTGAATCAAAATTAGTTGATAAACTTGAACCTTTAGATTTAGTTTTAGCAGACAGAGGTTTTACAATTGATGACATTTTAGAACAGAAGAAAGCTGTTTTAAACATTCCACCATTTTTACGAGACCGACATTGTTTGACGCCTTCAGAAGAAGTAAAAACAAAAATTATAGCCAAGCAACGAATTTATGTAGAACATGCAATTAGGAGATTAAAAAATTTTCGTATTTTGCAACACATATTTCCCTTAAATATGAGAGGTATTATAAATCAAGTAGTGTTTGTATGTTCTTGCTTGACTAATTTCCAGGATCCGATAGTTTTTGACGATTAATTAATTTTGGACCAAATTCTGCAGTCTATTGTGCACGGTCTTTATTATAATATTAAATAAAACTATGAAGAGCACAATTGTATTTTCAATTTATTTTGTTAAACATATAAGTTACATAACGATCATAATACAGTACAAATAAAATTCAGTATAACAAAATATTTTGATTATATTTTTTATCTATACTTATAAAACGTTTTTATTACAGCTTAGACAGGTAATTAGTAAATCTTTTAAATACATAACGCTTTAAATATCTGTACTACTTAAAAATATATTAATAAACAGGACATTTAAAATCTTTATTAACAAACTTTTAAAAGACGTATAACATATTTTAAAAATTTATCTTTATCATTTACTTTGGAATATAGCTTTTTATACAATATATATTTTAAAAATATATTTTTCAGTTCGTAGGTTTTAAAATTTAGTAGTCAAATAAATATTTGAAAAAAATTTTTTTAAGAAGTTTGCAACATTTAAGAAGAAAATTATGCTTAAGTAATAAAATTTAAAAACTTAAATTTTTATGAAATTTTTTGATAAAATTTCACATTTCTGAATTAAACATCGTCTTGAACAGTTCTCAAATCAAATGGATTTAAATTTCTGGGTATCCGCATCTCAAAATACTCTGGGCATAAAATATTTTCATGAAAAGCAATTGCTTTTGTAGAAATAAATTCCACCAAGTCGCAATCGAAACGAGTTCGTTCCACGTGGATTCCCTTAGGTGTCCATATAAACAAAAGCTTGCTATTTGTTTAGGATTCAACTGGACAACATCAGTAGGTTTAAGAAATTGTAGAACTTTTGGGCATTTAATTTCGAGCAATCCAAAAGGAAAATCTTCATTAGGATCAGAAACTAAAGCATCTGGAGATGCTCTTAACCCAGGAAAGTTTGAATTGATCCATAAACCTGTTTTTTTAGCCTTATATCCAAAATTCGCAATATAATCTTGCAGAGCTTTACTTTCATTTTCTTTTCCGCATTTTAAAGCAGGAACAAAATCGATTGATACATCTTCCCATAAATGACGTTTTACCAAATTAAATAACTCATTAGAATTTTTTGGTAGAACGTAAGTTTTGACATTGGAGGCAGTTATCAGAAGCTTCCTTAAACTTTTCCACTTCTGAGAATCTTGATCCTCGGTTATTTCTTTCGGTCCATTTACATCTAATTTAAGAGCAAACCTGAACTGAGTTACTAGTTCTTGCAAAATTATCTTTCTTTCAGCTGTTAATTTATAATCTTGATATGCAGGCTGCAATAATAATTCCCAACCGCATGGAATATACTTCGTACCTTGATGCTTTTTAAAAGAATACATTTGCAAGCTTGTCAGAAAATCTGAAACTTTCTCATTAGATTTTTCAGGATCATAAAGGTTGTTCGAATTACGCGGATCAAAAGATTGTTTTGCGAGTGCTGAAGATTTATAATTATACTGCTTTTCTGCAGCTTCAGTTGGCTCTTTTTTTGCGACCCTGATTCCAATAGCATAGTTTGCTGGTAGGTGCTATTTTTTCTTTTTCACAGCATTTCATGTAGTCTCGAATAGCATAGAGAACTGCTGCGACATGACTGCACCTACCCAAAGCCGATGCTTTACAACAACACTTTCCTTTCGCCACTTCTCCATTTTTGCAAAGCATCACATTGACTTTATATTGGACGTTCGATTGAAAAGATGCGACAACCGAAGACTGAACACAATAATATTCATTTATAACAGAATCCTGCATCTTGGTAACATGACCACTGCTGAAATATTGTTCAGCTCTTTTCAGAGATTTTTCTGTACTAAAATCTTCATGATTATCATTTTCATCGGCATTGTCATCTTCATTTTTATTTTCAGGAGAACAGAAAGCAATGAGATATTTATAAATGTGACCATCGTTGAAAGATTTTGGAATTTCATTGCTTGGAAAATGCTTCCATTCTTCTTTCGGAAAATCAGGTATTTTATTAATAATTTTAGTCGAGGAATTTTGTAAACTGTTCTTCATTGACAGCCAGTGACCTCCATCCACATATTGGTCCAATTCTACTCCTCGTTCCATATACCATTTGACTCTAAAAAATTAATTTTTAATTACTTTATTGTTTATTTTTTAATGATTTGTTATTATATTAAATTTATTAGTAAATTTAATTTAATTTTAAAAACTATTTATACAAATCTGAATTTCTTAAAAAATTAAAATTATTTTAAAAAACAATAGAATGAATTGTTGCGAATCAAAAATATAGTATTTAGGTAATAACATTATCGATGTAAAATTATAAAAATTGCGGATGAAGATAAATTCAAATACACACCATTAAAATTCAACTAAATCAAAATTTAAGTTGTTTAAACGTGATAATTTTTAAAATATTTTTAAAAATATAAACATTCGAATATGACAAATTTCGATTTAAAGAAAAAGTTATTTTTTGCTGTTTCAAATATTTTTGTTTGAAATTATGAGAAAGTTATATTTAAAATTTTTAATGTATTGCGAGTTTCATTATAAAAGTTATTAATTGTTTGTTTCTTAAGTAATTATAATAATATTATAATTTAAAGTATTCAATAATATTAACAGAAAATCAATTAATACTCGATGGTAATTTATCATACATTTATTTTGATATTTGAATTTTACTAAAGTCTATTTTTATTAATAAGTGGCTTATTAAAAGTTATATACTTACTATTTAAGCCTTAAATTATTATTTAATAAAATATATCAAATTAATTATTCCATGTTGGATACTAAAATCACATAAAAATAAGTGTATTATATTATAATAAATATTTAGCTTATACTTGATAAACATAACCTTACTTACCTGTCAACAAGATGGGCTTTTTTGCCCTTCAAACACTGATTTCGGCATTTCAACCATCTTTTTAGTTGACAGACGGTATTTTTCTCCACCTGATCAAACATTAATTTTGCTCCCGGAATGTCATTCTCATCGATTTTTTTATTTGCAAAATTATTAACACTATTAACACAATACATTTTGACAGAAAGTTGCTCGAAACTTTTGAAATCGCGCCATCTGTCATGGCGTAGCTTCAGCTTCCGGTCTTAAATGAAAAGGTCTATGCTCTAACTATTTCTGTTCGAAAGATAATAAATTTTAACTGTTTTCACAATTTAACTTTTCGCCCCAGTCTCCCCTATTAATTAACATTTTTCCCGTCCAAGGCACTAAAACTCAATATATGTAATTATTTAAAAATCAAACTTAAAAGTAAAATTTAACTAACTTTCTAAAATCATTAGAAAGATACTTGAGTTTGTCTTGTATTAACAAAATTAATATAATTTTAGAAATACTTTACACTTGTGTATGTTCTTTGGATAAAGCTGAAATATGCATTCAGTTTATTTTAATACAATTAATGTTTTTTAAAGATAGTATTTAACATTAAAATTTACAAGTAAATATGTAAATAAAAAAGCCGAACAAGACAGAACTTTATGTAGAAACCTAACTTCTATGCTTGGCCACTTCTGGTTAAGAAAATATCAAGCTAAAACAAAAAATGGGCCTTTTTTAAAACATTTACAATATAAAATTTTTTTAATTTCTCATTTTAACTCATAGTAATCATAGTAATACAACACTATCCTACCTAATATTTTTACACAAAAAAAAAATTTTTATAATTAAGTTTAAAAATTTAGAAATTAAAAAAGTATATTATTTTATTATTATTTTATTATTATATTATTTATATTAATTTATTTTTATATTTATAAGAAAATACAAAATTTTTATAAATTAAAAAAAATTTAAATTTTAGTCAGTTAAGTAGTTTTTAGTTTTATTTAAGTATTTCAACATTAAATACTATTATAAAAATACTTTAAAATGAACAGTACAGATGGTCACTTTAAGCTTTAATTTTTTAACAATTTTTAAAAATATAAAGTTAATAATCAGTAATCAAAATTACTTCTAAAATAAGTCAAAAACATGATTTTGAAACTGGCACCTTATTATTATGGCACCTGTTTATTACCTTCAAGACTCTAATTTTGAACTGAAATAAAAAATATTCTTTTTTTTAAGACAACATAAATTTTTTTATAATAAAAAACTGGGTACTTGTTTAAGATTTATTTAAAAAATATTAAACCATGTAAAGTATTATTCTGAAATTATATTAAGTTTTTAATAAAACAAGGCAAACTCAAGGATGAGCTCAAGGATTTTTTAACTGATTCTAGAAAGTTATTTAAATTTCTTTACAAGTTTAATTGTTGAAAAAGTAGATAATGTTAGTGACTTAGCCGGGAAAGATGTTAATTTATTAATTGTAATTCTTAATTACAAAAGAGAAAAATTATTTTATATAATTAAAAAGTAGTATTTTACACAATTTTTTAAAACTGACCTCCTTATCCTTATTTTTAATCACAAAATTTTTTTTGTCTTATTTTTTTTTTAATTTTGAAGAGAGAAAAAAACGTGATCTTAACTTTGCACTTTTATTTTTCTGTATTATATACTGTAAAAATCTGTTAATAAACTGTAACTACTGTAAACTGTAACTACTGTTAAAGCTCTTGTAAACAAAGAAAATACACCAATAGCAAGCGTCTCCGCTAGGATTTCTGACCAATAGCGACCGTCATCATCGTCTTTTAACCAATCGCGACCGTCACCATGTTATTTTTAACCAACAGCGACCAACATCATGAAATTTTAGCCAATAGCGACCGTCATCATCGGATTTTAACCAATCACGACCGTCATTACCGTATTTCAACCAACCGCGACCGTCATCATGCCATTTTCACAACCAATCACGACCGTCACTCTCAAACTCAAGCCAAAAAAAAAGCTGTTTTTCTATTAGTAAAGGGGAAGGTAGGCTACATTGAACCAGGTATTTTATAAAGTCCAAGAACTAATTAAATTTTACAAATTTCGATTAGGCTTTTGTATTAAAATTAAGCTCAGTACTCCTTTAGATAATGCACACGTTACAAACACAAATTATTATAATTAAATAATTTAATTTAATTTTTTCCTAACAAGTTACACTTTTCTTATTTTGAAGGATCTGTGTCTACATTGAACCACCACTAATAAAACACTACAATTTACTTCAAAAATAATATTTCCACTTACACATTGTAAAAAATCTTATTTTTCACTCAAAAAAATAGAAAATTGTTGTTAAAGAGTTATTATTTGTTAATGGTGGATTCCACGTCAGTTCAACACACTTATTTTCATGCCTTGTTGGGATTTGGCTGTACTTTTGTAAATTTATTACCTTTATAGCGATAAACAACTCCACCAAATATTTTTTCAAAATTTTGAAAATTTTCAAAAATATGGCATTTTCAAATTTTTTTTTTTTAAAGTGCTATAACTTTAGTTCTAATAAACCGATTTTGGATTTTAAAAAAAGTTTTTTTTTCGTTTTGAGTATATTTTAAGCTAAAATTAATGTAAAAAAAAATTCAAAAATTTTTTTTTTTTTGAAATTTTGAAAAATTAATAATCCGTTTTTGAAAAAACATCATCTTTGATTTTTTTCAAAATTTTACTAAATGTTAGAGAAAATGTGCTTTACATGTCCTGTAAGTTTAATCTTGGGATCTCAGAGGGATTCGGAGTAAAAAAATAAAACGTAACCACAAATTACGAACATATGGGGCAAAATTCCGCAACTGCCCAGGTAAAACAATTAATTTTCTCTAAACTTTTCTGAAATGTTACTATTATTAGAAGAAGTGTAAATATTAATTTTTTTTTGAATTTGATAAAATATTTTTTGAGTTATGGAGTTTCAAAATTTTGATTTTTTTGAAAAAATCTTTTTTTCGATTTAATATATTGATAAGTATAAATAATAAAATTTAAAGTATGAATAGTAATTTTTAAAAGGGTTTTCACGGGCTATAAGCTGGTGATGAAAAAAAAGTTGTTTTCTGTCAATTTGTCCTTGCAATTCAAGGTCAAATTCTTAATTTCAATATACAGTAGAACCCGGTTAATACGATCCCGTTTAATACGATTTCCCGCTTAAGACGCTCATTTATGGTGGTCCCTGCAATTAAAGACATACATTTTATATCCCACCTAATACGATTTCCCGCATAAGACGCATTCTTAGTGCGGTCCCTACAGAATATAATTAACCAAGTTCTACTGTATCTCAAAATCGGTGTTTTTTTATTTTTTCGTAACCTATCCCAATTGAAAGCTTACCTTTTTTCATAATTTGTGGTTACGTTTTATTTTTTTACTCCGAATCCCTTTGAGATCCCAAGATTAAACTTACAGGACATGTAAAGCACATTTGCCCTAACATTTAGTAAAATTTTGAAAAAAATCGAAGATGATGTTTTTTCAAAAACGGATTTTTAATTTTTCAAAATTTCAAAAAAAAAAAATTTTTGAATTTTTTTTTTGATATTAATTTTATCTTAAAATATACTTTAAACCAAAGAAATCCTTTTTTTTAAATCCAAAATCGGTTAATTAGAACTAAAGTTATAGCACTTTCAAAAAAAAAGACAAAAATTTTGAAAATGCCATATTTTTGGTAATTTTCAAAATTTTGAAAAAATATTTGGTAAAGTTGTTTATCACTATAAAAGTAATAAATTTACAAAAGTACAGCCAAATCCTAACAAGTCATGAAAATAAGTGTGTTAAACTGACGTGGAATCCACCAATATAGGAGATTAATATATTTTGATGTCAGGGTAGGTAGATAAAGTGCCAGTTTGAGTTTATCTCGTTCACAATTGTGATGAAAGCATGTCTTTCAGTATTTTTCTTACTAATTGGTAGAACAGACAACTATACAACTCTTAAAATTGAAAATTCTTTGCTTTTTCGGGTGGTTCAATGATGCCGCACTCACACGCAGAAAAATCCGATTTAAAATTGTGGAGTTCAGCGCTAGTAACTTAGATTTCATTCCCAAACTTGTCCACCTTTGCGGCTCCAGGGTAGAAAACAGGGAAATGAATCGTAAAGGGGTTAAAGCACGTCAGTAGGCTTAAAATGTTTTCGTTCTTATGCACACTTATACGCTGAACAAAGCAGATTAAACACATTGATAGGCGCTTCTGGGCGGAGTCCAAGGCAAGTCTAGTGCCGAGTCCCATACTGAATATAATGTGAGCAGACTTTCTAGTGACCTACATTATTACTTTTATTTGTCAAAATATTTACTTTTATTGGAATATTCAATTTGAAACTAAATATAAAATCGAAAAATGAAACAACTGAAAATATTATAATACTTTGAATTTTATAAAACTTCTCACTGGGATTTTTATTATTGTTTAGATATTTAAACGTAGAATCTCTTCAAAAATTAAATACAAGTCCTTTGCCATTTTCACTAAAATGATCTGTTTTAAAACGTTTAAAAAAAGAGATTTTATTTAAATATCTACAGATTAATTAAAAATTCCAATGCGAAGATTTTTAAAATTTAAAGTATTTTCTATTTTTTAAAATATTATCTCATTTTAGACTTTACATTTAGTTGCCTAAATGGAACATTACAATAAAATATAATAACAATTAGGCATTGCTTAACCGGCTAAAAACAAAATAAACACACACCTAATCTGAAAATGAGATCAAACATTTCACATAGATATTCTTCTACATTCATTTGTAACACTAAAACTTTATTACAAAACTGTACTCACTATTATATTTAAAACTAAAATTTTTATTAATTGAAACAATTAATACACTACGAACTACACCGAGACTTCCGTGTGTATCAAAAACGAAGAAACTGAACAAACGCGGGCGCAGGCGCGCTACAGAGTTTCGCATTCCTAAAAACTGTTTGGGAATAAATCTAAGGACTCTCGCACAGAACAGTCCCCGTTTAAGTGAACGTTGATACAAAGTTTGTAACAATTGAGTAGCTGAATTAAAATAAATGCAAATAATAATAATTGTACCTAATTCTTTTCACCTTAGAATTAATTACGGAATCTGATTGCACTTGTTGAAAGAAGACTATTGGCGTTTATTAAGATATTTAGCATTGATCTTTATTGAAAATTGTTACTTAACTTTTTAGGATAGAGAACCAAAATTTAATATTTCTTCCTATGATAATACAAATCGTTCAAATTGTTTTATATTCAGTCCGAAATCTGAATTTTCATTTTTCTCCGTGGCACTGTATTCACATGACATTCACAACAAAAATTGTTTATAATAAATTTATGTAAGAGTTAAAATTTTTATCACATCGGAATGTTGAAGTTGACACTCTAAGCGAAATAAATCACAAGCTTACTAATTTTTAAAACTTCCTATTTCAAAAAAAACTTGATTATATTTCCACAAAATTTTTTGTTTTATACGTGAAAAACAGTTTTTTTTAGTTTTTCTTTATAAATAATAAAGCTACGTGCCCGAAATTTTTGGACATAGTTTGTTTCAGTAAAACTAACTTATATATTAAATAAGAAAAAATTTCACTCAGTTATTTCTCAGAAAATTGAAGTGGTTCACTGTTGACGCTGGTTCAATGTAGCCTACTCACCCCTACACTTGTAGCAATAACAATAATTTATTAATTAATCTCTTTATATCGTCGGGTTAGCGCAATATCATACTTATTCAATAAACAAGGCAAGAACATACTTATTCAGAAAAGAGGCAAGAACATGCTTATTCAAAATATAAAGTAAAAACAAACGAATTCGCAAATTAACCTTTTTAGTCTGACTTTAAATTATCAAGAATATTATAATTTTATTTCAATAATACTTTTCATATTAGAAAAACAAAATATTAAAAAAATTATTCTCAATGGAACTAAATAAAAGTTATTATTTGTAAAGCAATTGTACAAAAGTAAAATTTAAAATCTGACTAAAAAGGTTAATTTGCGAATTCGTTTGTTTTTCCTTTATATTTTGAATAAGCATGTTCTTGCCTTTTTTCTGAATAAGTATGTTCTTGCTTTGTTTGTCGAATAAGTCTGATATTGCGCTAACCCGACGATATATAAACTTTTTTTTTGTTAAGTGGGAATATTTGTACCTACAAGAAAAGTTCGTTAAAAAATTTGTATAACTTTCATATTCTGTTAATTAAAAATTGGAATTTAAATAAAAATTTTGCGACATTAAATTCCATTTATTTAATAAATTCAACTATATATGAAATTCAATCGAATGCAAATTCATTTAATGAATTTTTTGAATAAGAGTCTAATAAATTTCCCTCTTCTCCTCCCCTCTCTCTCTCTCAACTGTTCCTGTTTTTAAAATAATTTTCAAAATTAAACTTGAACTATATTTTTAACAATGACATTTATTAACCTAAATATATTGCGGTAATAAAAGGTCCGTTATTCTATGGGACGAAGCGTGCGCGGCATATTCTGCGTCGAAATATCGCTTCGATAAATCGCGTTCAATTAATTAACGCTCGTGAATATTGCATGATGATTGTTCTTCTTGGGGGCTATCTAATGTTTTTATTGTCCCTCGATTGTCTCGCACGATTTTCAAGTGAGCATAAAGTCAAGTGATGATTACAAAAAATATTTCATTTAATTACAAATATATTTAACTAACAATTATATTTCATTAAGAATTATATTTTAATAATAATATTTTAATATCAATTATCCTTTATTACTAATAGTATTTTATTAATAATTATATTTTTAATTATAATATTTAATCATATAGTATATTATATTGTATATTAATAATTAAATAATGTTATATTATTTACTATGTTCTTTTATAAGCGCATTGTTTTCTTAATTGTAATTTTAGACAATAGTTAATATAACAATAAAGTACAGACTTTGGGTCACTATTATGCAATATTAAAAATAAATTCCCAATTGCTTTTAACAATAATGAATTATTATTGTTATGTGTTCAAGTTAAATTATTAACTTTATAAAGAACGATATAGGTATCTGATAAAATTTCATCGTTATTTGTATATGGGTGATTCTTCAATCAGTGGTCACTTTTGCTTCCCCACTGTTCCCTATTTTATATCTTGAAAAATTGTAATCAAATCTACTTCAACCTTTTGCATAATTAATCTTCAATATGTTTTTTAGTAATATCATAATCGAAAAAAAATTTTATTTTAAAACAAAAGTTGTAATTCAATTGCAAATGTTCAAAAAAACGCACATTTGTCGTTTCTCCACACATGAATCATGAAGTTTAATATGTTTTATTTTGCACAAACTTTATTTTAAACGTTTTTTTATTTATTCTATTCGAAAGTTCATCTCAAAAACTAAGTTTTTGTGTGTCGTTTTCTAATTTCCATTAACAAATCTGTGTAAAAATAATTTTTTAATATTTTCTCCACTTTTTTTTATTTGGAACTGGAGTTTACAATTTCATTGATTTTCATTAATTTTATTCCCTTTTTTAGTGCGATTTTATTTGCCATTAATATTATTAAGTTAATAAGTTGTATTTATGTTAAATTTGCAAAAAGAAATATAATTTTTAGATTTAAAACTACAAAAGTTACTATTATTTTATAGCGTATTTTAATGGTATGTAAACTCCAGTTCCGCCAAAATTACCGAATTCTAAATGTATAAAAAAAAAAATAAAAATAATAGTGATTTAGAGTAAGCAAATCTCTTTAATAATCTGCAAAAATTGTTTATTTTTATGAATTTTTACGGTTTCAATGAATTTTTTTCTTTGATTTGTAAACTCCAGTTCCTGTAAACTCCAGTTCCTAATTTCGTTTCACGTAATGTAAGTGTTTTGTTTTTTTGAATGAATACAATTAACCTCGATTAACCTGTATCAAAACATGTAATTTCAATAACAGGTATGAGTAAAAATATTATTTATTTATTAATTAAAGCAGTTTAAAGTAATTATTTGCTTATTTACACTATTTATAATTATTAACAGTCGAAAATTAACTTTTTCAAATAAATTATTTAACCTTTAAATTACAAATTTTTAAATTGTTTGTATATAAAACTAAAGAAAGAATTAAGCTCAAATATCTATAAAATAATCATTCTCAAGCTTTATTAAAAAGATCTAAATAAAAAATTGCCAAAAAATTTAATTAAAAAAAAAAATTTTAACATATTCAAAAGTTACCACTTTGTGGAGAATCACCCATATATAAATTCAATATATCTTTGCACCTGCCGATATAATGGAAAGAATATTTCGATTGTAAAATTTTATTAATGTCCAATCGAGAATAAAACATTCGCTTGCCAAAAAAGCTTTTCTTTTAAATTATTTCTTCACCTATTTGGGTGTAGTGTGTGTGTCGGTGAAGAAAGAAGAAAGCGACCTAAGAAGCAAATTTTTATAGGTTATGTTTGTTATGTTTTAAGTGAAAAATACACAAAGGGGATCAACTTTTAATATAAATTATTGATATTTAAGTTTTTATTACATACATCTAAAATAATTAATAATAACTGATTTTAGGTTTACACATTTAAACAGAAACTATATTAATTTAGGTAAATATAACACAAAACATAAACTTAAAATTATTTGCTTCTTAGGTATGTACATTAGCCTGGCCGCGATTTGTTAACATATTTTTTTAATCTGGTGATATCATTGAGCGCCGGACAGAAAAGTTTCCTTTTTACCTAAAGAAACAAATACGAAAATACTTAAGTTGATCTATAAATAATTAATAGACCCAAAAACTTAATAATATTATAGAAAAAGAGATTTTATTGACATTTTGAATTTTAATATTAATTTCATAAAGTTTTGAATATCTTATACTATTGTTTATGGATTGTTATGAAGTTCACACATTTTTTAGGTAAAAATGTGTACATTAAAATAAAAATAATGTTAATAAAAAAATTAATTTTTAAATAAAAAAATAAAAAAATTTTTTGATTATTTACTCCTCTCTGAGAAAAATGTTAATAACATATTTGGAATCCTTATGAATTTACCTTTAATTTAATAAAACAAAATTAATGAAGACTCATCTGGTTCCAGGGATATTAAAGTTTTTGTAAAAAAAGACTAGCTGCAGCAACAAGGTGAGCTTCGAATAAAAACCCGAAAGTTCTGGCCCATCCAATTATTTTTGGTATCGTTTCAGTAAAACCATACAACAATTTTAAGACCAAAAAAAATCGGGAAATGAAATTTTTAATAAGCTTAGTTCTCGATTTTTTCATTTCGGATATTTAAAAAATCTTCATTTGTTAGTGAGTTGGGCAAATTCTACAAAAATTGAGTAGAAATAAACAAAACTTTGATAATATATGAGAATTTAACTACAAACATCTAAATTTTAAATGGTTCTGCAGTTTTTCGGGATAACAGGATACGAATTCTATGTCAGATTTCCAAAATTCGAAATAGCGGATTGTATATGGCAGATGATTTGGTAAATCTGACATCGTATTCGCATTTAGTTGTACCGAAAATACGCAGAAGTATTTGAAATTTATATCCTGGTTTGTAGTAATATTCTTCTTCATTATCGAATTTTTGGCTATTTTTACTTAGTTTTCATAGAATTTGCTAAACTCAGTAAACAGAATGAACAATTACTCAGAGGAAAATGAAAATATTTTAAATTTTCAAAATGCATTTTAAAGAAGAAAAGTAGCGTCTTTAGATCCAATATTGAACTTTTGGCAAAACAATTATCTTTTGATGTTAAAAAACTGGTCTTTTGTACTTTTAAGTTAAAATACCTCGAAAACCTGACGTGCAGGGTCTATTATGACGCTGGATTCAGAATTATCACGTTGAAAACCTTCGGAAAAGTATTGTTTGATTCTTGTTTAGTAAATGGGCGAATCCACGGAACCGTGCGATTTAAACATAAAAATATAAATATTTTCAAATTACAAACACACTTTTTATTTTTAGATATATATGTTCGAAATTTATTCAAGAACAAAATTTTCTGTGCGTGAATCATTTTTATTTACTGCTGAAAGCATAGAGTTATTAGAATAGAGTGCGCGAGTTATACCTTTTACCGTGAGAGGCATTCTTAGGCGCATAGAAAGAGACAAAAGCATGAAAGTAGACCCCTTTTCTTACCTTGTTTATTGGCGCATGTGCAAGAATGAAAGTTTTTGGTTAGGTTTTTGTCTAAAAAGATCGCATGAAAAATTGTTTTAAATATTATAAATGTTTTATTTTAATTTTAAATTTATTTTAAATTATTTATTTGTCATGTAAATAAAAGAAAAATATAATTGCAAGCAAGCAACAGTTGTTTCGATGAATCAGCTGTTTCACTATCGCGCATGCGTTATTAGAGAAAGAAAGGAAAGGGGTCTTCTTTTCGTATGGCTGTCTCCGTCTATGCGCCTAAGAAACATTTTGGTCGCTTGCGCACTCTATTCTAATAACTCTATGGCTGAAAGCATTGTAATTGAGGCCTTGGATCCAACAACTCGCCCGACGCTCGGAGGAACGCGCAACTGCCAGTCAGTGAGCAGTGAGCGCATCTGTGCCACTCACTGCTACCCGACTAGTATTAGCGCGTGCCTTCGAGCGTCGGGCGAGTTATTGGATCTAAGGCCTTAGTTAAAAAAGTATATTGAAATTTTGATTGGCAAGATGTCATTTTTGAACTGAAAAAACAAATGAAGACAACTGAAATATGTATAATAATCAATTATATTCTAGTCGATTTTTCTATGTAGAAAGTTTTTACAAATGTTTTTACCTATTTTTATTTATTTCTTATAATTTACTTCAATAAGAATAATTGTTTATTTGTATATTTATTTTACATTTCTTTTACGAGTTTTAAAGTGCAAACAATAAAATTATAACGTATTTAACAATTCAAAATCTTTATTTTCATAAAATATTCTTAACATTTTACTTTTTAAAACTTTTTTAAATTGAAAATCAAAAAGATTATTTGCTTACCATTGTGAAAAATATTTTCTAACCTGTATTTCTAGAAATTGACATTTCTGAATATAAACAAACATATCGACCTTCCAATAATTGAAAACTGATATATTCACACTTATGAGATCGAGTCTTTTAAAGATGAAAATTCCACAACATTTTTATATTTAATATTTGTTTTTCCATAGAATTTCTTTAAATTTTGAGAAAATATATCTTCGGGTGTCCTTTAAATGTGGTGAAAATTTCAAAATCCTTTGCGATGCTGAATTTTGAGATATTCAAGTTCAAACTTTAACTTTTACATGCGATTATGTTAAAAATAAAAAATGTCAACCACAATATCTTGTTTTTTGACATGGCAAAGAGTTTTGAAATATTTACCACATTTAAATATTTACAAAGAAACATTTTCTCAAAATATGAAGAAAATTTTATAAATTTAATATTAAAATTCAAAATGGTGTATCTTCAACAATTTTTGAATTTTTTAAAAAAAAGTTAGGGAAAGAAGTCTCTTATATATATCTATATGTACAATATATATAGATATATATATTGTACATATAGATATATATAAGAGACTTCTTTCCCTAACTTTTTTTTATATATATATATATATTATATTTTTGGTATATCTATACAGAAAAGAACCATTTTCTTTAAAGAAACATTGAAAATTACTGCAAAAATTAAATAAAATCTCTTTTTTCACATTCAATCAGTTTTTGGGTGCATTAATTATTCACACATTTACTTTATTATTTTTGTATTTGTTTTTTTAGATGAAAAGGAAACTTTTTCAGCCCGGCACTCATTATTATTAAATAATTTTACAAAAATGGCCAAGTTAATGTACATTAAAAGCGCCATAAAAAAGGTATTTTAAATTTAAAATATATTTTTTATTGGTCTATCAATATTTGAAAAATTAAAATATCTTGACAGAATGTATTTCCCAAGTGTTTCTCATCACGTTTTATAAGATTGACTCTCGTCTAATAAAATGCAAATAAAATGCGCCCGTTTTCAATTAAATAGCCACTCTAATCTCCCATCATTTCCTGACGAGTGGAAGGATATGTCATGTGTGTTATTTTCAAATTCAAATCCGGTATAAAGAGATTGACGTTTATTAAGCCATTAGCATGAATAACTTTCTTGCTGCTTGATATGACATATATATATTTATAATTTGAATTTCAGGTAATAATTGTTCTAAAAAATAATTACAAATCCTACGAGAGTCACATTTAAATTATAAATAAAAATAAGCTAATTAGAAGGTTTCACGTTTTAAAAAATTTAAAAGTCGACTTTGCATAATCCATGTAATTTTGAATGTGTTTAAAAACTAGATTACTGTAATCGTCAATTTAAATTTATACATTGAAATTTAACACGTATGTACTAATTAAATTATCATCATTAATAAGTAAACCATAAGAATAATAATAAACCATCAAATAAAATTTAAATGTATTCTAAATCAATTCTTGTTGATGGGATTTATATTATTTCTTTCATTATTTTAATCTTTGTTGTTATTACTTTTTTATTATACAAAATGTCGGATCCAATATGGCGGACGAGTTTTGTAAAAATTAATTGGATTCACCTGAAACTCTCTACTCGGGGGTTCTTGGGGTCGCTGATTACGAACATGATGTCAGTTTTCAAAAATTCAAAATGTCGGATCCAATATGGCGGATCAGTTTTGAAAAAACTTTTGGATTTACCTGAAAGTCTCTACTCGGAAGTTCTTAGGGTTGTTGATTACGAATATGATTTTAGTTTTCAAAAATTCAAAATGGCGGATCCAATATGGCGGATAAGTTTTGTAAAAATTAATTGGATTGACCTGAAACTCTACTCGGTGGTTTTTTGGAACCGCTGATTATGAATATAATGTCAGTTTTAAAATCAGCGACCTCAAAAACTATGAACTAGAATTTAAAAAAACTGACCTAAGATTTGTAATCAGTGACCTTGAAAACCCAGAAGTAAACAGTTTTAGGTCAATCAGGATAATTTTTTAAAAATTCTGCCATATTGGAACTGTCATTTTAAATTTTGAAGAACTAACACCGAATTTATAATCAGTGATCTCAAAAACCCCCGAGTGACGAGTTTTGATCAAATTCGACATTTTAACACTTAACGGTGTTCGATGGTCTCTGAAATTTCTAGATTATATTCGAGAAACTGCTATCACCCAACAAATACGGCACTGTCTGGTTTAAATGACGCGAAATTGGTGAACAATCATTTTCTAACGAGTTTTTCTCTGCACACAAGCACTTTTTGCAAAATCTGAATGCGAACCATTGACACAAATCTTCTTAATTACGTAAATCCAAAATATTTTTTTAATTTTTGAAGAAACACGGTTGCAAAATGGGAAAGGTCAGAGTAATGTAATGCGAATCATTTTGACAGCTGAGCCTTTACGCATGCTTCTGCCCTCTAATGGCAAACGTTTGTAACAAACGTCTTGCCGCCTGTCATGACATTACTTCTGTTGCTTTTGCATTTCCCATTTTGCAACCGCGTTTCTGCATGGATTAAAAAAATATTTTGGATTTAGGTAATTAAGAAGATTTGTGTCAATGGTTCGCATTCAGATTTTGCAAAAAGTGCTTGTGTGCAGAGAAAAACTCTTTCGAAAATGATTGTTTACCAATTTTACGTCATTTATACCAGGCAGTACCGTTCTTTTAGGGCGACAAGTGTAGGTCGCACATAACCTACAAATTTCAGAGACCATCGAACGCTCTTAAAGCGCACACATACACGGAGAGAAAAAACAATGCTTTTCCCTATGAAAAAATATACATTTAACGCGTGAAAATTATCACAGTACAAATGCAGGACGCTCACGGTTTTTCACGGTGAGATTCTTGCAACGAGCTTAGGCCAATATGAGCTAAGGCGTGGCCAAACCGCTAAACGCAAGAAATTCATCAGGAAATCGGGAGCAACTGCTACCTGAAAAAGGCATGAATTGAAGTCACGGCCTTGTTTTTTCTCCCTGTGTAAGAATCCATCCTTAAACCTCACACTGGGTGTGCGACACCCGGGAGCTTTACTGTGTGCTCTCCAAGCTGGAAAAGGATATTATCTTTTATAAAAATTATCTTATGTAGCTCAGTACATTTATTTTGAAGAAAAAAAGGTTTCATAATGATTTATTTAATCTTAATAACTACAAAAAAAATTTCTTAAACTACTGAAATTACTTTAAACCGATAACTGGGCATCAGCCACATAGAAATTTTTCGCCGTCAACTTCATAAAGTTATCAAATACACAAAGACACTTGGGAGAAAAACGTCACTCACGGAACATAATGTTAAGTACAAAATGTACCTTCCAATAGCGATACATGTTCAATTTTTACGAATTTAAACGAGATATTAGAGTAAAAAGCTAGTATATGAGTGACGAACATCCAGGGTGCGCATTAAGGGTTAAATTTTTAAGAACTGACATCATATTCGTAATAAGCGCCTCCAAAAAACCCCCGAGTAGAGAGTTTCAGGTGAATCCAATTTTTTTACAAAACTGATCCGCCACATTAAATCCGCCATTTTGAATTTTTGAAAACTGACATCATATTCGTAATCAGCAACCCCACGAACCCCCGAGTAGAGAGTTTCAGATGAATCCAATTAATTTTTACAAAACTTGTCTGCCATATTGGATCAGCCATTTTGAATTTTTGAAAACTGACATGATATTCGTAATCAGCGACCCCAAGAACCGCCGAGTAACGAGTTTCAGGGATTTCAGTGACTTGAAAGATGGAGCACTATGTTTCATATGTGAGTCATTTTTTTAGTTTTAGCCGCCATATTAGCATCCGCCATTTTGAAAAAAATTGGTCGCTTCAGGGTTTTCTAGCTGAGGGTCCATGGACGCGATATTTTGAGCTCTTGAGAGTATCCACCTACTTTTTTCAGGTCAAAATAAGTCTGAAATGAAATTTTTTTCTCGAAAAATCGTGTTTTTTTGGAAAAAATTGTTTATAACTTTTAAACAATTTAGTATAAACAAATTTTAACTGCAGAATCTGAAAGAGGAGTAAATTTTACATTAAAAATGGTATGTGTCAATTTTTCTATATGCATTTTAATAAAAAACGAGGTCCTCAAATTTAATTGAAATTTTTCGTCCGTCTGGTCCTTAATGGGTTAAAGCTGTTTGCTTATTTAACAAAAAAATAAAAAAAACGGGTAATTATTCTTTCAAAATGGCACAGGAAATTCAAAAATAAATATTTGTCTATATCGAACGATCAGATTTCAGTCCTTTGTATATAAAATCATCAGAACAAAGTGTGATAAAAAAATTATTTGGAATTAAGAAAATGGTACCTTAAAAATAAGCTTATTTCAATAGGATTTTACAACTGCTCATGCCCCCTCAACAAGAAATTAAAATTATGATCTGCCTCAGAAAAAATATCATCGGACTTACACTCAGATTCAGCATCGGCATCATGCAAGTAAGATTCTTCAGAATCATTAACGGATGAAATTATGTTGGCATTGATATACTTTGTCGTCCAGCATCTAAAATTTTTTAAATCTGACTTCACATTCGTATTCAGCGACCCCAAAAACCCCTCGAGTAACACATTTGAATCGATTTCATGAAATTTGAAAATTGTATCCATCCTGTGTTATATTTTGAAAAATTTTTTATTTCCAGGCGCCATTTTAAATAAAAAAAAATACCAAAAATCTTAAAACGCAAAGCATATTTTTAAACTAAAACTATCAGGAATACGTTTTTATACCTTAGATGACTTGGAAAAATCGATAGGACAACTAAAATTGGATCTGAAAAAAAAATTACTTTCCAAAATCTTGTATTTTTTGCGTATTTTTGAAAAAATAAGGGTTTGGAAATTTATAATAACTTTTTGGAAATTTTAACCATGTCATTCGAAAGAGCGACCCCAAAAACGTATGGATATGTCTTAGTAGATTTTTGAATAATTTTTTTCTTTTAATATTATGAGCTTGAAACCGAAGTTAAAAATCAGCACATTTGGGCGTTAAAGGGTTAAATTAAGATGCAACAGTTTTAAGACAGTTAATGTTAAATTTACGCATGGATTTTGTATGATTTAACATTAAAGCAGACAGTGCTAAAAACCCGAGAATCTCGCGAGAAAACTCTCATAGCACTAGATATCCTAGGATATTAAGGAAACATCCCGTGATTACCCTAGAGATATCCAACGGATAGTGTACAGATATCCTAGAGACCGGCGGTGTGGATATCCCAGGGAAATCCTAAAGATATCCATAAGATATCATCTGGACATCCAAAAAATATCCTTAAGCTATCCCTACGATGTCCCAAGATATTCCAAAATATCCCTAGGTAATCCGCAGGATATCCTTTCATTAATCCTAAGATATCCATTGAATATCATCACGATATACATAAAGCAACTTTTCAAATTAAAACTTTATTATACATACATAATAATTTATTTATTTATTCTAAAATATACGGGCAATGCCCATGTGTACAGAGTACTATAAAAGTAACAAAAATAACTAACTATAATAATCTTCGTATTCTTGATTTCCAGATCTATGACCACACCTGAAGTTAGACTTATGTGGATTCTTTTGTTTTATTTCTAGGTTTGACATTTCTTTTGTATACATTTTGCACAATATATTTTCGAGGTTATTGAAAATCAAAATTTATTGCAAGAATTCAAATACTTTGCAAAATAATAAAATACTTTGCAGAAATTAAATTATTTACATTTTTTTTTTAAATTTTCTACAATCAACCCTCCAAAAAATACCTCTAATTGAAATATTACCATATTATACATTTAAAAAATTATTAAACCGCAAAAACTTTACGAAAATTATAAATAAAATCAACTAACTAGCCAGACTTAATTTACTTGCTAAAGTAGATTAATTAATCCTTTAAAAACTACCCCTAATTAAAAAATTTACCATATTACACATTTAAAAAAAATTTACTCTGCAAAATCTTCACAAAAATTATAAATAGAATCAACTAACTAGCCAGACTTAATTCACTTGCTAAAGTAGATTAATCAACTTCTCAAAAACTATCCCTAATTAAAAAATTTACCATATTACACATTAAAGAAATTTTTATTTCGCAAAATCTTCACGAAAATTATAAATAAAATCAACTAACTAGCCAGACTTTAATTTCATGCTAGAGTTAATCAATCAAACCGAAAAAACTACCCCTTATTGAAAATTTTATTATATTTTTGATGAAGATTTTGGAGAGTAATAATTTTTTGTGTTTATTTTGGTTAATTTTTCAAAAAGGGGTAGTTTTTTGGGGGTTGAAAAGCATTTTGAGGATGTTAAGGTAATTGAGATTGTTTTTTTATGAAATGGATTTTTTATTTTCGTTATTTATCAGTTTTACCGTTGATAATTAATTATTTTTGTTGAATTTATGGTGGTATGAATTTCATAATTTGTCAATTTTTAGAGGTTTGAATTAGGAGTTTGGCTACCCTTAAATAAAAACCAAAAATTATGATCAACTACAATTTTCACGCAGATTAAGAAGATTTTTAGCCAAATTTTTTACTTACGTTTTGTGATAATTGTCGATATACAAAAAACGGGCACTTTTTGCGGTCCCTGTTTAGCATTTTTAGGTCTCTCATCTATAGTTCGATTTAAGTACTCTATTAACTGTTCTAATTTTACTTAAGGTTTGCACTCTTTGTGCCGTCGCTAAAGCCATTAACATAATCAGCTTTTTGGATAAATTTTCTAAACTAATACAGGAATTTTGACCCATCCGGGAAATGTAATTTAAAACTACCTGCGGGTCCCACGTGTCGGTGTATTTTGGAGTTGTAGGTTTTTGCGCATACACTCCTTTAAAGAATCTTTTTATCCTGTCATCGTTACCAAAATCTCTATCTAATATTAATGATAATGCTGATCTATATATGTTCAACGTGCCATATGGGTTGACTGAAGAAGACATTTCCGTTAGAAATAAAAGAACATTCGTTATTGAAGCCTCGAAAATTGAATGGTTTCTGTCCTCGCAGAAGTTGACCCAAAGCCTGATAGGCTTTTCGTATTGTCGAATGGTTGCATCCGCTAATGATGCCAGCATTGTTGGTATTGAAGATTCCGGGACTCCTCGTTTTATATACGACTACCGGATAATTTCCCTACAGCCAGCGTAAGGTTCTTTGATAGTAGGTGATTCTTCCTGAAAGGACAAGTTAATAAGTGAAAATGACAACATCACATATCAAAAACAGCTACGATTACTATTTTTAATCGAGCAAAAGAATTCGGAACCGAAGGGATGTCTTTGATAAAGACCAAAAGATTATAATGTGTAAAATTGATATCTCAACGGTTAATTGGTATACGCGATCTAACCATTGCATAATTTTTAAATAATATTTAAGTTTTTCACTGCATAATTTCAAAATGTTTATCGACACAAAATCGTGTCGCTTATTATTGCAACGAGAACGAGGAAACAAACGAAATAGAAGGTTTAACAGTTACGTTAGCTCTGTCGTAGCCACATTGTGAAAAACCGCACTTCATGAAATGCCTAGACGTTTTATGAAGTGCAGCCACATTGTGAAAAAAATATTTACTTCACAATGTGTCCAACATTTTTGGACATTTCATGAAGTGCTAAAGCCAATTATGCATTTTGTGAAACTAAATAAAACTACACAATACGTCCAAATATAAAATGCATTTCATGAAATGCCTCAGTCGTTGAATGCCGATAATAAAGACATTGTAAGTATTCTGTAAAACCATCATTTAAATATAAATGTGTCAAAATTAAGAAAATTAAAATAAATTTAAAAAATTTTATATTAAAAAAATTAAAATAAATTTAAAAAATTGGAATTAAGGTACTATGGTTGTAAATATTATTGTCACTAACTTGTGAATAATAAGTTATTGTTACGTGCATAAATAATTTTTGTTTTCATTTCATTGTTAGAAATATAACATTTCATACCGGCTGAAAATTTGAGTATAGATTACTGAAGACATGTAAATAACAGAAACCCATGTCTGGCAGGCTGGTGATGGGGCAGGGGGGTGAATAGGTGAAAAATAATGTAAAATTTTCTCATTTTATACCGATTAAAACCTTCATAACTCGACACTTTACACCTACACTAGTGTGAAAATGTGCGTCTGGCAGTTCTAGGGTGGGGCAAAGTACGTCTGGCAGCCCTTAGAAGATGCGGCAAATCGGTCAAGCGGTGAAAAATAATGTAAATTTTTCTCATTTCTTACCGATTAAAACCTTCATAACTCAAAAGTTTACAAACGAACAAGTGTAAAAATACACGTCTGGCAGTTCTGGGGTGGGGCGAAGTACGTCTGGCAGCCCTTAGAAGATGCGGCAAATCGGTGAAGCGGTGAAAAATAATGTAAATTTTTCTCATTTCTTACTGATTGAAACCTTCATAACTCAAAAGTTTATATCTACACGAGTGTAAAAATGTGCGTCTGGCAGTTTTGGGGTGGGGCAAAGTACGTCTGGCAAAGGGTTAAACACATAAAAAAATCGAATTTTTTTCTGATTTCATGGGACGCATGAATCTTCCACAAATCCCATTTGACCTAATAACAAGTAACCGAAATTCACTTCGCCGAATCACCAGTTGCCATAAGATATATGTATTAGAATTATTATTTAATCTAATTTTCATTTTCCCGATGATTCATTTGCTCTAATTTTTATTTTGCAGATATATTAAGTAACAGAGATTTCATTAGTCCGAAAAAACATTTGACCTAATTTTCATTTGTCCAGTTAATTGTTTGGATTAATTTTCGATTTTCCGATATTTCATCTGTTATAATTCCTATTTTTCTAAATCATTAATTAAAATTTTTTTTTTATTCGAAATGTTTTTTAACCTAAATATCAATTGCTCTAAATGTAATGAGTTATAAATTTCATTTAACCGAAATGTCATTCGCTATAATTACCATTGTCTCGAATAATTATTTACCAGTATTTACTTTCTACAGAATTGTCATATAAACTATATCCTATTTGCTCTAATGTTTATTTAACAGAAATTCACTTACCTCGAAGTAGCATTCAGCCGAACATTTATTTATCAGAAAGATTATTTAACATAACTTTTGTTTAGCCGAAACATCATTTCACCTAATTTTAAATTGTTATATTAATTGTATGACATAAATCTATTTCTACCTTATGTTTATGTGACATATTGTTCTTTTATTCGAATTGTCAAATCGTCGAATGCTCAGAACATCTAATTGTCAGTTCGTCGAATGCTCAAAACGTCGAAATGTCTATTCGTCGAATCGTCAAAACGTCGAATTGACAAAAATTCGAAAAATTTGTTTGATTTAAGTTAACATTAATTTAAAACAAACAAATATTTACTTAGATCAAACAAATTTTTCGAATTTTTGTCAATTCGACGTTTTGACGATTCGACGAATAGACATTTCGACGTTTTGAGCATTCGACGAACTGACAATTAGATGTTCTGAGCATTCGACGATTTGACAATTCGAATAAAAGAACAATATGTCACATAAACATAAGGTAGAAATAGATTTATGTCATACAATTAATATAACAATTTAAAATTAGGTGAAATAATGTTTCGGCTAAACAAAAGTTATGTTAAATAATCTTTCTGATAAATAAATATTCGGCTGAATGCTACTTCGAGGTAAGTGAATTTCTGTTAAATAAAGATTAGAGCAAATAGGATATAGTTTATATGACAATTCTGTAGAAAGTAAATACTGGTAAATAATTATTCGAGACAATGGTAATTATAGCGAATGACATTTCGGTTAAATGAAATTTATAACTCATTACATTTAGAGCAATTGATATTTAGGTTAAAAAACATTTCGAATAAAAAAAAAATTTTAATTAATGATTTAGAAAAATAGGAATTATGACAATTGATATATCGGAAAATCGGAAATTAGTCCAAACAATTAATTGGACAAATGAAAATTATGTCAAATGTTTTTTCGGACTAACGAAATCTCTGTTACTTAATATATCTGCAAAATAAAAATTAGAGTAAATGAATCATCGGGAAAATGAAAATTAGATTAAATAATAATTCTAATAATATAGCTTATGGCAAATGGTGATTCGGTCAAGTGAATTTCGGTTACTTGTTATTATGTCAAATGAGATTTGTGGAACATTGATGCGTCCCGATTTCATACCGATTAAAACCTTTATAAATCGAAAGTTTACATTCAAACAAGTGTAAAAATACACGTCTGGCTGTCGTGGGGTGGGGGCAAAGTATATATGGCAGTCCTTCAAAGATGCGGCAAATGGGTCAATAGGTGAAAAATAACTTACATTTTTTTTATTTCATACCGATTAAAACCTTTATAAAACGAAAGTTTACATCCACGCAAGTGTAAAAATGTAGGTCTGGCAGTTCTGGGGTGGGGCAAAGTACGTCTGGCAGCCCTTCGAAGATGTAGATTTTTACATTTGTTTAAATTTAAACTTTCGATATATGATGGTTTTAATCGGTATGAAATGAGATTAAATTTCATAATTTTTTATGTGATTAACGCTTTGCTAGATGTACTTTGCCCCACCTCAGAACTGCCAGACGTTTATTTTTACACTCGCGTAGATGTAAACTTTCGTTTTATAAAGGTTTTAATCGGTATTAAATAAGAAAAATGTAAGTTATTTTTCACTTACTGACCAATTTGCCGCATCTTCAAAGGGCTGCCAGATATACTTTGCCCCTACCCCACGACAGCCAGACGTGTATTTTTACACTTGTTTGAATGTAAACTTTCGATTTCTAAAGGTTTTAATCGGTATGAAATAAGAAAAATGTAGGTTATTTTCAACTATTGACCCATTTGCCGCATCTTCGAAGGGCTGTCAGACGTACTTTGCCCCACCCCACGACAGCCAGACGTGTATTTTTACACTTGTTTGAATGTAAACTTTCGATTTCTAAAGGTTTTAATCGATATGAAATGAGAAAAAAAATTTCGATTATTTACGTGTTTAATCCTTTGCCAGACGTACTTTCCCCCACCCTAGAACTGCCAGATGCACATTTTTACACTCGTGTAGAAGTAAACTTTCGAGTTATGAAGGTTTTAATCGGTATGAAATGAGAAAAATTTACATTATGTTTCACCGCTTGACGATTTGCCGCATTTTCGAAGGGCTGCCAGACGTACTTCGCCCCACCCCAGAACTGCCAGATGTGTATTTTTACACTTGTTTGAATGTAAACTATTGATTTCTAAAGGTTTTAATCGGTATGAAATCAGAAAATTTTTTCAATTTTTTTTACGTCTTCCCTTTGCCATAGACGTACTTTGCCCCACCCCAGAACTGCCAGACTGAACTGCCAGAATTTTTACACTATTATTTTTCACCTATTCGCCCTCCTGACCCAGCACCGGCCTGCCAGACGTGGGTTTCTGTTATTTACATGTCTTCAGTAATCTATAGTCAAATTTTCAGCCGGTATGAAATGAGATATTTGTTTTGGTCGCTAGCTCCCGGACTAATAGTAAGTTGCTAATAGTAAGTGCAATTGTAAAGCGTCCGGTCGTCAATGTACGACAAAAATATGCAACTGTAAAAAAAAAAATCTTTTATGTAATAGCAAATGTCATAATAGCCTGCCATGCAGAAATAAGTAAAAGAGAAGTTTGTTTATTGCATTTTTGGTTTACAATTGTCATATTCATTATCGGCATTTAACGACTTGGGCATTTCATGAAATGCATTTTATATTTAGACGTATTGTGTAATTTAATTTAGTTTCACAAAATGCATAATTGGCTTTAGCACTTCATAAAATGTCCAAAAATGTTGGACACATTGTGAAGTAAATATTTTTTTCACAATGTGGCTGCACTTCATAAAACGTCCTCGAAAACGTCTAGGCATTTCATGAAGTGCGGTTTTCACAATGTGGCTACGACAGGTCTACCATGCCTGGAATTAGTTTCAAACTATAATAATAATTTCTTTCTATCTGACTGAATGTCTCAACTGTCGAAATAATAAAATTTGAAAGTCCATAATGTGGTCGTTGGAAACAAGTTTACTAAGTTGAAGTATTTGGAAATGTTAACTTGAAGTTAACCCGGGGCGAGTGCCGAAAACGGCCAAAGTCGGCACAATATTGTCTGCCAAGACTCGGTGCCAACTTTGCCAATGCTGGGACAATATTGGGCTGTGTTGGTTTTCGCACTTAGGACCATAGCTTTCAGCAACTATGCCCAAGACAAATTCAAAAATAAAATTTCTTAAAAAAGAAAAAGGCGACAAAAAATCGTTAAAGTTCATTATGAAATAAAGGTTTTAATTAAACAATTCAATTGAATAATATTTTCCTACTCTTTAGAGAAATTTTTCATTAAAATTTACGATAAAATCTGATTTTTAAAAACTTTATAAGAAGATTGAGATTTATTGAAAAATAAAGACTAATCAAGACAGGGATTTTTTTGTTAATTTTACCGATACATAAAACAATGTCAGATTGTAAAACAGCTGACGAACGTGGTACGATAGCGCATGTGGAGAACGTGGAATATCAAAGTAGAGATCCGGTCTGGAGGATCCTTGGGGACTTGATTGAAGCACCTGGTATCATCGATAGTCTTCACTTTAATCGAAGAGAAAAAAACAAAAAAAAAACTATTTCGACGCATCACCAAAAAAATAGAATACATATATTTTTATCCATCTAAAGTGCTTTTCTAAGGAATCCAGAGAACTTCATATCAATTAACGATGCATTTATCTTAAATCGAACCAATGTTGTGCACACGTAAATTGTCAACATTTTCCATAAAACTACCATCATGAATTTATCAGTAACCATATATGTATTATCATCTTGATGGACACATGTCCTTATCAAAAAGTACATTTTTCGCAGCTTAAAATGGTCCAACGAAATTAATTAATTTTTTTTTGTCCTTTATGAATATTTACGGCAAAAATGAACAATAAATTATCTTTTACTACTTCTACTACACTAAAAGTTACTCTTTAAATCTCAATCAGTTAAAAGTTTAACTGATTTAAATCAGTGACTAACTTTTTGCCTGATTATTATTTAAAAGCATTCGTTTCAACTTTCACTTTCACTACTACATCTTTATTTTCACTACCATTTTCACTTTGATATTTTATTTTCACTATCAATTTCATTCCCATTTTGACTATAATTTTGATAGATTTTTATTCTCACTTTTAATTTCACTTTAATTTTGATACAATCTTATTACTGATATCATTTTAACTTACAATTAGATAGAATTTCATTTTCACTTTGATGGACTTATATTTTTCTCTTTTTCCTTTTTTACAGACAATTTTACTTTGCAGTATTATATTTTCACTTATTTTCACATTCATTTTTATAGATTGACTTTGACGGATTTTTATTTTCTCTTTGTATTATTATTATCTTCATTTTGACTTTCACTTTAAATGATTTTTCATTTTACTTTCACTTTTACTTTGATAGAAAGTGAAAATAAAAATAAAACAAAGTGAAAATAATCTTTCAAAGTGAATGTGAAAATGAAAATAAAAATCGATAAAAATGAAAGAGAATTTTGCAGGCAATATTTATTATTTCCAAAGAAAATGGGCATGTCTAACTCCTAAATAATTTAAGGTATCTCGTTCGGATTTATCAAGATAATTAGGCGAATTCGTGCTGATAAAGAATATTCTCGAAATTTGCAAGTAATTTTGGAAATAAGTATTGAAAAAGATAGTTAAAAAGTTACATTTTTGGCGAAAGTGACGGACAATATGGCGGCGAGCACACAGACAAGTGGATCTATATGTGTCAGTGGTCAAAAAGGTAGCGCCACACAGTGGGATAGATAGCAAATCTAGATAGACAAAATTAATTATTCAGTGGTTTTTAAATAGATTTTTATAAAACTTCATAACAAAGAATTTTCAAGGTCGCTGATTATTACTAATCTGATGTTAGTTTTTCAAAATGTCGAATCCAATATGGCGGATGAATTGTTTAAAAACATAATGGATTTTCTTGAAACTGGGCACTTATGGGTTTTTGAGGTCGCTGATTACAAATGTGAAGTTAGTTTTTTAAAATTTAAAATGGCGGATGAACTTTGAAAAATATGATAGATTTTTTTCAAAGGATGGGTGCCAATAACGCTGTTTTTTGGGCCACGATAAAATTAGCTCATATTATGAAAATTTTTATCTCTTAAGTATGCTTGACAATACCCCATAACCGTTTTTCGATTTGTCAAAAACTAAGGAAAATAACCCGACTTAAAAAATTGCAAAATACATGGATTTTTTTACTTTTCAAAGAAAAATAGTTACTTCCTTGAGCTCACGAATAACCTAGGTCACCATACTTTCCCAAAAACTTTCCACATATATGCTAAAGAAAATATGTCAAAGTGAGCTCTTCAAAGTTTTAGCCAGTCTCAAAAAATCCAAAATGGCGGCGCCAATATGGTGACGAATTTTCAAAATTTTGATCAGATCATGTCAGATTCGCTTGAAAATCGTTACTCGGGGGTTTTCAAGGTCACCGATTACAAATCCGACGTCAGATTTCCAAAATTAAAAATGTCGGATCCAATATGGCCGACTATTTTTTAATTTTTATTTGATTCCTTTTAAACTCAATATCTAGGGGTTTTTGGGGTCACTGATCATGAATTTGAAGTCAGTTTTAGAAAATTAAAAATAGCGGATCCAATATGGCGGACAATTTTTTAAAAAAATTGATCCAATGCGCGTTAAACTCAGTATCTGGGGTTTTTTAAGGTCGATGATTCTGAAGTTGGTGTCAGTTTTCAAAATTTTTTAAAAGCGGAACTTATATGGTGGACAATTTTTTCAAAAATGCCCGTTTTTAAAACCTAAGATTACGGTCTGACATTTTCGTGTATTCTTAATAGCGCGTGCTTTTTATGTTTCTAATCGTAGACCTTTCTGGTGTTTTAATAGTTTACCTAGTACAATTTTGTTCGCTTACGTTTTATTTTCTAAACGATCAATGTTTTGTTAGTTCACTTTATTCAGCGTCGTTCTTTGTTTCATTTTTACTCGGTTCACCTGTCTAAGTGTTTTGATAGTATACTTAGTACAGCATGTTTCATTTGTTTCATTATCTAATCGATCGTCTTTCTTATGTTTTATTAGCTTACTTTATACAGCATCGTTTATTTGTTGTATTCTCTAACCAGTACACCTTTCTATGTGTTTTAATAGTAAACTTAGTACAGCTTTTTACATTTGTTTCATTTTTTAATCAATCAGAGATTTATTAGTTTACTTTGTGCAGAGTCGTTCATTCCCTTGATTTTGTGATCGAGTTTTGATGGTACTTAGTCCAGCGTGTTTCATTTGTTTTATTCTCTCATCACGTAGCGTCCTTCATTTTTTATAAGTTAAAAAAAATACTTTTTATCTCAAAAAATGTTTATAAAAAGGTCTATTGGTATTGAGTTTAGTTCTTGATTAGTGTTGTTTTTTTCTAAAAATTGGTTTTCATTATGGCGACTTTTATAGATTTGAATATAAATAGATGCACAATGACCCAGCATCAGTGTATTATTTGTCACAAGAGTCAGAATCTTGTACGAGTTTCACCTGATTTAAGAACTCAAGTATTCCTCAAAAGAGAATTGTTTGTTCCCCCAGCATCAAGGTGCTGTAAAAAACATTTGCTTGGAGGGTTTCTAAAGGAGGAACTAATTGACTCAATTACAGTTCAATCAGATGTTTCAGTAGTAAATAGTATAACAATTGAAGAATTGCTTTGTAACTTGCGAAAAATCGCATCTAAAAAAGGTTTAGATTTTGATCGCTATAGTGCTCTAAATAATAATGATTATTATAATCTAACTGGGGTAATGAAATGCGATTTTGATTCTCTTGCTGAGTATGTAAAGGACCATTTACGATCAATAACTGACAGCTGTCTTACAGAACATGTTTAGCATTGCTTTTGATAAAACTTCGAACAGGTCTTTCTCTTTCTGTTCTGTCTACTTTATTCAAAATTTCGAAAAGAAGAACAGGTAAGCAATCGCATTAAGTCTGATGATTTCTCTGATGAAATCTTTTGTGCCTAAGTTTTTAGGAACAGATCACATTACTCCCTCAGAGTTTATTGCAAAACACACAACAACTATGTCAAAAACTCTTTTTGCAGAAGGAAAAGATGTATGTATTGTTGTGGCAGATGGAACTTACATTTACATTCAGAAGAGTTCAAATTATCAATTTCAAAGACGCTGTTATTCGGTGCACAAAGGCAGGCCTCTTGTCAAACCTATGTTGATTGTAAGTACCACAGGATACATTTTAGATGTTTTTGGACCTTATTTTGCAGACGGTAAAAATAATGATGCTAGCATTTTAGCAAGTCTTATAAAAAAAGAATCACAAGCTCTTCGCTCATGGCTGTCACCAGACAGCGTATTTGTGGTCGATCGTAGATTTAGAGACTGTTTGGAAATGTTGGAAGATTTGGAATTCATTTCTAAAATGCCGCATTTTCTGAAGAAGGGGTCGCAACATACTACACTTGAAGCAAATGAGTCTCGTCTTGTAACAAAAGTACGTTGGGTGGTAGAAGCTGTCAACGGTCTTATAAAGAAATGGAAAACTCTTGACCAGGTTTTTCCAAATAGTTAAATTCCGTACATAGAAAAATACGTACGCATCGTTTGTGCTCTTTGCAACGCATTCCGTCCTCCAAGGTTGACTGGAAAATCTGACGATCTCATCATTGCCGAACGTATGTTGCGATTAGCTGATAAGCCGAATGTTTTGCAAGAAAAATCTGAAAAAGAAGCAAGCGCGCTCCTATACTGAGGAACACTTAAAAAAACTATGGTATGTACCAACTTTCAGTCCACCGACAATGCAATAATGTAATACGAATTCAAATTCAATCGCGTCACACTTTTTCAAAGGTTTATAACCTGTGGATAGAATACAGTAATGGAATTAATCCTATTAGTTCCTGGTATTGTCAATGTAAGGCAGGAGCTAGAACAATCGGATGATGTGCTCATGTAGCCTTAGTTTTGTGGTATTTAGGATGCTTTAGACACAATGATGTACCATTAAGACCAGCTCAATGATATAACTCTTATATGTGGATGATGCTGCTGCTACCAGTGCATCTGACTGGTGTGATAGACAGGATTCTGGTAAAGAATCTTAATAAGAATCTTTTATCGCATTATTTTCAGTAAGATTCGATTTTTTAAATCAGTTCCATACATTTATTTAATGCATTCATTAGAATAGTTGATATAATCAGTGTATGTAGTGTTTAAGCGTTTTAAATAATTTCTTTTAAATATTTGTTTCCGTACATTAAGTAGTCGTTATTTATAATATTTAAGTCTTGTAAATAGTATCTGTATATTTTGTACATAGTGTTTCGATTTTACATTTATTTCTGTATATTGAGTAGTCTTATTATTCATAGTATTTAAGTTTTGTAAATAGTATCTGTATATTTTGTACATAGTGGGGTGTAAAGTAGATTGCCTCCTTGTGGTGCACCCTGGGTAAAGCTAAATAATCTATATAAATAGTATAAACCATTTACATATGTAAATTCAATATACACAGGTATGACTTCTAATAATGTAGAGTTCTTTACAGTACCCGGAAGTTTAGATGCATTGCTTTACAAAAATGTGTCAATTCTTTTAGAAATTGTCCTCCATATAAGTTCCGCTTTTAAAAAATTTTGAAAACTGACACCAAATTCAGAATCATCGATCTTAAAAAAACCCAGATACTGAGTTTAACGCGCATTGGATCAATTTTTTTAAAATCGTCCGCCATATTGGATCCGCCATTTTTAATTTTCTAAAACTGACTTCAAATTCATGATCAGTGACCCCAAAAACCCCTAGATATTGAGTTTAAAAGGAATTAAATCAAAATTTAAAAATAGTCGGCCATATTGGATCCGCCATTTTTAATTTTGGAAATCTGACGTCGGATTTGTAATCGGTGACCTTGAAAACCCCGAGTAACGAATTTCAAGCGAATCTGACATGATCTGATCAAAATTTTGAAAATTCGTCAGCATATTGGCGCCGCCATTTTGGATTTTTTGAGACTGGCTAAAACTTTGAAGAGCTCACTTTGACATATTTTCTTTAGCATATATGTGGAAAGTTTTTGGGAAAGTATGGTGACCTAGGTTATTCGTGAGCTCAAGGAAATAACTATTTTTCTTTGAAAAGTAAAAAAATCCATGTATTTTGCAATTTTTTAAGTCGGGTTATTTTCTTTAGTTTTTGACAAATCAAAAAACGGTTATGGGGTATTGTCAAGCATGCTAAAGAGTTGAAAATTTTCATAATATAAGCCGATTTTATCGTGGCCCAAAAAACGGCCTCATTGACACCCATCCTTTGGTATCTAAAGGCTTCCGATCTAGCAGATAACGAATTTGAAGTTCGTTTTTACATTTTTAAAATGTCGAATCCAATATGAGATTCAAATTTTAAAAAGCATGACAGTTAGTCCGATTCATTTCTTAAAGAGTAATAAATACACTGTACACGGAAAAAAAAGTTCAAAGATTATTCGGGAACTTCGTTCTTAACTTCTGGATACGGCGGGTAGTTCACAGAGAACTAAAGGTTGCCTCGTTTAAATATGTCATTTACTATTTCTTTACAAATTATAACTATTTCAACACTTCTCGGCAAACTGTTCTTGAAAAAGTCGGGAACTGTTCAAGAAAATCGAAAAGTTAGGCGAATGCAAGAAAAAATGGATTCTGCTTCCCTCTCCCACTTCCCCTCCTTGACACGTCTGCACACACACACACATTTATTATTGAAGGTCACATACAATTTTTTATTTTTTATTAAGTTTCTGAAATAAAAAAAAACCATATTAGAGAAAAATCGACGGCGGCTGGAACAGAACTCGCGTACCCGAGGAATAGAAGTCTGGCGTCTTATCCATCTGAGCTAAACAGGAGCGTTAAATACCTCAGCATAAAATAAATATATTAGGCACGCAAGTCTTACTGACTGTAAAACTTGTTGAGACTGGTGCGCACAGTTTCTGCGCACCAAGATTCCTTGACGAGTTCCCGAAAATTTCAGAAACAGTTGCGGCCAGTGCCATGAACTTTACATGAGAAAGTAATGAAAAAAAGACTATTGGACTATTTATAGCTTTTTCTAATACAGTTCCCGAATTTCTTTCAAACATTCATTGAGTACCATTGAATGTTCGTCGCTAGTTCAGAGCTGTTACCACGTATCCAAGAGTTAGGAAATAATTCCTGAAATATCTGGGAACTTTTTTTTCCCGTGTAAAAAAAGGGAGTTAAATTTTAACTCCCCATGGGATTCTATAAAAGTTGCACCCATTGAGGAGTTAATGCCAGGGGAGTTAAATAAAGAGAGTTAAAACTTTACACCCAAATGCTAACTCCCCAAGGAAAAAATAACTCGCGCGGGTGTTGATGAAGGGAGTTAGTAGGAGTTAGTAAATTAACTCTCTTTTGGAGTTGGTTTTTAACTCGAAAAATTTCACTCCCGAGTCCGTTAACTCCTTACATTTTTTACAGTGTATAACCTTGACCGTAATATAATCTTTAAAGTCAAATATAAGACGAAGTAATCAATAATTTTTGTTTTGCTTTAACATTACATATTTAGTTGTCAGAAAATGTGAAACAAACATTAATAAAGTTTAATAATTTTTATTATTATACTTTTTAATCGATGTATAATTTCATTTGGTACGTACTTACCACAATCAATGGTTTTAACTATATATTATAAACTATAAAACAGGAAATGAACAAAACAATATAGTTGAGTTATACAATGAACTATAACATTAAAAAAATCTCTAATTTTTCAAAGCATTGAATGTTGAACACGTCTCAATCGAAAACTGAGAATCAAAGAAAAATTAGATACTCGCAAAAACACATTGTTTAGACATAAATATAGCTACATAAAATAATCTTCTGGGTTCCTAGACTTCAGGACCCTTCTAAAAAAATACTTGAGATTTTGTTCCTTATGCATTAATCAGAAAGCCTATTAAAATAGTGTTTGAGTGTTTCTGATTTATGAAGAAAAGTATAACAAATTAATATTAAATTAACATTTTTTTTTAAATTAAAAGTATAACAATTAATTGTTTAAACAATTAATTGTTGTTATTTTTTTATAAACTGTAATTTAGACTAGAAATTTCAATGTTTTTTCAATTGTGCAATTTTTCATGAGTAAAACCTCTACGAATGATAAAAAATTAATCAATTAAACAATGTTTAAACAATTAATTGTTGTTATTGTCTTCATAAACTAAACTTAGGATTAGAAATTTCAATTTTTTTCTTAATTGAGGCTCCGGATCTTAAAAGGGCACTTTCCGCATAGACTTTACATGGAAAAAGTGCCCTTTTAAGATCCGGAGCCTCAATTGTACAAGTTTTCAGTAAAAAACATTACTAATAATAAAAATAAAAAATAAACTAAATAAACATTGTGTTACGTATGACTTCGTAACAATTTTTAATTTTTTTAATAAATTAAAAATTCTTATATTATATAACTTCATTAAAAAAATTGGAAATTTTGTAATTAGATCTATATTTGAAAAGTAACAAATTTACTATTTGTTATCCTTAATTTTACTTAAATAGTAATTTAAATATATTTTCTTTTGTACCAACAATATTAACAATATTTTAATATGTTAATATGAGATTATAAGAAACGTGAACGTCCAGGCTGTGTTATCATGGTGCATTGGTAGGCGTTAGTCCCGCGAAAGGCAGCTATTAACTGGGGTTCGAGTCCTCACAGATGCACAGTGCAGTCGTTCACGCAGCTTATTTTTTCAGATCAAAAATTAAAAATTCAAAAATATAATTATTTACCGACAACCATATCGGAATAATTATCTTAAGAATAACACCTGACTCTAAACCAAAGAGTTCAATTGACGTCTAATAGATGTCACTAATTGCTGATATAGTCGAAATCTTCCTTAATTAAAATTCTTAATCAGCAAATAATTTCCTACATTAATATATAAAATATGTTATTTTTATTGGTGAGTCGATTAAGTATTGTCTACATACACATATATGTTATGCTTCCTTCTGAAGGTTTCCTATGAGTTAGTCAATGAAATAAATTTTTTTGTCGGAGTTGTAGTCATTAAAAGTTGTGCACAAAAAAGACCCCGAGATGGGGCTACTTTGTGCATTGAACTTTGTGTTTTTATAATGTTACGTAAACATTTTTTTATCCTTTCTTATTCATTAAATATTTTGTGTATCACTCCAAAAATAGATGTCTTTTTGATATCTTAAAATAAGATGTAAGATGGAAAAATGGTATCTTACATCTTAAAATAAGATGTTTTCTAAAGCATCTTACTGATATTTAAGGTGCTTTATACGTTTTAGCAGTGATGAAGATATTTCTTCCATCTTAGAAAAGTAAGATACTTTTGTAAGTTCTTTAAAGTATCTTAAATTAAGATGTTTCTGTTGCAATAAGATGTTTTTATCCCACATGCACAAAACCGGCGCTTTCTGATAGCAGACGACAGGGAGGAAAGTCATTCATTTCTTCGCCCGTATGAAAATGGCGGCCGTGTTCTCCCAAGGGCAAGAAAATTAGCTGTTCACATGCATTTTTCTTGCCCAAGGGAGAAAACGGCCGCCATTTTCATACAAATCGAACATGTAAATGACTTTTACTCCCTGTCGTCTGCTATCTGAAATCGCCGCTTTTGTGCATTAGGAATAAAAAATATCGTAAGTAACACAAGAATAAAGGCAGCCAATTTCTTTACGATGATTTTTGTGACACGAGTGGAGGTCGAGAGCGCCAAAAAAAATCACCGTAAAGAAATGACTGCCTTTATCCTCTTGTTGCTTAATATACTATTGGCGATAAGTTACTTGAGAATCGTAACATGCGCCATAAGTGTAAGTCACTAAAAACTAAGATACATAAAGTGTTTTCCATAAGAGCCCATAGTTAACCTCAAAACTTTTTACCCCAAAAATACACAGAAAATGTGTACGAAGATACTTTTAACATCTTAAATTAAGATGTTTCAAGTAACTAAAAAGTGTCTACCAAAACATCTTAGAAATGACTACCAAAACATCTTAAATTAAGATACTTCTTTTTGCAGTGTAGATATTTCAGAGTAAAATAAGATATTTAACAAAAAATTTGTAAATATTATACAACAAAATGTAAAATAAAACACTAAGATTTTGCTAAAATCATAATTTATTAAAAATTAACAACCATTCTTTAAATTTTATATTACTCAGAAAATAAATAACACTTTTTCATTTTAAATATACATTTTACAATAATACATTATGATCATTATAAAACTATCATTTAAACACATGTAAATAACTTTGAATCATCATTTTAATAGGAGCTTTTTTAAACGTTTCGAATATGATATTTTTTAAAAACTTGAAATTAATATTTTAAGGTTAACCCTTTCGTGACTCCGGGACATATATGTCCCACTTAGAAAATTTTATGTAATTCTTATAAAAATTAACCAATTAATTTGCGCTAAATAGCTTTCTATTCCGAATGAATGTGACTACAATTAAAAAAATAGTAAATTACAAAAAGTTGTAATATTTATTTTAAACAATAGAATAAACATTGACTGTTTTTAAAAAAAACAGTTATGTAACAAACTATACATTTCATTAACATTTAGTGAATAATTTTTAACAACACTTCGATTTTTCATGTTTTTGGGGTCGTTGATTACGAATCTTAAGTCAGATTTAAAAAATTAAAAATGGTGGATTTAATATACATATGTTGTTTAACAAAAAAAAGTTAAAATTAAAAAAACAATTATTTTTTCCAGATACATAGAATGAAGTTAACTCTACCAAAAACCATATACCTATTATTAAATAAATATTTACTGTATCACATAGGTTTTATTTAAATCACTTTAATGCTATTTGACCCAATATTTGCAGTATTTAAAGCAAATACCATTTAACTTAATCTTTAAATTTTAACATTTTTTTGGTAAACAACATATGTATAAAATCGTGAAAAAGTAAGGAATTTAAATATGTTAATTTAAAAATTAAAAATGTTACTATTTAAAAATTTATATTTTTCATTATTAATAGAAAAGTCATTAGCAGTTTTCCTTAATGAGGGTTTAAGGGTCCGAGCGACCCCCGCTGTGAAGGTTGCTCGGGACTCAATTCCAAGTAGCCCTCGCAGCGGGGGGCGCTATGTCCCTTCTAACGGCCAACAGACAAACTAAATGCGAACAGACAAAATAAGTGCCAACAGACAAAATATATATATGCAAACGGAATACGGACTTTAATAATTGTTAACTATTTCTCTCGTTTCTCTTAAAATAACTGGAAAAGTGTATTAGATATTAAATTGTTATTCATTTAACCCTTTCGTGCCTCCGGGGAATCCAGCGGTTGGATTTGCTTCCAAATTGGTACTCGGGGATTTCAGGGTCGCTGATTACGAATCCGATGTCAGTTTTTTAAAATTCAAAATGGCGGATCCAATATGGCGGACAAGATTTTAAAAAATTGCTTGAATTTGCGTCCATATTGTTACTTGGGGGTTTTTGGGGTCGCTGATTGCAAATCAGAAGTCAGATTTTAAAAATTTTGAAAATTCAAAATGGCGGACCAATATGGAGGACAAGATTTTAAAAAATTGAGTAAATTTGCTTCAATATTGTTATCCGGGGGTTTTCGGGGTCAGTGATTATGAATCTGATGTCAGTTTTTCAAAATTCAAAATGGCGGATGGGATTTTAAAAAATTGCTTGAATTTGCTTCAAAACTGCTACTCGGAGGTTTTTGGAGTCGCTGATTACGAATCTGTTGTCAGTTGAAGTTTTATTGATAAAATAGTAGAAACAAAATAATCATGCTCAATTTTGTAGAAAATATGTTTTTAAATCCACAATGAATTGCCAAATTAAAAGATTAATTTTCATAATTTTTAATAAAACTCTTTATTTGTACCATTGTTATTGTTATTCTGGTGTATCGAAATTCATTTGTATAATTTTGTAACTAATTTCAGATCATATTTTTATTCTAAATTTTTTGTATAATTTATTTTTTAAATAAAAATTAGGATGTGAAATTAATAATAAAATAAAAAGTTTATTTTTAGTAACAAACTAGTAATAAAATTTGAATCTAAAATTCTCTCCGTACTCAACGACCTCAAAAACTTTTGTATCTAATCCGCCATTTTGATTTTTAAAAACTGAAATTAGATTTGTAATCAGTGACCCTTAAAACCCCTAAGTAACAATATTGACGCAAATTCAAGCAATTTTTTTAAATCTTGTCCGCCATATTGGATCCGCCATTGTGAATTTTGAAAACTGACATCGGATTCGTAATCAGCGACCGCGAAAACCCCTAAGTAACAATATTGAAGCAAATTCAAGCAATTTTTTTAAATCTTGTCCGCCATACTGGATCCGCCATTTTGAATTTTGAAAAACTGCCATCGGATTCGCCATCAGCGACCCCAAATACCCCCGAGTAGCAATATTGAAGCAAATTCCAGCATTTTTTAAAAATCTTGTCCGCCATATTGGATCCGCCATTTTGATTTTTAAAAATTTTTTAATCTGACTTCTGATTCGCAATCAGCGACCCCGAAAAGTGCCAAGTAACAACATTGACGCCAATTCAAGCAATTTTTTTAAATCTTGTCCGCCATATTGGATCCGCCATTTTGAATTTTAAAAACTGACATCGGATTCGTAATCAGCGACCCCGAAAACCCCTAAGTAACAATATTGAAGCAAATTAAAGCAATTTTTTGAAATCTTGTCCGCCATACTGGATCCGCCATTTTGATTTTTGAAAATTTTTTTAATCTGACTTCATATTCGCAATCAGCGACCCCGAAAAGTGCAAAGTAACAACATTGAAGCAAATTCAAGCAATTTTTTAAAATCTTGTCCGCCATACTGGATCCGCCATTTTGAATTTTGAGAAACTGCCATCGGATTCGTAATCAGCGACCCTGAAATCCCCGAGTACCAATTTGGAAGCAAATCCAACCGCTGGATTCCCCGGAGGCACGAAAGGGTTAAATGAATAACAATTTAATATCTAATACACTTTTCCAGTTATTTTAAGAGAAACGAGAGAAATAGTTAACAATTATTAAAGTCCGTATTCCGTTTGCATATATATATTTTGTCTGTTGGCACTTATTTTGTCTGTTCGCATTTAGTTTGTCTGTTGGCCGTTAGAAGGGACATAGCGCCCCCCGCTGCGAGGGCTACTTGGAATTGAGTCCCGAGCAACCTTCACAGCGGGGGTCGCTCGGACCCTTAAACCCTCATTAAGGAAAACTGCTAATGACTTTTCTATTAATAATGAAAAATATAAATTTTTAAATAGTAACATTTTTAATTTTTAAATTAACATATTTAAATTCCTTATATTTTTTCACGATTTTATACATATGTTGTTTACCAAAAAAATGTTAAAATTTAAAGATTAAGTTAAATGGTATTTGCTTTAAATACTGCAAATATTGGGTCAAATAGCATTAAAGTGATTTAAATAAAACCTATGTGATACAGTAAATATTTATTTAATAAAAGGTATATGGTTTTTGGTAGAGTTAACTTCATTCTATGTATCTGGAAAAAATAATTGTTTTTTTAATTTTAACTTTTTTTTGTTAAACAACATATGTATAGAATCGTGAGAAAGTAAGGAATTTAAATATGTTAATGAAAAAAAATGTTACTATTTAAAAAATTTATATTTTATAGAAAAAGTCATTAACAGTTTTCCTTAATGAGGGTTTAAGGGTCCGAGCGATCCCCGCTGTGAGGATATCTCTCCTTGTATGTACACTGAAAGAATTTTAGGGAGGCTGCTGACTTTTAATGTCCGAAATTAGTGCTCCTTGCTCAGGGCTCGCAGCTCACCTCAAAAAAGCGAGCATCTACTCCCGAAAGGTGAGCTGCTGCCCCTGAGGAGTTGCTGCTTACCTTTCGGGAGTAGATTCTCGCCTTTTTGAGGTTAATTGCGAGCTTGAGGCAGCGAGCTCTAGCGGCACTCATGTAAAGCCTGCAGCCTCCCAAAAATTCTTTCAGTGTAGTGTAGAGAGATAACGATAGTGCTTCGTGAGTGATATATGTGACACGGACAGTTAAAAGAAACCTACGGTCCGAAAAAATCGATTTTCATTTTTTTATTGATTCTTATAGTAAATAGGCCGCTCTTTCTAACGCATTAAACCGCAGCTTTCTAGCTGCATTAGATTTTTCACAATTTCACTTCAAAGTTAGGTACTTTGACAAAAAAAATACAGCAAAATCAAATTTGACAAACTTTTCTGCAATTAATCAAATTCACTTGAAAATCGTTACTCAGGGGTTTTCGGGGTCGTTGATTACAAATCCGTTGATAGTTTTCAAAAATTCAAAATGGTGGATCAAACATAGCGGACGAGTTATTTACAAATTATAGGGATTTTCTTTTCAGAATTTTTAAATGTATGGTTTTAATACAAATATGTATATGGTCTTTTAAATAAGCAAGCAGAATATTTATAACTTTATTTATTTTACAAATTTACTTTAATGAAGAACACAATAGATAAAAAGACGTGAGACAAAGAAAAACACGATAAAGAACTTAAGATTAAGCATTTAAAAGATTATAAACTTAAAAAATTCACAAAATTAGAATGTTTAAAAACTTTGTTCTTTAAAATTAATTCTGCTTCTTAAAATTTTTTTCGTGGATTTAATTTTTTTGTTTGATATATCAGTTTGTGTTTACTTTGCCACGGTAACCAAACTCTTTTCTTTTATTTACGCGCAGTAAATATAAGCTAATACTTCAGTTCTGACACTAATGACAAAATGTTAACTTTGTCCCACCACCGATGTGGTGTTTTGATGTGTTTTTTACGTAATAAATTAATAAATGCATCCTTTGAAGCTACTGCATTAAGAAAAATGCTTTGAGTAAAATAACTACAAGAACAAAATAACTATGACATTGGTAAGAACAATTAAACACAACATTAATACAAATAAATACTAATTTACATAGAGATCCAGAAACCCATCTGTTTCCTAATCATCGACCCCAAAGTACCCCTAAAGTATAAATTAATATGAGAATCCAAACATTTTTTTAAACTACGTCCACTATATTGAATTTCGGAAAAAGAACATCGGATTCTTAATCAGTGACCTCGTTTTCGGTGTCAACGATATTTTTTAGTTTTACATGAATTCGAACATGAATTTTTAAAAACTAACATCGGATTCGTAATCAGCGACCCCAATAACCCCCGAGTAACGAGTTTCAAATCATTAAAAAGTTCACAAGTATCAAAATCAACTTGCTAAACTTCAAAGTCGTTTTTCTCGAAATCTTTTTTTCGGATCGTAGGTCCCTTTTAACTGTCCGTGTCACATATGCCTAACAGAGAAAAATCTCTAAACGCCGGGAATCGAACGCTCGACCCTAACATTCGTAAACCGATAACCTAATAACGCTCGCCCGCTGCGATGACTTGCTTAATACACGGAGAAAAATGAAAATTCAGATTTCGGACTAAATATAAAACAATTTGAACGATTTGTATTATCATAGGAAGAAATATTAAATTTTGGTTCTCTATCCTAAAAAGTTTAGTAACGATTTTCAATGAAGATCAATGCTAAATATCCTAATAAACGCCAATAGTCTTCTTTCAACAAGTGCAATCAGATTCCGTAATTAATTCAAAGGTGAAAAGAATTAGGTACAATTATTATTATTTGCATTTATTTTAATTCAGCTACTCAATTGTTACAAACTTTGTATCAACGTTCACTTAAACGGGGACTGTTCTGTGCGAGAGTCCTTAGATTTATTCACAAACAGTTTTAGGAATGCGAAACTCTGTGGCGCGCCTGCGCCCGCGTTTGTTCAGTTTCTTCGTTTTTGATATACACGGAAGTCTCGGTGTAGTTCGTAGTGTATTAATTGTTTCAATTAATAAAAATTTTAGTTTTGAATATAGTAGTGAGTGAAGTTTTGTAATAAAGTTTTAGTGTTACAAATGAATGTAGAAGAATATCTATGTGAAATGTTTGATCTCATTTTCAGATTAGGTGTGTGTTTATTTTGTTTTTAGCCGGTTATGCAATGCCTAATTGTTATTATATTTTATTGTAACGTTCAATTTAGGCAACTAAATGTAAAGTCTAAAATGAGATAATATTTTAAAAAATAGAGAATACTTTGAATTTTAAAAATCTTCGCATTGGAATTTTTATTTAATCTGTAGATATTTAAATAAAATCTCTTTCTTTAAACGTTTTAAAACAGATCATTTTAGTAAAAATGGCAAAGGATTTGTATTAAATTTTTAAAGAGATTCTACGTTTAAATATCTAAAGAATAATAAAAATCCCAGTGAGAAGTTTTATAAAATTCAAAGTATTATAATATTTTCAGTTGTTTCATTTTTCGATTTTATATTTAGTTTCAAATTAAATATTCCAATAAAAGTAAATATTTTGACAAATAAAAGTAATAATGTAGGTCACTAGAAGATCTGCTCACATTATATTCAGTATGGGACTCGGCACTAGACTTGCCTTGGACTCCGCCCAGAAGCGCCTATCAATGTGTTTAGTCTGCTTTGTTCCGCGTATAAGTGTGCATAAGAACGAAAACATTTTAAGCCTACTGACGTGCTTAAACCCTTTTACGATTCATTTCCCTGTTTTCTATCCTGGAGCCGCAAATGTAGACAAGTTTGGGAATGAAATCTAAGTTACTAGCGCTGAACTCCACAATTTTAAATCGGATTTTTCTGCGTGTAGTTGAGGACATTCCTGCCACAGTTCAACTTATAACTGTAGTTAATTTTACTACTTAAAATAATTGCATTAATACCTTTTTCACAGTTAATACTCTTCTTAAACTCTTTAACAAAAATTACATCGAAAATTATTCAACTGATAGAAAAAGTAAAATTTATTACAAAATTTCACTTCACTTTACATTTAAACTGTCATTGGAGCCTATCGAACTACTTTAAGTATATAGTAGAATCTACTACTTCACAGTAAAAAGAAAGTCTTATTTTAAGGCAGGAAAGCAGCCTTAAATTAAGATGCAACATTTTTAAGGCAGTCAATGCTGAATTTACGCACATATTTTGTATCCTTTAACATTATAGCAGACAGTGCTGAATTTAAGACCGATCTTAAATTAAGATTTACTTTTTACTGTGTTTCTGTAGTTATTTCTGTAACATACCTGCAGTTACCAATTTAACTACAAATTTACTTTAATTGAATTAATAAATTTTAACTACTTACAATAGTTAAAATAAGTATGCAAAAATAGTTAGACTAACTGAAAAAGTAGTTCCTTTTATTACTTTTTACTCTACTAAGGGGATATAGTTAAAAATGTCTCATGAATTTTTTTCAGTGCACTAAACAAATCTTTGCTGTGGTTTTTTTAAGATTCAGAAAAAAATCTTAACAACGGAAACATCTTTATACAAAATTTTGTATAAAGGAATTCGGGTTTTTAGACATTTGGGAAATTAGACATTCGGGACAGGGCCTTTCGGGAAATTGGTTTGGGGAAAATGACCGGAAACGAATTGACTTATATTTAGCACTTACTGATTTTTAAAATTTAAGATTTATTAAATTTTTTAATAACATTTAACAAGTTAGTTAACAGTTTAAAAACTTATTTATAATTTAATTTTAAAAAATATTTTAAAAATAAAGAAACTGAAAAAGTTTTCATGGTTTTTAAAAAAGAGTTTAAAAATCTTATTCAGTTCGTGAGATATCATTATAAACGTCCGAGCATGTTTTTTGACAAATGCAGTGAATTAGTCGATTTTGAACGGTTTTTGGCTGAAAATGCTCTGCCGTTTATAATGATATCTCGCTAACCGATTAAGAATTTTGAACTCTTTTAGTCTTAAAATAAAGATAAAATTTAATGATCACACCTATATAAGTTTCAAATTTTTTCTATAATTTTTAAAAAATGTGCAGGGGTTGGAAAAATTTCCAAAAAAATTTATTTTAAAAATTTTTTTGTCAAATTTATTGATTGCTGCAATCTTTGTATAAATTATTAAAATTTTTAGTTATATATCTTTAAAATTTTTCATGTTTATTTTCGTTTCGACTTATTATATTAAATAACTGTGTATTGATAGAAAGTTTCGTTTCGTTTTTAATAAGTCATTTATTATGTATTGTAATATCGACGTGTATGTACACATTTTAATTTCTAGACGTTTCGACAACACACGTTTGTCATTTTCAATATCTGTAATTGTAAAAATATCGCATATACCAATTACTTTAATTAACTTAATTTTTAAACATAATTTTAACTATCATTTATCAATTATTTTTAGATTTTTAGATTTTTTAACATAAATACTCACAGAAGTCTTTCGTATAAAATCAACTACATTAACAACCTATACTTTGGCATTAGTTTTGCAATATTGCACATATTTTGTCATATATCAGTACAGGTACCTAACACTTAATTTTTGTAGTCTCGTTTTTATATCACAATGAAGTTAAATTATTTTTGAGTTAAAAACTATTGTTAAAATTATTTTTTCCATATTTAAGTCAGTTTGTCAGGAAGCATGGGCACGAGACATTAACAGGTTATGTTTACAGCGTGAGATAAGGTTACATTCTAATTAGGTTGCGTTCACAATTATTTAGCATTCAATTAAAGTACCAATCACATTCCTAATTAGTTTTGATTTAAATAATTCTTATGTTAGAATTTTTATCTATTAAAATTTTTTATTGACATTGAAAATCAAATTTTTGTAATTTTGACTTAATTTTTCAGTGTCTCTTCTATAGTTAATTGATTTTTTGTTTTTAATAATATGGTACATTTCTAAAAAATTCCGCTTTAACCAATTAGGTTCAGTATTCAGTACTTTTACATTTTCGAAATCAAACATATGATCTTTGTCAGGAGAATGATGAACAAGAGCAGATACATTTTTATCTTTAGTACAAGAATACTTGTGTTCATATATTCTTCTTTTCAATTTTCTCTTTGTCCGGCCAATGTATACAGAATCACAATTAAGTCAAAATTACAAAAATTTGATTTTCAATGTCAATAAAAAATTTTAATAGATAAAAATTCTAACATAAGAATTATTTAAATCAAAACTAATTAGGAATGTGATTGGTACTTTAATTGAATGCTAAATAATTGTGAACGCAACCTAATTAGAATGTAACCTTATCTCACGCTGTAAACATAACCTGTTAATGTCTCGTGCCCATGCTTCCTGACAAACTGACTTAAATATGGAAAAAATAATTTTGACAATAGTTTTTAACTCAAAAATAATTTAACTTCATTGTGATATAAAAACGAGACTACAAAAATTAAGTGTTCTGTACCTGTACTAATATATGACAAAATATGTGCAATATTGCAAAACTAATGCCAAAGTATAGGTTGTTAATGTAGTTGATTTTATACGAAAGACTTCTGTGAGTATTTATGTTAAAAAATCTAAAAATCTAAAAATAATTGATAAATGATAGTTAAAATTATGTTTAAAAATTAAGTTAATTAAAGTAATTGGTATATGCGATATTTTTACAATTACAGATATTGAAAATGACAAACGTGTGTTGTCGAAACGTCTAGAAATTAAAATGTGTACATACACGTAGATATTACAATACATAATAAATGACTTATTAAAAACGAAACGAAAATTTCTATCAATACACAGATATTAGTTATATATCATTAATTGTAGAATTTAATAATCTTTCGAATGGTATATTTGTTAATTTTTTGACATTTTTATTTACAAAAAAATCCTGATTTAATGATTGGTATGTTTTTGGGCCTTGCGCGTGCAGCCGTACCAATAATTCCCGACGGTAGTGTAGTTGTTAATTGTAAGTATTAAAATGTGGGAAGAATAAAACTTGTGAATTAATGAATATGAATATATAAAGAGTACATTTAAGGGTTCATACCACTTTACACGCTTGAAAATGAAGCCATTTTCTATAATTTTGTTTACGATTCCTATGGAGTATATTAATCTGCATTTTTTTTAGTTCAATAAATACACTCTTTAATTTTATAAAAACCTTATTTTACTTAAAAAATATTATTTGTTTATTTAAAATTGAACAATAATTTTAGACCTGCTAAAAATACCGATGCCAGCTGCGGGATTGATTTCTTAGGTTAGAAAAATCTAAAACACAAAATTCAAGTTGAATTATCTTCAGTAGGACTGTGCCTATCGCCCGAACTAGAATTTTTAATTTTTATGCAAAAATAACAAAATGGCGGCAATTAAAATTTTTTTTTTCGAAAATTAAAGTTTATTTTAGCAGTTTATCGGTTTAAAAAAATAGTAAAAATTAATATTTTTAAATAATTCTAGTTCCGGCGATACCCACCCATGTGACGAAGATTTTCGTAAAAAAATTTTTAGAATCGGTCCAGTAGTTTCCGAGAAAAATATCCCGCAGCATGGAAAAATGTGGTTTTGAGTAAAACGCGTTTAAAGTTTGTGTTTTATACTTACATAGCCGTGTACGCGCTCAAATAGTATAAAAAGAATATATTTTGAGTGCTAAGATCTTTCTAAAAACTTTACACCAAATTTTTGACATATTTTACTTTCGAAATCCATAATAAAATTTTTTTTGCTTTTTTGAAGATGACAAAGTGGTATGAACCCTTAACATATTTTTCTTTTTTTAATGATTGGTTATTGTTTTTTTTTATATAAAATTGACGAAGTGAATAAAAGGAAACACTCGCTTCGCGTCGGCCATTTATTTTGACAGGTTCCGCGCCTGCGTTAATTTATTGTGAAAGTTTCGAAGTAGAGGACTGAGTCCAGTTTCTCTACGCACACTGCAGCGCGCCTTATAATCTTCGCCTGTGTTTCAATGCTCTTTACAGTGAAATTTAGAACTAAGGCCCTCTATACACTATACGCATCACCCTAAGATGCTTGATGGAAATGAATTAATGTACTTTTACTGGACTGAGTCCTGTTTTTTCAATATTGACTCCCAGTTTTTCAAACTCCATTTTTCTCCGTGTATTTGAAATAAAAACTCATGTAATATAAATATTACGTGAGTTTTTATTTAATTTATTATTTCGACTTTTTCGTAATTGATTGATAAAAATAAATAAATTAGGTTTATTTAGAAATAAGATTTTAAAACATATATTTTAAATATTATTTTAATTTTTTCGACAGTCATTAAATCATTCAATAATGATTTACACTTTTACTAACACAGGACCACAAAATTTTTTTAAAGGAAGTATGACCGGCCCTATTTAACAAACGAATTAACCAATCGCGATTATATTTTACATAGGCCGTTTTCGGCATGGTCATGGATCGCGATGGATCGTGATCCAGATCACTTTTCCTATGCTGTGATTGGTTACTTTGTGATCCGGATCGCGATCCATGACCATGCCGAAAACAGCCATAATACTGCACCGAGACGATAGTTTTTTGTTTACAAAACCTAAAAGCCGTGACAACAAATCTTTTATGTGTTTTACTAAAAAACCTGTTTTCGACAATTTTCTTGTGAATTTTTCACTTTTTTTAGGAGGTGTTTATTATTTAATAATAACAGTTAATGAACTATATAAAATTTTTTATAACTGGCAAGGGTTACAGAAGAAGGGAAGCATATGTTTTTTTCTTTGATGATGAATCGTAAATTGTAGTAATTAATCATTTTATTAAATTTCGTAGGTGCGGGCAAGATAGGGTAGAGAAGAGTGGGGCAAGGCGGGGTACACAAATAAAGCAAAAGAAAAGAGAAATAAGGGAAGTTAAGAAAACAACTTAAATCAAGACTGAATAAAATAAGAGTGACCAAAAAGAAAAAAGCTTGTCAGGTTAAATCAATAATTAGCGATGGTAAAGTGGAAAATACACCTTGTCTCTATAAATTGTAATGGTTATTATTTAGACTCAAATGAAAGCTGGCCTGCTTGTTCTGTCTGCGGCCAATAGGCTGTGTGCCGTTGTGCTGGTGCCAATGACGAAGATGAAGATGCAACCTTTACTTGTAAAATTTGTCGACAGAAATAGGTTGCTTTTTTAGTACCGCGCCGGTGGGGCAAAGTGGGGAGATTTGCAATTTTTTCCATATTATTAATTTTATGATTTTTTAAGAAACAGATGGCCTTTGTGCGCCTTTATTACTAAAGACTGATTCCCAAAGATGGTTATTAAATAAAATAACAAAATATGTATTCGATAATTTTTGTTTTTTTTGCGCTTTAAACCTTAAGTACCCCGTCTTGACCCACTTTTCCCTACCCCCACTTTTCTCAAAATCATGAACATATTTATCTATAAAATCTTTGTCTAAAAAATTTTTAATAACGAAAAATCAGCAGTCTCCTGAATCAAAGCTTCCACATTAAGATAATACATTTTTAAGTTTCCGACTATCTGTAAAAGAGATAATTCGAAAAGAGGATCAGGTACGATTTATCGGTTTGAAAATTTGGAATCTGGAAGTCATTTGGAACAACTCCCCACCAAGTTTGTAGCGTTACATTTTAGAATAACCTGCCCACCTCTGAGGAGACCTGTGACATAAGATGACTAATACCTTGAGGTCAACATGAGTTATTAAGCTTTCTTTCGCGATTCTCTTATTCTCTGTCGTTATGATACGTTCATACGTTGATATTACAAAATATTAACTTCAAAATAATAATAATAATAATAATAATAATAATAATAATAATAATAATAATAATAATAATAATAATAATAATAATAATAATAATAATAATAATAATAATAATAATAATAATACTAATAATAATAATAATAATAATAATAATAATAATAATAATAATAATAATAATAATAATAATAATAATAATCCCCGCCGATGGTTGTCCACTACCGAACATCATCGATGTCTTTGATGTGCTGGGAGAAGTGGATGCTTATCCACTGCCAGACATGATTGACATCATGGATATGTTCGGTAGACCTTGCCGTGGTGGCGGGGCTTTTCACTAAAGGGCAACCAACAGGGTGGTTCCCTGATTCTAAAACCAAAAAAAAATGAATGAAATGGATAAAGATTCAAATAAATTACTCCAAGCGGGTACCTCAAATGAGGGTAATCCCGTCACCGATTCTGATCGGGTTCAAGCCCCGGTAGTCGGTGCAGACGGCTCCAAGGATTTTGGAGGGAGCCAAATAAAAAAATCTGAGGATGTGGGACTTAGCAGATTCGAAGAAAATGTTTTAGAACAGGTCGATCTGATCCCAATAATACTGGATAGTATGTGGCGTGCTTGCAAAAAGCAAAAAAACATTAGCAAGGATGTTAAGGATGGAATGGTGGCAATGGAGAAGGTGCACGAGGTGCTTTGCAGAAACCTGCGATTTATACCTAAGCCCTTCATTAGCCCAAGCAAACCAAGGTCGAATCCTGAAACTCCTAGATCGATGTCGCACGCCACATCCAGCGAGAGCAAGTCCATCGACCCAAGGAAGCGCCCTAGAGAGTTTGAAGGTCCGGAGACTGATTCTTCTGTGACCACTCCCAAGGGTAAGAGGGTTAAGAGCAAGGAGACCAAGGCAAACCCTACTGTTATGGAGACGGAGGTGAGTAAGGCTGCTTCGGCCAGGGTTGCTTCTTATTCGAAGGCAACTGTGGCAAATAAGCCTGAAAACGAAAAAGACTTTGAAACTGTCTCCAATAGGAAACGGGAGGCCCGTAAGAAAAAAGCCTTGAAGAAAGCGGAGGAGAGGGAGCGACTTCAGAAGCGCCCCCCCAAAATTAGAACAACGGAGGCAATAAAAATTGTGGCCCGGAATCCAGAGACCTACCATGATCTCATAAAACTGGCAACAACTTCGGTAAAGCCAGAGGAAACTGGAACAGAGATTGTGAAAATTAGGAGAACTCTTAAAAAAGAGGTTCTTGTTGTTGTGAAAAAGGGGGGTGAAACTTCAAAGTTCGCTCAGAATCTTACCTCCGTTCTTCTGGACAAGGCCGAGGTTACGGCTCTTGTCAGTAAAAAGACCCTCGAAATTCGGGATCTTGTCGAAACAACTTTAGAGGAGGACGTTTTAACCGTCTTAAAGCAGAAGTTGCAAAAACCCGAATTAGAGGTGACTTGCCGACTTCTGACACGTTTTGGTGGTACGAAAGTGGCACTAGTACGCTTGAATGAAACGGACAGCGAGAGTCTGCTTAAGCTGGGCAAAGTGCGTATTGGCTGGATAAATGCATCCATCCGAACGCACTTAGAAGTGACAAGATGTCAAAAGTGCCTAGCCTATGGACACGTGACCCGAATTTGCAAGGGCCCCGACAGAACAAAAAACTGTCGGAGATGCGGCGAAGCGGGACACTTCTCCAAAAAGTGTACTAATGACAAGCCAAAGTGCATAACGTGTACAGATTTGGGAAAAACGGAAGTCAACCATATCCCTGGAAGAATTTCCTGCCCGGTTTACAAGGAGGAACTGGAGAAACTTAAAAGGGCAAATCCTTAAAGCTCCTTCAAGTCAACCTGCATACAAGTAAGGATGCACAGGTGCTCCTGATGCAAACAGCTAGGGAAAATGAGGTGGATATCCTGTTCTGCAGTGAGCAGTATCAAGGAAGCGACCTCGCACCTTGGTATCAGGATAAGGCGAAGAGAGCCGCCATCAAGCTGTGCAACCCAGAATTGCGGGTTGACAAGTTCTTGGAGACAAGCAGCGGGTTTGTGTGGATAGAGGTGGCTAACATACGTATGTATAGCTGCTACTTCTCACCCAACGACCCGCTGACCACCTTCGAAGCCAATATAGAAGACCTAGAATCGAGCCTCATAGAATCCAAGCTGGATGTCATCATCACTGGCGATTTTAATGCAAAGTCGCCAGAGTGGGGTGAGACGAGGCTCGACAAGAGAGGAATTCTGATTGGAGAAATGATCTCCAAGAACGATTTATTAGTTGTAAACCGGGGAAAAACATGGACGTTTAGACGAGGTGCGATCGGATCGATAATAGATCTAACGATAGCATCGTCTAATATATTTAGCCGCATAAGCGACTGGCGGGTCTCTGAGGAATATACAGCAAGTGACCACCAGTACATTGAGTTCTCAGTCTCAATGGGAGACACACGAGGAGAAAAGAGACAAGAAACTCCTAGTCGCAAAACCTTCTCGTGGAACATTAAGAAACTCGACAAGGAGAAGTTCAGCCGGTCCCTAAAAGAATCGATCTTAATTGAGGATTCTGGTTGGGTGAGGAGGCCGAAAAGTCTAAATGGAGAGGTGCGAGCGGTGCGAAATATATTCGTCACCGCTTGCAATGCGTCGATGCCACGTCGCAAAGGCGCCTTTCCAAGGAAAAAATCCTTGCACTGGTGGTCAGAAAAACTGTCCTCCTTGAGAAAGGAATGCCTCAAAGCAAGAAGGACATATACCCGTTCTAAGGGAGATCCCTTGCTGAAAGAGGCTTTCAAGGAGGCGAAAAAGGACCTCAAGAAAGAGATCCGCAAGTCGCGACGCCGTAGCTGGAAGGACCTAATCGAGGAGGTCGATAAGGACCCATGGGGTCTGGCTTTTAAAATCGTAACTAAGAAATTAGTGACGAGGCAAAAGACCCCCGGCCTGGACAATCCCGATTGGGTCAGAAAGATATAAGTTCTTTGTTTCCTCCTGCAGAACCATACCTTAGAAGGGACTGGAGTTTTTGCAAAGTCGAAGAGGAAGAACTCTTCACACTTAGTGAACTGAAAAAAGCAGGCAAAAGATTAAAAACAGGCAAGGCGCCTGGAATCGATGGGATAAGTAACGAGATCCTAAAGTTGGTAATCGACACTTCACCCCAGATTCTGCTTCGATGCTTCAATCTTTGCCTTGAGAGAGGAGAGTTCTTCCGCGACTGGAAGCGACAGAGGTTAGTCCTCCTAAGGAAAGGTGAAAAACCTCTAGATAAGGTTTCATCGTACAGGCCTATATGCCTGCTAGATACGATGGGTAAACTTCTAGAGGATATGGTTCTCCAGAGAATGCAGGGCCACTTGACCGAAGAGAATCGTCTATCCGATTACCAATTTGGTTTCCGTAAAGGCAAGTCCACAGTTGATGCCATCCAGGCAGTTGTGGACATAGCCAAAGCAGGAAAAAACAAATTGGGACCTGGGAAAAAGAAGAGCTTCTGCGCGTTGGTAGCAATTGACATACGCAACGCGTTTAATTCCGCAAGATGGAAAGATCTCATCGAGTCGATGGAAAAGAAAAACATGCCGCCCTACTTGTTGCGGATAATGGATAATTATCTTAGCGACAGGTGGGTTATATATGAGGGAGACACCTGCACTCTCAGGGAAGAGATGCAGCGTGGGGCTCCTCAAGGCTCGAGGGTGGGTCCATTTGTATGGAATGTATCTTACGATGATTTTCTGCGAATGGATCTGCCCGAAGGTGCGATGATCATCGGCTTTGCGGACGACGCGTTGTTCGTGTGCACTGCCGAGAGTGAGGAGGCTCTTGGGACATTGGTGAACGAATGTCTGCGACTAGCAAAAAGCTGGCTGGATACCAGAGGTCTTGAAATGGCCCTGGAAAAGACCGAGGCACTGCTAGTCACAGACAGACGTGGTTATGAGCTCCCACGAATCGTGATAGACGGATTCGAGGTCAAGTGGAGTAAACAAATTAAATACCTTGGTGTGGAGTTGGATGGAAGGTTAAACTTCCACCACCACATGGCTACGGCGTCGAATAAGGCGATCGAGTGTGCGGCTAATCTTTCACGGTTAATGCCAAATGTTGGCGGACCCCGTGAACAAAAAAGAAGACTGGTGGCGAGTGTCGCCCACGCTAAAATGCTCTATGCAGCACCAGCGTGGGCCCCATCCCTGAGGAGTAAAAGATGTGTTACCATCTGTGAAAAGATACTGTCGGCGCAGAGATCGATAACAACGCGTATCATCTCTGCATATAAGACGGTATCTACGAGTGCTGTGCAGGTCCTTGCAAGTGTCCCGCCAGCAGATCTCTTGGCGAGGGAAAGGGAAGAAATGTTTCTCTTTTCTAAAGAAAGCAGTTCCTGGGATGAGGAATTAAGACCAAGCAAGGGCCTGATCCGCAAAGAAGCGAGGCACAGGCTCATAGAAAGATGGCAGGAAAGATGGGATGGTGAGGGAAAAGGTCGATGGACCTATCGCCTTATCCCGGCACTCGCCACCTGGATAAATAGGAAACACGGTCAGGTTTCCTATTATTTGACTCAGGCGCTCACAGGTCACGGGTGTTTTAACTCGTACCTGTGTCGCTTTAAATTACGCGAGAACGAGGTGTGTGCATATTGCCAGTTCCCTGAGGACAACGCGGAGCACACCCTCTTCTCATGCAAAAAATGGGACTTGGAGAGGCGGGCCATGTTCGAAGGTGTAAACAGTCAAGTTACACCGGAGAATATGGTATCGCTGATGACCCAGTCGGAAGAGAATTGGCGGCAAGTCGAGAACTTCATAATCTCGGTTATGTCGAGGAAGGATCTCGACGGCCGCCAAAAAGCGTAATTTAAACAGCTTTTAATTTGTTTGTTTGTTTTTTATTAATTTATTTTGTGATTTATTTGTCCCTATACATTTTTTTTAATTTGTTTTGTTTTTTTTATTCATCTTTGTACAATTTTATGTTTTCAATATTTTATACGCGTTTATTTTTATTTTTTTTTATATATCCGTTTATAATTTTATCTTTTGACTTTTTAAACTTCTTAAAATTTTTGTTTTTTATTGTTGTTGTGCTGTTAATTCCGCTTTTATATTGAAATAGTTTTAAATTTTTTAACTATTGACGCAGGAGAACCGCAGACACAGAACAAAGTCGCAGCAGCGATAGAGTTGGAGCGCCTCCCTCGAAGGCTAAAGTCTTACGACAGTTTCAAGGGAGGGTAAAGGGCTCCAAAAGAAGGGTTACGGGTTTTAGTGGGTCGGGCTGGTAGTAGGTCGCCAGTTTATTAAATTTATTATAACATTTATTTATTTATCCTTTTTTTTAAATTCCCTTTTTTTTTATTTTACCAACCCCACATAACCTTGGAGTGCGGAATCCAAGGTATCTGTAAACAGATTTCCCAAAATTCCCTAAGCAAAAAAAAAAAAAAAAAAAAAAAAAATAATAATAATAATAATAATAATAATAATTTCTTAGAAAAGGGGATAAACCTCTGGATAACGTCTCATCGTTCAGACCAATTTGTTTATTGGATACGATGGGTAAGTTTCTAGAGGGTTTGGTTCTAGAGAGACTTCAAAAATTCCTGGTAGGCGAAAATAGCCTATCAGAAAACCAGTTTGGCTTTCGGAAAGGCCGGTCAACAGTGGATGCAATTCTTACTGTGGTTAACCAGGCGAAGAAAGCCAAAGAGGGCAAGAAAAAAGGATTTTGTGCTCTTGTGTCCATTGACATACGGAATGCGTTTAATTCCGCGAGATGGGACAACTGCATCAAGGCGCTAAAACGTAAAGGGGTACCCACCTATCTGTTGCGAATGATAGACAACTATCTTAGCGACAGATGGGTGGTATACGAGAGCAATGCATGTCATCTCAAGGAAGAAATGACATGCGGAGCTCCCCAAGGATCAAAGGTAGGTCCATTCATATGGAACGTTATGTATGACGATTTCCTGAGGATGGAGTTACCCGAGGATACGTTTTTGGTCGGCTTCGCGGATGACGTAATTCTAGTGTGTTATGCACTGGAGACCAAAGTCCTTGAGATAAAGCTCACCGAAGGTCTGCGGCGGGCTGAGCGTTGGCTTAAAAAGCACAGCCTGCAAATGGCTTTGGAAAAGACCGAAGCCTTGCTCGTCACAGATCGGAGAGTTTTTGATGCTCCAAAGGTAAAAGTGGGAGGAATAGAAGTCTCATGGGGAAAAAATTTAAAGTACCTGGGAGTGCTGTTGGATAAAAGGTTAAACTTTAACCAACATACTAACATCATAGCACTCAAAGCCGCCGAATGTATGCGCAGCCTATCACGGCTAATGCCTAACATCGGTGGTCCCAGGGAAAAGAAACGGCGCTTGCTGGCGACCGTGGGTCTATCAAAGCAGCTTTATGCTGCCCCTGCGTGGGTGGAAGCCCTTAAGACCCGCGGCATCTTGGACGAATTAATCTCTGTGCAAATTAGTTCGGCACGGAGAGTAGTCTCGGCCTATAGAACGGTGTCTGCTTGCGCTGTTCTAGTTCTTGCGAGCCTTCCGCCAACAGACCTGTTGGCGAGAGAAAGGCAGGAAGTCTTTTTACTCAACAAAGACCGAGATAGCTCGCAGGAACAAAGAAACAGCGGTAGCCGAAAATTGGCTATCCGAAAAGCGGCAAGAAGTAGACTCGTTGAAAATTGGCAAGGAAGATGGGATGGGGAATCCAAAGGAAGGTGGACATACCGCCTGATTCCTCACCTCGCCACCTGGTTACAAAGAAAGCACGGGGAAGTTGGCTATTACCTTACACAAGCATTGTCAGGGCATGGCTGCTTCGGTCAATACCTCCATAGATTCAAGATCAGAGAAGAGGCAAAATGTGTGTATTGCGACGCTGAAATTGACGACGCGGAACACACTCTCTTCTTCTGCGGGCAATGGAGTGAACTTAGAAGAGCCATGTTTGACGCGGTGAAAACTCAATTCACCGCTGACAACATGGTCTCTATTATGTTAAAAAGCGCTGAATCCTGGCACCATATCGAGTCATTCATTAATCTAATAATGAGGACTAAAGATGTGGATGGCAGGAGGAAGTAGAAACGGAGAATCCTGAAGCTCAGCTGGGGGCGCGCGATGGCGGGAGGAGACAAACTTTAGTCTCCTCCCTCCCTCGCGTGCCTCCGGTTTATAGGATCCTGGAAATGGAAGAAATTTTTTCTTAAAAGGGGACCACTGCTTGCGAAGTTAGAAGCCAAAAGGTAGTTCCGCAAGTGGATGTTATGGTCTGGAGTAAGGGTGTGGTTTTTAGTGGGTCGGCGTGAGCTGCCATCCCCACATAACCAAGAAGTACGGGCTTCTTGGTATCTGTTTGCAGATTTTCCACTTCCCTCGAAAAATAAAAAAAAATAATAATAATAATAATAATAATAATAATAATAATAATAATAATAATAAATCCGTGCCCGGTTGGAACTTTTGTTCTAATTGGAACTTTTGTTCTACCTGGGGCGCATTAGAACTTTTTCTTTTGCGCGGGGTTGCTGGTCCTCTATCGGACGCGTGCCAGGTGGCGGATAGGTTAGCTTCCTAGAAATAGGTGGTATCGAGGAAATCAAATACTCGACGCGGACCAAAACCAGCAAACAAGAAACATCCATCATGAGCGATTGTAAAAACGAGGAAGAGTACCTGCGGGGTAATGCTACGGCTAAATCCCTCACTGGTTCCGATCGTCAAGCGCATAGCGTGGGGACGGTGGCCAGTGGCCCAAGGATGCAGGAGGGCAACAACGCGTTGGGAGTGCCACAGATCATCGTGGACAGGGCGGAGAGACGAGGGAGTACGAGCAGCGTGACGAGTCAAGCCAGCTGCATTTCTGTATTTAGTAATGCTTCTGCGATTGACATTGCTAGCTGCAATGAACATCGAGATGAATGCGTGAAGCTGCGGGCGGAAGAGGCAGCAAGCATTCTAGAAATGGAAGAAGAGGTCAGCAAGATGCTGAAGTCCTGCGAAGTCCAGAAGAATGTCAATAGGACAATTAAGGATGGACTTAGAAGCATAACATCGCTCATACGGGATGTGAAGGAGAAGCACGCAGCAGCGTCCAGAAAAGATGAGAAGTTCTACCAGGGGTTAGCCTGGTCAGAGGATGCACGAAAGGACCGAAGAATGAGACGTGACCGTTTTAATGCAGTAATGCTTAAAAACGTTGTCCTGGAGTCTCAGAAGCGGAAGAGAAGTGATCCTGAGAGTACGAAGGACCCATAAAAGAAGAGGGAGGAGGGACCTTCTAGAAGGTCCAAAGGTAACGAGACTAAACCGGCACCAAAGCCAAATCCAGTTAAGAAGGGAAGAGCCACAGTGGTCGTCAAAGTGGCTGAAGGAGCTACCTTCGCCGAAGTGCTGGCGAAAGTTCGAAAAGAGGCTGACCTGGAGGCCAGTCAGACAAGGGTTGTGGGAGCTTTACCCACTAAAAAGGGAGACCTGCTCATTAAAATTGGGGGGTCTTCAAACAAGAAGTTGTTCACCGAAGAGGTGACAAAAGTGATCGGCGATCTGGGTAAGGTGCAGATGGCGGACCGGCGAACTACGTTGGAAATCCGCGATATGGATGCCCTTACAGAAAAAGATGACGTACTGTGTTCCCTGGAGAAAATTTCTACGGTACCAGCAGGAAGTAGGAAGGTGACGGTTTTAGGACCAAACAAGCGAGGAGTAAAGCTCGCTGTCGTGGTCACCAATCAGGAAGACGCTGATAAGCTGGAGAAAATTGGGCACATAAAGATTGGGTTCGTCTCCTGCAAGATAAGAAGCAGAACTATGGTCACAAGGTGTCATAAGTGCCTTGACTATGGCCATCTAGGTAGAGATTGCCAAGGTGTAGATAGGTCAGCTGCGTGCTTCAAGTGCGGAGAAGCTGGCCATAAGGCAGCAGATTGTAAGAAGAGCCCATGCTGCTTCTTATGCCAGGCAAAGTTCGGCGAGAAGGAGAATATCCAGCATGTCGCCGGATCAGGAGGTTGCAAGGTCTTCAGAACTGCCCTCGAGGAAGCAAAGAAGACTTTGTCAAGGACAAGGAAGAAATAATGCCAGAACAAGAGCGACAAGAGAAGAAAGACGATGTTGACCGGAGGAGTCCAGTGCTCAGCTGTGTGTGAGTGTGGGGGGAGGAAATCATTTAGTTTTCCTCCCACCCACGTTCCCACAAAGCTAGAGCGGATTAAGGCCCAGTTAAGGAGTAGGACAAGGGGACCACCATTTGCGAAGTTGAAGGCCTGACGGTAGTTCCGCAGGTGGATCAAGTGTCCCAAATTAAGACGGGAGTGGTTTTTAGTGGGTAGACCAGAACAAGAGCGGTCACCCCCACATAACCTGGAATTCATTACCCAGGTATCTGAATTCGCAGATTTTCCACTTCCGACTACAAAAAAAAAAAAAAAAAAATAATAATAATAATAATAATAATAATAATAATAATAATAATAATAATAATAATAATAATAATAATAATAATAATAATAATAATAATAATAATAATAATAATAATAATAATAATAATAATAATAATAATAATAATAATAATAATAATAATAATAATAATAATAATAATAATAATAATAATAATAATAATAATAATAATAATAATAATAATAATAATAATAATAATAATAATAATAATAATAATAATAATAATAATGAGGGTAAACTCTGTGAAGAGATACCAGGATGCACTCCCTTTGCGGAAACTTCCTGCTGTCTTGGAGAGACACATCGACCTCCACGTCCGAACATACATGTTCACGTGCCCTTGGATATCATAGACGTCGCATCAATGCTCCGGCAATGCTATAACGTTTATGTAACTAACGGAGGCGGTTCAGGGCCCATCCTGGCCAGATGGTAGTACCCTGTTAAGGCCCGATTGTCCCTCGACACGGGACAAAGAAATAAAAAAATGAATGCAATGGACAAAATTTTTAATGAAATACTCCAAGTGGGTACCTCGAAAGAGGGTAATCCCACCACCGATTCTGATCGGGTGCAAGCCCCGATAGTCGGTGCAGATGGCTCCAAGGATTTTGGAGGGAGCCAAATAGATAGCCAGCTGACATGCTACGAATCAAATGTCGCAAATCAGTTCCTGGCTATTCCCGGGATTTTTAAGAGCGTGCACCAGGCATTCAAGCGCCAAAAGAACGTCAGTCGCGACATCCAGGATGGCGTGGCGGTTTTGGAGAGTGCGTTCTTAACAATTTGTAGGAATCTGCGTTTTATCCCTGAACCGTTCAGAGATCAGGAGCCACGGATTTCAACTGTGGGAACTCCAAGGCAAAAGAGGAGTGCTGCTGCAACTCTTGATAGTGCAGCAGCTACAGATTCTAATAAGGAAAAGAAGGTGAGTAAGCGCCCCAGAGAAGGTGTAAGCCCGGATAAGAGTCCTCAACAAGTAACTCGGAGCGGAAAGAGGATTAAGCGAAAGGATGCTCCACAGCTTAATTCTGGGTCGCTAGTTGGAGCAAAAGAGGCGCCCTCAAGTAGTCCCAGCAAGACGTATGCTGAGACCGTATTAAAAGACGGAGCGGACAATGAGGACGGCTTTAAGGTTGTTGGAAAGAGAAGGGAACGGGCTCCAAGAAAAAAGCCCCCAGGCGAGAAAAAAGAGCTCCCAAAACACCCTTTGAAGCTTAGAACCACGGAAGCGGTAAAGATCACGGCAAGAGACCCAAAATCTTATGAGGGTATCTTGCCGCTGATAAAAGCAAAGGTTAAACCAGAAGACACTGGTACCGTAATTCATAAAATCAGGAGAACCTTTAAACAGGAGGTTCTTGTGATAGTGAAAAAGGGTGGAGATACCTTGAAGTTTGCGGAAGCACTGTCCTCGGCTCTGCATGGCGCCTTGCCATGCGACGTCACTGCTCTCGTAAATAAAAGGTCTCTTGAGATCAAGGAGCTGGATGAAACCACGACGAAGGATGAGGTGATTTCAGTTCTGAGAGATAAGCTGGGCAAACCTGATCTGAAGATAGAGTGCCACCTTTTGACGCGCTTTAGAAGTACTAAGGTGGCTCTAATCCGCTTAGCAGAAGCAGAAAGTGACATTCTGCTTAAACTTGGCCGAATCAAAATCGGCTGGATAAACGCTCCAATTCGTGAGCATGTTGAAGTAATTAGGTGCCAAAAGTGCCTAGGTTACGGACACAGAACCCTATTCTGCAAAGGCCCCGACAGAAGTAAAAACTGTCGGAGATGCGGCGGAGAGGGACACCTCGCGAAGAGCTGTAACGTTAAGCCGAAGTGCCTTACATGCTTGGACCTCGGAAAGCCAGAAACAAATCATGAGTCCGGAAAGAGAGCCTGCCCGGTTTACTGGGAAGAACTGCAAAAGATTAAAAAGGCAAATCCCTAAAATTTTTGCAGGTTAACCTGCATACAAGTAAGGATGCACAGTTGCTCCTAATGCAAACGGCAAGGGAAAATAAGGTCGATGTCCTGTTCTGCAGTGAGCAGTATCAAGGAAGCGACCTCGCCCCTTGGTATCAGGATAAGGCGAAGAGAGCCGCCATGAAGCTGTGCAACCCAGAATTGCGGGTTGACAAGTTTCTGGAGACGAGCAGTGGGTTCGTGTGGATAGAGGTAGCTAATATACGTATGTATAGCTGCTACTTCTCACCCAACGACCCACTGACAAACTTCGAAGCCAATATCGAAGACCTAGAAGCGAGCCTCACAGAATCCAGGCTGGATGTCATCATCACTGGCGATTTTAACGCAAAGTCGCCAGAGTGGGGTGAGACGAGACTCGACAAGAGAGGAATTCGTATTGGAGAAATGATCTCCAGAAACGACTTATTAGCTGTGAACCGAGGCAATACATGGACTTTTAGACGAGGTGCGATCGGATCAATTATAGATCTAACGATCGCATCGTCTAAACTATTTAGCCGCATAAGCGACTGGCGGGTCTCAGAGGAATATACCGCAAGTGACCACCAGTACATTGAGTTCTCAGTCTCGATGGGAGGCACACGAGGAGAAAAAAGACAGGATGTTCCTAGTCGCAAAACCTCCTCGTGGAATATGAAGAGACTCGACAAGGAAAAGTTCGGCCGGTCCCTAAGAGAATCCCTTTTGATTGAGGACTTGGGCTGGGTGAAAAGGCCGAGCAGTCTGGATGGGAAGGTGCGAGCGGTGAGAAACATGATAGTCACCGCTTGCAATGGGACGCATCAATGTTCCACAAATCTCATTTGACATAATAACAAGTAACCGAAATTCACTTGACCGAATCACCATTTGCCATAAGCTATATTATTAGAATTATTATTTAATCTAATTTTCATTTTCCCGATGATTCATTTACTCTAATTTTTATTTTGCAGATATATTAAGTAACAGAGATTTCGTTAGTCCGAAAAAACATTTGACATAATTTTCATTTGTCCAATTAATTGTTTGGACTAATTTCCGATTTTCCGATATATCATTTGTCATAATTCCTATTTTTCTAAATCATTAATTAAAAATTTTTTTTTATTCGAAATGTTTTTTAACCTAAATATCAATTGCTCTAAATGTAATGAGTTATAAATTTCATTTAACCGAAATGTCATTCGCTATAATTACCATTGTCTCGAATAATTATTTACCAGTATTTACTTTCTACAGAATTGTCATATAAACTATATCCTATTTGCTCTAATGTTTATTTAACAGAAATTCACTTACCTCGAAGTAGCATTCAGCCGAATATTTATTTATCAGAAAGATTATTTAACATAACTTTTGTTTAGCCGAAACATTATTTCACCTAATTTTAAATTGTTATATTAATTGTATGACATAAATCTATTTCTACCTTATGTTTATGTGACATATTGTTCTTTTATTCGAATTGTCAAATCGTCGAATGCTCAGAACATCTAATTGTCAGTTCGTCGAATGCTCAAAACGTCGAAATGTCTATTCGTCGAATCGTCAAAACGTCGAATTGACAAAAATTCGAAAAATTTGTTTGATCTAAGTAAATATTTGTTTGTTTTAAATTAATGTTAACTTAAATCAAACAAATTTTTCGAATTTTTGTCAATTCGACGTTTTGACGATTCGACGAATAGACATTTCGACGTTTTGAGCATTCGACGAACTGACAATTAGATGTTCTGAGCATTCGACGATTTGACAATTCGAATAAAAGAACAATATGTCACATAAACATAAGGTAGAAATAGATTTATGTCATACAATTAATATAACAATTTAAAATTAGGTGAAATAATGTTTCGGCTAAACAAAAGTTATGTTAAATAATCTTTCTGATAAATAAATGTTCGGCTGAATGCTACTTCGAGGTAAGTGAATTTCTGTTAAATAAACATTAGAGCAAATAGGATATAGTTTATATGACAATTCTGTAGAAAGTAAATACTGGTAAATAATTATTCGAGACAATGGTAATTATAGCGAATGACATTTCGGTTAAATGAAATTTATAACTCATTACATTTAGAGCAATTGATATTTAGGTTAAAAAACATTTCGAATAAAAAAAAAATTTTAATTAATGATTTAGAAAAATAGGAATTATAACAGATGAAATATCGGAAAATCGAAAATTAATCCAAACAATTAACTGGACAAATGAAAATTAGGTTAAATGTTTTTTCGGACTAATGAAATCTCTGTTAAAGAATATATCTGCAAAATAAAAATTAGAGCAAATGAATCATCGGGAAAATGAAAATTAGATTAAATAATAATTCTAATACATATATCTTATGGCAACTGGTGATTCGGCGAAGTGAATTTCGGTTACTTGTTATTAGGTCAAATGGGATTTGTGGAAGATTCATGCGTCCCGCAAGAGTGCGTTCATAAATGATGTCACGTTTTTTGGGGGAGGGTGGAGGGTCTCTACTAAACGTGACACAATGTATTTTTACATGTGAAATTGCATGAAATTTGTTTGACAGGGGGAGGGGGGGGGTTATAAAATCCCGAAAAATTGCGTGACATAATTTGTGAACGCTTTTCAATCAAATAATTTCAACACTTTTTTTTCAGGAATTTTTATCTCGTAGACTATATAAAAATGCTATTTTATAAATTTTTTTGAGAAATGTTTTTTTGAAATTTTTACTGCACTATTCTTACGCACGTCAGCGTCACCAATATTGTTACAATATATATTGTAACAATATTGTTACGACAAATTTGTCTAGACTTTGGGTTTTTGCAAGTCTAGACAATATAGTTGTAGAATAATATAAATTTTTCTTTCTAAACCAGAGTTTAAACATTTACAAAATTAAAACCTTATAGTGGTTAGAAAATGTAAAAAATTATTAATTTTTATAAAAATATAAATTATTTTATTTAAAATCATTGTGTAATAAGACAAAAATTATGAAGTGACATTTTAAAAAATTGTCATTGTACATTATACGAAATGTTATTTTTACGTATTCTCTTACTAAATCTTTCATTTTCGTCCGCTATCCTGGATTTTTTGAATTTTTTTTTATATTAATTTTAACTTAAAATATTTCTCCGGCCGCTACTCTTGTAAAAATTGATTTTCGACAGATTTTTTTCAAATTTTGAGAAAATGATTCTTCGGGTGACTTTTACATGTGGTAAAAATTTCAAACCCCTTTGCGATGCTAAATTTTGAGTTATTCAAGTTCAAACTTTCACTATTACATGCGATTATGTTAAAAATAAAAAATGTCAACCACAATATCTCATTCTTTGACATAGCAAAGGGTTTTTAAATTTTTACCACATTTAAAGGGCACCCAAAGAAACCTTTTCTCAAAATTAGAAGAAAATCTATCGAAAATCAATTTTTACAAGAGTAACAGCCGGAGAACTACCTTAAAACCAAAGAAATCCTTTTTTTAAAATCCAAAGTCGGTTAATTAGAACCAAAGTTATAGCACTTTCAAAATAAAAAGACAAAAATTTTGAAAATGCCATATTTTTGGTAATTTTAAAAATTTTGAAAAAATATTTGGTGGAGTTGGTTATCGCTATAAAGGTAATAAATTTACAAAAGTACAGCCAAATCCCAACAAGTCATGAAAATAAGTGTGTTGAACTGACGTGGAATCCACCACTTATAGAAGTGACAATTTTGTAACATTGTTATAAGCAGGTTTTTATAATTCCATTTTGGTTCAGATAAAATTTAAGTCTAAATTTAAAATTAATTTTGAAATTTTCAGAGTACATTAAAAATTTAAAATATATTTAAAAATTAGTGATATTATATTAAATATCGTAAATATTTTTAAAATAGCTTTTTCCTTTATGTTACGCAACAGCAACGTAACAATTACATAATTCTGCCACCACACCGAGAGACTACAATTTTACGCAACAGATTTGTAACGACAGTTACAAAACATTGTTAAATTATTGTTACATAACAGTTACGTAATTTAGCTCTGCAATTACCGAAATGTTACGAAACAGCTACAGAACATAGTAACAGTGTTGCTATTTCATTATATAATATAGTTACATAATAATATTGTTAAAGTGTGTTATAATTATGTGACTTATACTTTATTAATTATAAAAAAATGTTGTGTATCTGTTATGTCACACAGTTTCGTAAAAATTATGCAACAACCAGAAAACAATGTATGTAATTAGAGAACAAGACAAAAATTACCACCCTGTGATGTAATAAATATATCACATAGTTATAGAAAAGTTATTTAAAAAAATTATATAACCGTTTTATCATTATCCAGCAACAGTGCTATACAACAGCCCTACTTTCTCATTATATAGTGGTTATATAACAATATTGCCACAGTGTGACACAACAATGTGCTTTAGCTGCTATGTAACAGTTACGCAACGCGTTTGCTGGGTGAAAATACTTGAAATTTTACAAAAAAATTCTATTAAAATTTTGAAAATAAAGACTTTTGCCGAAAAATTGTGCTATTTATAAAGATAATTAAAATTAGATTAAAAATTAAGATTTTCTTTTAAAAATAATTGAATCCCAGTGATGAATATTGCTGTTTATAAAAATAATTAAATTCTGCAAGGAATTTCTTATAAGATTCCGGAAAATAAATGAATTTTTGTGAAGAATTTTGTTATTTATCGTAATAATTGTGTTATGACTTTTGAAATTTTTGAACAATAAAAAAATTAATTCTTGTTGTAAATAAAAGAGATGTTAACGGTTTTGTATTAGAATTGTGGTAGATTTGTAATTTAATGGGGCAATCAAAAGACTTTAAAAATATAAATCCTCCAGCATTTTACGTATAAAAAAATGGAAGTAGTAAAAAGAAATTTATTTAAGAAAGATAGCAGCTATCTGATAAAAAATAAAGAGAGCATGAGGGCGAATTAAAAGAGGGATAGTATGAAATAAGGGTCGTGTGTTTTAGTGTGCGAATTGTGACTAATTGTCTATACATAGCCAACTTGATATAATAAAAAGTTTAATTATTATTAACCCTTTTAAAGGTTAACTTTTAAATGTTTATAGTAAAAATACTAGCATTACAAAAAGTATAGTTTAACGATTTTAGGCGGAAAGAAAAATATAATGATTATTTAGAAATGCACAAAAATTATCTCTTATTATTTATTAAAAGTTATTTCGCAAATTTGTGCAGTATCTATCTTATTTTACAAAGTGATTATTATGAAAAAAATTTATTTTAGAGTGTTAATTGTTATTTAATTTTAGCACTATTTTTTATGTGGGAGAATGGGCGAGTGGTCTGGCCCAGATCGAACACGAAATCGGTGTTCAGGTAATCCGTGGGAGGAACGTCCGTTTCAGGTGGACGGACCAATTCAATGGTGTGAAGAGTATATTAATTAAGTCCTTTTCAACCTATTTCCTACCGTGGATATTGGAAGCCAGTATGTACTGTATTTATGTTTGAAACATACACTGGGGTCAAAAAGTTTCAGTACATTTGTACTAATTATTGTTAAGTGCTCGCTTCACTTAAAATTCAAATATTTCTGTAAAAATAGATGTAAGAGCTATCAAAGTAAGATCATTTTAAAGTTCAATAAATTTAGAGTCAAGTAGGATAAGATATAACCAATTTAATAGTGTAAATATTAAAAATATAATTCTTTAAAGTTAGAGATTTTTTGTAAAAATTGCGATTTTGAAATCTGTAATTCAAGCGTACGCCAATTGAAGAAAAATTTTTTTTAAGTTTTGATAGTTGCACAATAAAAAGTACAAATTTCATTCTTTAATTCTAGACCAAAATAATTCACATATATTAAGTATTTGCTTCAAATTCTATAAAAATAATATCTCTTGCTCTAAATTTTTCGAAGAATATAAATTGCGAATTCGTCGTTTTCATTCACTTGTTCTATCAAATAACCACACTTTTGAAAAATATAGAACCTCTTCATCTTAGAAAATTTAAGATATTTACATGAAATTTATCTCTCTTCTTATTGTTTTACAAATTTTAACTCTATCATTATTCCTTATTTTCCTTCTAGGTGACTATTTTTTTATTTTACAATAACAAAAAGGTGCATATTTTTCAAAAGTGTGGTTAATTGATAAAACAAGTGAACGGAAACGACGAATTTGCAATTAATATTCTTTGAAAAATTTCGAGAGCAAGGGAAGTTATTTTTATAGAATTTGAAAAAATTACTTAATATTTGTGAATTATTTTGGTCTAGAATTAAAGAATGGAATTTATACTTGATATTGTGCAACTGTCAAATCTTAAAAAAAAATTTTGTTCAATTGGCGTACGCTTGAATTCCAAATTTCAAAATCGCAATTTTCACAAAAAATCTCTAACTTTAAAGAATTATATTTTTAATATTTACACTATCAAATTGGTTATGTCTTAGCCTATTTGACTCTAAATTTATTGAACTTCAAAATGATCCTAGTTTGATATCTCTAACACCAATTTTTACAGAAATATTTAAATTTGAAGTAAAGCGAGCATTTTAAAGTTATCAGTACAAATGTACTGAAACTTTTTGACCCCAGTGTATGTATGTTAATACTTGTGTGTATGTGTGTTTTTTTATATTTATATAAAAAAAATTTTTAGGTTGGTGTGCCTCATCCTTTAGATATTAAAGTAAAAAAGAGATTCTTAAACCAGGGTTTCCTTCTACTATTTGTGATATCTTAAAATTGGAAGAAGGTCGTTATGGTTTGGAAGGTTTAGAATGGCAAGCTGACACCAAATCATTAATTCTAGTGCTGCCACAGTGGGATAGATTTCAAATCTAGGTGGCCTGGGATTTTCCCGGCAAGTGAGATAATCTGAGCGGGAGGTTTGACGTCGAAGTATAATGATGTGCACCGTCGATTATTGTCCAGTACACACCATTAGAATTCGACTGTCGATAAACCGGTTGTACTCGGAGAGGTTTTCTACAGTTTCCCTCTCCACTGGCGAGAAAACCCATTGACGGGTGGTCCAGGCAAATGCGAGTACTCCTAACCTTAAAGTCGTTCTGTAGATACCCAAAAACAAGTTGGTATATAAGAGTGTGTGTTCTGACAGTTGGCGAAGCCTGAAGTCATTTAAATAAAAAAAAAAAAAAAGAAACCCAAAAATTATTTTTTTAGCTATATTCATGTGTAAACAATGCGCTTCTACGAGTATCTGATATTCCGTTGATTCTCAGCTTACGATTGAGACGTGTTTAATTCGCAATACTTTTAAAAAATTAGAAATTTTTTTTAACGTTATAGTTTATTGTATAAGTTAACTTTATTGTATAGTAAATTTCCTGTTTTATAGTTTATAAAAGTTAAAACCATCAATTGCGGTAAGTACGTGCCAAATGATATTATACATCGATTAAAAAGTATAGAAATAAAAATTATTAAACTTTATTAATTTTATTTTCACATTTCCTGACAACTAAACATGTAAGCCTAAAGCACAAAAAAAATTATTGATTACTTTTGCTTACTTTGTCTTATATTTGACTTTAAAAATTATATTATGGTTAAGGTTATATTCATTACTATTTAAAAAATGAATCTTACTATCAGAATCTTATGTTTGACAGTCTTTAAATATTAGTCTTACAAATCATGATTTGTTCACTGAAATTCAGAATTCCGCTTTTTCATGCAAGAAATACACAACTGAGGCAGCAGCTTGTCTTTACAAATTTTTAAGGGATAAAATGGGCAACAATTGGATTGAAGAAGAGTGGTTTGAAAAAGAAATTGATACAAAAATTACTGCATTTTATAGTAATATATCCAGAAGGTGAGATGCTGTTAGAGTACGTGGAATACACACCAAGTTCTTAGAAAAAAATCAAAATTGGCTTCAGTTACAGTTTATCCTACCAAATACTTCCAGTAATTTACTTTTAAAGATTAATTTCTTTTAATCTTGAAGACAATTTACAATTTTATTGATTTTCATTAATTTTGTTCCCTTTTTTAGTGCGATTTTATTTGCCATTAATATTATTAAGTTAATAAGTTGTATTTATGTTAAATTTGCAAAAAGAAATATAATTTTTAGATTTAAAACTACAAAAGATACTATTATTTTATAGCGTATTTTAATGGTATGTAAACTCCAGTTCCGACAAAATTACCAAATTCTAAATGTATAAAAAATAAAAATAAGAGTGATTTAGAGTAAGCAAATCTCTTTAATAATCTGCAAAAATTGTTTATTTTTATGAATTTTTACGGTTTTAATAAATTTTTTTCTTTGATTTGTAAACACTAGTTCCTGTAAACTCCAGTTCCTAATTTCGTTTCACGTAATGGAAATGTTTTGTTTTTTTGAATAAATATTATTAACCTCGATAAACCTGTATCAAAACATGTAATTTCAATAACAGGTATGAGTAAAAATATTCTTTATTTATTAATTAAAGCAGTTTAAAGTAATTATTTGCTTATTTACACTATTTATAATTATTAACAGTCGAAAATTAACTTTTTCAAATAAATTATTTAACCTTTAAATTACAAATTTTTAAATTGTTTGTATATAAAACTAAAGAAAGAATTAAGCTCAAATATCTATAAAATAATCATTCTCAAGCTTTATTAAAAAGATCTAAATAAAAAATTTCCAAAAAATTAAATTAAAAAAAAATTTTTTTACATATTTAAAAGTTGCCACTTTGTGGAGAATCACCCATATAATAATAAAATTACTATTTAATCTGCATAATTAATAAGTATTGTGAATAAAAACTTGTGAAAATGTTTGTAAATAATATTAAAAGTCTGTTAAAAAATGAAGTTAAAAAAATGTGCAATTTATCACAAATATTGTCTTTTTTTGCTAGAATTATTTTTCAATATTATTATTTTAAATGACATTTATTGTTAGTAATATAATATTTAAATTAATAATTTAATATAATATGATTATTATAATAATAACTTTTCATAACGCGGTGCAAAAAAGGGCACTTTTTTGCACCTTGTTATGAAAAATATCGTTCGGAACTAGTGCTAGCAGTTGCCAACCCTGTCGAAAATTTCACCAACAAATGTGGGTTTCATGATGTTTGAAAATAGTTTTATTTTGCTCAAACACAGATCTCAGTATCTTGAAACACACTTCTATATTTAAACATATTTTGAACACACTTCTGACATACTTTTTATAGTAAATAAATCATTCATTCAACACTATTTAAACATGTTACTCACATTAAGAGTAAACAGTCATAAGACATTTTCTTGACATACATATCAGGGTTCATACCATGTTTTGAAAACACTAAGTTCACAAACTATTGTATATTTTACAATGAACATACTTGAAACTATCTTTTGACAAACATTTGTATGTTTGTTCAGTATTACTAAACAATGATTTCACATGCTTTGGAAAACAATGAATCACTCAAGTTGTATGTTTATAGTATGTTTAGAGAACACTATCTGAACAAGTATGAACACAGAAAGAAAGTTATTTTCAAATTTTATAAAAATATTTTACAAGTGTTGGACAAAATGCGACAAAGGTAAATATTTATACACTGAAAGAAACTTTGTTACAATATATGATAAACCCGAAAGGAAATTTTAGTATTTTATTTTTCAAACGTAGGACATTCAGGGTTGATATCAAAGATTGATATAATTTTACGAATAGCTTTTAAAGTAACTATATTCAAGAAATTAAAAGTATTATTTCTTATTTTAAATTCAGAATTTTTGAATATTGATAAAAGTATACGAAAAAACAGTTGCAACCAGTAGTGAGTGCACTGAAAGAAACTTTGTTACAATATATGATAAAGCCAAAAGGAAATTTTAGTATTTTATTTTTCAAACTTTGGAAATTCAGGGTTGGTATTAAAAATTGATATAATTTTACCAATTGCTTTTACAGTAAATATATTCAAGAATCTTTGAAAATTGATAAAAGTATACGAAAAACCAGTAGTCAGTAAACAGACGCGCCCATTCGTTATTTGAAAAATTTATATGAAAATTCAGAACGGTTTTTTCGTAATTTTCTAAAATTATTATATATAATATTATATTATATATATTTGCACCCATTCATTATTTAATTAGTATTAGTTTGAAGGAGGAAAGGGAATTAATTTAATTGAAACACTCTATTAAAAACAGAGTGATAAAAATGAGACAAAAATAATATTTGTCTTTAAGTTTAAGAATGCATTCAATCGTCTCCTCTTATATAGAGCTGGTAAATTAACTTGTCAGCGAGAAAAGAAACTTGCGCGCCCTGGTGTTCGCTTACGGAAGCAGTCTCGCGCTGCTTATGTTTGAAATTCGGTTAATTCCGTTCACACTGATTCGTTCAACTTCGGCAAGTTTCGACGATTCTCGTCAATTTTTTCGGTTTTTCATATCAACTTTATCAAAATTTGAAACGATTATAGAATAAAATAAAATTCTAACTACGTAGTTTGAGATATTTGGTTATAATACTTCTTAAACAGCGTATCAGAATTTGACATTTTGAGTTTTATTACAAACATTTTGAATTTTGTGAAGATTATACTAAATTCTCTTTTCATATATATTGTACTTCCTTATTTTACTTCTAAACATTCCTAAAAGTAGTAACGAAAATCATTACCATACCAAAATGTCCTACACTTGTAACTAAATATACTAAAAAGTGACTCCACAATATTAAATTTTGCAACAAAGTTTCTTTCAGTGTATCAGAAGTATTAAACTTTATAAAAACTTATATGATATTTAGTAAAGTTATATCAAGTATCATAAACTTGTAACAAATTTTAATATAACTTTACTAAATTTTATAAGTTTTTTTAAAGTTAAGTGTTTCTGATATCAAAATTTACCTTTATCGCATTTTGTCCTATACTTGTAAAATACTTTTATAAAATTTGATAATAACTTTCTTTCCGTGTATATGTTTCATTCGTATATTATTATCCCAGCAAACACGTTCTATAAGTATTCCATAACAGTGTGGTCACCGAAGTGGTCACAGTGTTATAGGACACTTGTTATAAATTCATTAATTAAGCTTAAATTTATTGCTTTAATATTTCATTTAAAAATTAACTTTTAAGGTATTAGTCGCGTAAAATGGTTTTCGTCAGATTTTTTTCAAATTTTACATACTTATTCCTAAAGTATTTATCTACCGAATGAGACCAATTTAATTAATTTTGACCGTTTCAAAGCTTCAAAAAATGAATTAAAAGTTCATACGATTTGCATGGAGAGAGTACTCAATGCATGTATTAAATTTGTTTAATAATTATTTATATGATAACTAATCGTCAGATTTTGAAATAAAACTGCCAAAGTATTCAATTAGATAAAACAAATGCATAAAAAAAACATGACATTTTTTGACCGCACCAAACTATAAATATATTGACAGAAAGGTAAAAAAATAGTTAAATTATATGAAATTTCATACGAACGAATAGAGTGGGGAGTTAAACTGTCTCTCTCACTCTCACTGATGCCCCACTCTAGTAAGCGGCCCAGTAAAATTTTGGCCAGAGCCAGCAGCGCGACTAATACCTTAAGCCTTTCCTTATACTTTTAACTTTGAAAATTAACATTCTTCAATAACGTAACATATTAAATAACATATTAAATAAATAAATAATAATATTATTATATTATTATATATTATTATATAATAATATATATATATATTATATATATAATTATATATATATAATATATATATATATATATATATATATATATATATATATATATATATATATATATATATATTATTATATATTATTATTATTATATTATTATATTATTATATTAACATATTAAATATAATGTATATAATGTATATAATGTATAATGTATTACAAAGTAAATTTCTTTTTTATTGTAAGTAGATGTATGAATAAACAACTCATGTATAGAATATAAAATGTTAAAATTAATAATTATTATCATTATTATTATTACTTCACATACAAGGCTTTCGCGCCATAATTTTGTACTTTTACTACAATGAAAGATGGCCGCCGTGGTAAAAGTTCTGCTCACAGCATTTCCAATCCAAAGGTATATAGAGATCAGTGACTAGTGCGAGAAAAGAGGGGAGGTAGAAGATTCTCGCATAGTTCCTCCCACCTTCCATGCTACTGAAGCACTTTTACCAACCTAATATAAATATTTGATAACTAGCAAATATAAAGAGATACCACTGCGCATGCTTCCACGTGTTGTTGACAGCAGACGATGCCTAACCTTGATTTTCCTCGGGATTACTAAAAACGTAAAACGGAAATTATGAAGAGTGATTAATGTCATAAAGTATTGAGATTTGAATAATATTGATTGTGAACAGGAGGCTTCGCCCCCCGAAGCGCTCTTCTGCTTGTAGACAACACTAAAGATTTTTCAGCATAACTACTGAGACAAATTGTTTATTTTTTGCATGTTATAAAAAATAATTATTTTGAGTTGGTTTCTTTGTTGTCGGGGGGATTCGCCCCCCGACCAAACAGCGGCGTACGTTTGATTGTATATCGGTACACTAGCTTGTGTGTCTGGTTTTTGACTTCAGGTGTTTATAGAAAATAGTGTGTGTTACGCGTGCGCATCTAGAGAAATCGAGACTCGTGTCAAACAGTATACAGTAATAATCAAGTTCAACTTTATATTTTCTTTAACAGTAGTGTTACGCAGTAGCTGTCTAGTAATTCGACAGTTAAGCTAGACTAAACGTCCATGAGAAAAACTGTACAGTAACTTGAGTAAATCTAGTCATGCCACGACAAATTTCTACTAGAGAAGTACACTTTATGAGAAAAATAACAATTAATTATTTAAACAATTTAATATATAAATAATTTTTTAATTTTTTATCATTAGTACAGGTTTTGCTTCTAAAAAATTGTACAATTGAGAAAAAAATTGAAATCACTAGTCCTAAGTTTAGTTTATGAAGACAATAACAACAATTAATTGTTTAAACATTGTTTAATTAATTAATTTCTTATCATTAGTAGAAGTTTTACTCATGAAAATTTGCACAAATGAGAAAAAAATTGAAATTTCTAGTCTAAATTACAGTTTATAAAAAAATAGCAACCAATAATTGTTTCGCCACTCTGTGGCTTTAAACTAATTCCGCAGTAAATTTTATTTTTAAAACTCTCCTCAGGAGAGTTGAATCCGTTGAATCAGTCAACAAATTCAAAGAATGAGAAAAGATCTTGTAGAATCATTCTAGTACACGGAATGAAAGCTATAATTAGATTTTATAAAAGTATTTATTGTAGCACAAAACTCGATAAAGCGAAATTTTGATATCAGAAATACTAAACATTAAAAAAATTATATTAAATTTAGTAAAGTTATATCAAATATCAAAAGCTTTTAATATAACCTTACTAAATTTCTTGTAAATTTTTTTGAAGTTTAGTATTTCTGGCATTAAAATTTCGCTTTGTCCTATAATTCAGATCGGACCGCAAGCGCTAATATCAGTCAGGTGGCAGTGAGCGCCTTTGTTCCACTCACTCCTACCCGACTGGTATTAGCACGTGCGGTCCGAGCGAAGAGCCGGTTCATCGATCCAGCTCCTAAATTGTAAAATACTTTTATAATATTTGATATTAACTTTCTTTCCGTGTAAAATTTTATATAACATTTTTCGACTGGATTGACGATTTTTCATCAATTCATTAGTAACTTTCACTAATTTAAATTTAGAGAGTTATGAGATTTGTATGGGGAAATTTGATATAAAAAATCGTTTTATCAAAAATAACCACTTTCTGAATATTCACTCACATAAGTGATTGAAACATTGGCATTGATTGTTTTATACAATTATATTCTCTCTACTTCTTTGTCTCTGTTATTGGTTTCGCAACGAAGAAAAAGGAGGCAATTAACAAAATGTTACCTGTATATTTTTAAAGACACCTGAATTTTATAAATAAAAATGTAACTGCTCACAAGTCGGAATATAACAAAAATTTATACATACAATGAAAATTAATTATACCTGTTGTGATAATAATGTTCCTTCTTCTCCATTGGATCTCATTCTTTATATACAAATAAAACCGGGTGCAGAATACACGGTTTAAAACAGTCGGCGAGAAACTTATGGGCCATATACCCTAAGGCCCACTTTGTCTCATTCATATTTGTACAAATTACTCTTTCATGTATTACGCTTTCTTTCTTACGCATGTCTGTCCCTTTAATTTCATATACATTTTCATCTCTCATTCTTCTCTCTTTTTCTCTTATTACACTTCCTTCCTCAAATATCCCGACAAATATCGCCTGTCCTTTTTTTCTCTTATATACATTGTAATAACAAGTAAACAAAACAAAAAGAACCGTTCTTAAAAATCATAATTAACACAATTGAATATTAAGAAGGAAGTATAAAGTTCTTTTTCGAATTTCCGTTTATTAACGGGAAATAATGGGGAAAAAATTTTGTTCGCATGATTGAATAGTTTTTGCAACAATGTAAATAATAAGTATGATGAAAACTGTTATTATTTATTCGGGAGATTTTTGTACAATTAATTTTTTTTGTATTCATTGTAGACACTAACAATTTTTAAAAAAGTAATTCAACGTGTAATTAATCAATTGTTGCGAATACTTAAAATGTATTTGAATTTCTCTCCTTCCCGTGTAGAAAAATTGTTGGGTTCTAGTGTGGTGCCAGACAGACAGCCTATTCTCTAATTGGGCGCTGAAAAGACTGTCTGACCATGGGCTAATCAGACCAGTGACGATCGAACCACGCGTTGGTCCAGACTGGACGATCTAATCAGGGCTAATGAGCAGTGCTTATATTTAAAATTTTAGGTTCGATTTCAATATTTCAGTTTTTTAATTTTAAATAATTTACCCCAATTTACTCGGTTCTCACGTTTATTCAATGTAATGTGAAAATATAAATTATTAATAATAATAAATATTATTGTTATTCATATATGTGTGTGTATATGTATTTAATGACAATAACTTATTATAATAATTATATTATTTTCAAATAAATAATATACTGCACTAGCAGTAAATATCATTTAAAATAGTAATATTGAAAAATAATTTTAATAAAAAAAACAATTCGCGTTAATTGGTACATATTTTAAATTCATTCTTGAACAGGCCTTTAACATTATTTACAAACATGTTTACAATTTTAATTTATAACACTTATACAGATTAAATACAGTAATTTTATTATTTTATATAACACTTACAATGAAAAATATCCGCTCGCATGTGGGATCGAACTCACGCCCCCCACCCTTGACGACCCGACTCGAAGCATTTAAACCGCACGGCCACTGAAGTCTGGGTGTGAACTCTCCTAATTTACTATATCAATGCCAGTGTCATATATTCTGTTGCTTATAAGGACGAAGTGAAAACTATAACTAAAATTATTACACATAATAATCCAAATTATTTTAATTATTATATATGAATATTTAAATAAATAATTCTTACTACAATTATCATCATTAAACAATTTTTTAGAGTATAACTTTCAGTTTTATCAAACATTTTTTAAATAGTTGAATTCTTATGACGAATTTCAATAGAATTCTTAAGTATAATTATACACTTTTCGAAGAATTCGATTAAAATTGTATTAAAAATAATTAAGAAATTCTGAGATTAACTAAGAAATGTTTAATAATAAAAAGATTCTGAGAATTTTATTATTTATAAAAATAATTGAATTATTGAGAAGAAACTTATAAAAAATTTGTAAATACTTATTGAATTTTTGTGAAAGATTTTTTATTTGTGAAAGTATGTAATTAAATTTTCGCTTACATTTTATTTTTCCAAGAATCTTGTTAAAAATTTGGAAAATAATTGAATTTCAGAGAACGATTTTATTATTTATAAAGATAATTGAAATTTTGATGAGAATTTAAACAAATTTTTGAACATATAAATTGAATTTTTGTGTAGAATTTTGTTACTTTTGAAAATAATAAATTTCTACAATAATCTGTAACTTCTCCAACACTCAATTGTTTATAGTGTTTTTAACTAAAATTCTTCTACAGATAAATTATTTTTAATAATTAATCAAATACAATATGTTAAAAAATTTATCTAATTTCAGGAGAATTAGAATTATTAGGGATTTTTAAAAAATCTAAGTTTTTTAGAATTTTTAATTAAATTCATTGAAAATTTTATTTTTAATAATTCATATAAACTACTATTGAATTTTGAAGTGACAATCCATGTATAAATTCAAAGAAGACCGACAAATCGGGCACTAAAGTCTTGATTGTACTTCGATTTGTACTTTAAAAATTTTGAATTCTAGTGATTCCAATGAAGTCCCATATAGCATACAGTTAGACAGTCTAAATTAGACCGTCCAGAAAAATCCCATATAGGATACAGTTAGACCGTCCAGATTAGACCGTCCAGATGCGTCTAGTTGGGGCAATCACTGGACTCCAGACTGCCCCGAAATTTTTCTACACGGGAATTCCTTTTAAATTACCTCTTAATCTTGCTGTTAATTCAATATATTTATTATAAGAGAAAATTGAATATTCTTTCTGAAAAAAATGTCAGAAATTAATTTTTCTTAAAAAAATAAGATTACTGTGTTTTAATTATTTATTTATATTAATTAGTAAAACCAATGGTATAGCTCGGTTGGTGGAATCCTGTGGCTTGCGATCACAGAGGTTAAGCCACTTTGAGTGCGGTTAGTACTTGGATGGGTGACCCTCTGTGAATCGCTACAGTTTCGGTGTTTTTCACTGATCGAGATATATCAAACGGGAGGTTTGATGCCGAAGTTTATGTTTGTGCATTTGTGATGGCTATCCAAATGTACATTCATGACTCGACAACAATAAACCGGTTGTACTCAGGAAGTAGGATTTTCTGAAGTTTTCCTCTCCCCTGGCCGAATGTCCAGGCGAATGCGAGTACTCCTAACCTAAGTCGGCTGCAGCCGCAAAAGTAGGGATCCCAAGAGTTTGTGAGTTAGAAAGAGTTTAGTAGTGATGTTGAGGAGATTGTAAAGGCCCGAAAGGGCATACAATGAAATCAAACTTTACTTTTTTATATTAATTAGTAAAATTCTGCGTAGAACTTTTTCGACTGAGTTCTAAAAGTAATAAAAAGTATGACGAAAAACGTTCTTTTAAATAAAGAATTTCCATAGAAGAAATAATAAATTTTCGTTCAATGTTAATAAATTTTTATTGAAAAGCAATAGATTGTTTATTAAAGAAATCATAACAATAAATTTGACATTTTAAACAGTCATGAAAGACATTTGGAGAAGGAACTTAAGCCATTTAGGCAAAATAATCTCAATCACATTCCGCATATTATATTCCGATATTAAAGTCTGGTTTGAGAGGAACTGGATTATTATCGAGCCACAAGCTTTGCTCATACTTCGTGTAACGGTTATTCGAATATCATCGTGCAAATATGGATGTTATTGGAGATTATCGCGAAATCCAGTCCCTCCAATTAGACAAATCGAATATGAAACCTTATATTGCAATAAAGAGGAACTCCATTCCTTATAAATTCGAATGTAAATTAGTTACTCAAACATTTACAAAAACAATGTAGGTATATATATCTATAAAAAGCAATTCATATCATAATCAAATGTTTGGCTCAAGACTTTCATACAATCACTATTAAATATTTGTGTTGTCTGAAGACTTCTTTAGACTTTTCTTTAGATTTTTTTATTCGCTGCTGTTTAAAAATTTCTTGTTTTTAAATTCTACTTTTTCATTTATCTTTGGAAAACAGGAATTATAAATTAACAACACAAGCCTGCAAAAAAATAAAAATTTCCGTTGTCTGAGATCGAGAAGTCATTTCCCGCAGTATTTAGTGCGCTGAATCCGAATCTGGCAACGAAAACCTCCCATTACGTCAGGATTTTCAGAAAAGTGGGGGTAAATTCCCAAAAATCGTGTTTTTTTGCTGTTTTTGTAAATCTCTACCGGGTAAATCCGACGTGCAAGAGAATTGTCATAGGAGTCAAATTAAAGCCGGAACCCTGTACTTTAAAAAGATATAGCGATATTGCTAACAACAAACTAAATTAGCCGTCAAAAATGATTTTTTAACAGTTGTCAAGTATAAAAGTTGACTGACACTGTACGTAAATAAAACTATTTAAAAAATGATTGAATTCGCTTAAAATTTGTTACTCAGGGGTTTTTGGGGTCGCTGATTACGAATATGTTGTTAGATTATTAAAATTTAAAATGTCGGATCCAATATGGCGGACTTATTTTTCAAAATTGATCAAATTCACTTGACACTTGTTACTCGTGGGTTTTTGGGGTCGTTGATTATGAATCCAACTACAGATTTTTTATTTTGACATCATATTTGTAAGCAACGACCCCGAAAACCCCAAAGCAATAAATTCTTAGCGAATCTAATCATTTTTTAAAATAGTTGTATTTACAAACTATGTCAGTCAATTTTTATGATTGCCAACTGTTAAAAAAATCATTTTTGACGGCTAATTTAATTTGTTGTCAGCAATATCGCTTTATTTTCTTAAAGTACTGGGTTCAAGCTTTAATTTAACTCCTATGACAAGTCTCTAGCACGTCGGATTTACCCGATATAAATTTACAAAAACAGCAAAAAACCTGATTTTTGGGAATTTACCCCCACTTTTCTTAAAATCCTGACGTGATGGGAGGTTTTCGTTGCCAGATTCGGATTCAGCGCACCAACTACTGCGGGAAATAACTTCTCGATCTCAGACAACGTAAATTTTTATTTTTTTGCAGGCTTGTGCAATCGTTACAAAAAATTCTAACCATGTTTTTTTATTACCTATATAAGAGAAGTTTTACAAAAGAGGGAATTTTTTTGAACCAAAGTTGCTTTATATATTAATTTAAAAAAAATTATTTTTAATAGAAGTCGCATTAGTTTACATTTTAGTTAACCCTCCGTCACACACCTTAGAAATAATTTCACTATTACACACGTTTAGAGGGAATCCCTCACCACATTGTAAAATAAGCGGCATTACAACATAAATGAAGGAATCAACAAAAATTTAGTTTTAACACAAACTTACAAATATACAGTTAATTATTCCAAATCATAAAATTAATAAAATTAATTTTCCGTCTCAAAAATAAAAATTAATTACACGAATGCACATCTTCAAAGGAATTCCACTTTACATGTAAAAATAATGTAACATTAACAAATAAGCACAAAAAATCATTAAATAATTCATTTTAAATATATTTATAATCTAATTTTGTCATTAACCAACAGTGGAACAAAAAATGTTTTAAAAACTTGATTTTTTAGGGGAGACTAGATGCGGTTGTTACGCTGTGCAGTTGTTACAAATAAAATATCCCAGAAACAGTGAATTATAGAGATAGGGTTCCAAAGGGAAAAATGTTTAGTTTTTATATACGAACTTGTTGCAATATGTTTAAAAATTAAATATGCAAGCTTTACGAGTATAAAAATAGGCACATTGGTTTTTAGAGGCCAAAAGTAAATATTTTTCAGCTTGATATTTTTTAAATAACTAATAGACCTTTATACTTAACAAAATAAATTTTTTATTATTAATTCTATAAGGATTTAGCTTTAACAAACTGCCTTGGTTGTCCACATTTAGTGTATACTTTTTTAATAAAGTGATTTATTGTAAAAAATGTACCTGTTGTGCAGTTGTTACAAGTGATGATGAGAATGAATATTTTTTAAAAAATTCGAAACAATATTAGTGCTATCATCTCTATGACACTGTCACGAACTATTACGTTGAGTAAAAAATTATGGATAATTAATAAAAGTTGTTATAAGAAATTATTTGCCTTCAATTTAGAAATGTTATAGATGATTCTTGGTATTGTAACAACCGACATTCACTTTGTGCAGTTGTTACAATTTACTCGCTGTCACTTAAATGCTTGTAGTTAATTAAATAATAGATATAGAGCTAAATTAATTATGGCCTTTTAAAACTAGATAATATACCTTTGATTTAATTGTATGACGAAACAAATTGGAGTTAAACTCTAATCACTGTAACTGATTTTTTTAAAATTGTAACAACTGCACCTAGTCTCCCCTACTTAAAATTTCCTCACTTTTCGAGATTTTTTAGCTTTGAAGCAACATAATTGTTGCATGTTTAAACTAAATATTTTTTAGAAATGTGTTGCAATGAGGAAAACAAAAGTAATGGGAAAAAAACAATTTTTTAAAAAATTAAAATAAAAAAAATATAGTTAAACTTTATGAATCAGGCTAAAAATACTCTTATATTATGTCCGCACATGAGACCTACAATTTAGAAAAAATTCATTCTTAAGCTTTTTATAATCTCGAGATATTTTTGAAAATGTAATTTTTACACACACACACGGAATAATATTTTTTTTAAATGTCATTTTTAAACTCCTGAGGTCGAATAACATAAATAAATGTCAAAAAATCGTACTCGAAAATATTTGGTATTACAAAACTTACTCTATGAGGAAACAATAATACATAATATTGGTAATTATGAAGTAGTAAATTCGATCAATAGGAAGGTAAATATAAATAACATTTATGTTATTTTTTGAAGTTGCGACGTTTCGACAGTTTGGTTCACTGTCTTCATCAGGCTAAATTTATTTGATAATAAAACCAATTAATAATATTACAACGAAACACCATAATAAAAACACAAATGTATAAATTAATAATACCTGAATATACTAAAACTTTATCACATTGCAACTATGTCAACATAAATAAAATTACTTTTACACACATACAACATAATTTAAAACATAAAAATAAATAAAAAGTTTACAAATTAAATTAGGACGCGTACAAAATTTTATATCAGATACGAAAATTTCGGTCATTATGATGCGAGCATCAAGTCAAAACTAAATATAAAAACGTTTTTGGAGAAATACCACCTCTTAGATAGCGATGTCAATGAACCGAATGTAAACAAGAAAGAGTCTATTATGAATTTAATCTTCTAACAAGAGGGAAATAAGTTTTATTGAGAAAACAAATATCTTCCTTCTTGTTAATCGTGCAGTCACTACTCAAAATGTGAATCATTTCGGAAATGGATCGTTTTTTATAATCTCGTTCACGATCAAGAATGGTGGCATTACTCCAATCAAAATCATGATTAAACACTAATTTATGGGCACTTACAACAGATTTATCATTTTTGTTATTCTTATGTTCATTGATACGTATTTTCAATGAGCGCTTTGTCTGGCCGATATAATTTGCAGGGCAACTCTTACAATTAAACTTATACACAACATTCGTCTCTTGACACTTATCAGTGGTGTCTTTTCCCAATTTTACAATTGATTTTAGATTTTTATTAACAATTGGGATAGAATGGATATTGTATGTTTTAAGAATGTTGGATAAATTGGTAAAATTAGAATTATTGAATGGAAGGCAAACTTTTGGAATTTGTTTATATAAAAGAGCCTGTGTCTTTTTTGCATTTGGATCTTTAGTATCAAATTTTATTTTATTTAATCGAATTTTTATATATTTATTAAAAAACGAAGAAGGATAATCATTGTTGATAAGAATTTGTTTAACTTTTGTTAAGTTATCTTTATGAAAACTGTCATGAGAAAGAAGAATTGCCCTGTCTATAAGATTGTATACGATATTTATTTTTTGCTGAATTGGATGACTTGAAAAATAATTGATAAGTCTACCGGAAGAGGTTGACTTTTGAAACCAATTACTTATTATTTTTTTATTTTTAATATTTAAGGTCACATCTAGAAAATTTATCTGATTGTCAACTTGAAGTTCATGTGTAAATTGCAAATTACTATTATAAGAATTGAAAACGGATACAACTAAGTCAATGTGTTTTTTATGAATACAAATAATTGTATCGTCAACATACCTAAAATAAAATAACGGAATACAACTATATTTAGTTTTTAGAATATTAAGACAATCACTTTCCAAATCATCCATTACAATATCAGCAAAAAATGGTGAAATAGGAGAACCCATCAGCGTGCCATCAATCTGTTTGTAATATTTTTGATTAAAAACGAAGAACGTGTTGTTAAATAGAAATTTTGTACATTCAATAATTTCGGAGAAAGGCATTCTACCATTCATAAGCATTTGACCTCTACGTTCAAAGCCTTCAAGAACTAAATGAAGGGGAACTTTTGTAAACAATGAATTTACGTCCAAAGACATCAAAATAAAATCATCTGGAACGATTAAATTATCAAGTTTTTTCATAAGGTCAAAACTATTATTAATATGCGAATTAGGGAGTTTAATATTGGTTTTTAATTCATTGTACAAAACTTTTGCCAGAAAATGTGTTGGGCTATTTATTAGTGAAACAATCGGACGGCAAGGAACATCTTTTTTGTGGATCTTTGGAAGCCCATAAAATTTTGGTAAAACTGTATCAGTCAGAGTTAACTGATTATTATGGTATTTATAATTAAGAAATTCATTGTCGTTTAGATTTTTAAGAATTTTTGAGGTTCTTATTCGAAGATCAGATAGAGGATTTTTTTTAAGAACCGTATAAGTTGAGGTGTCAGAAAGAAGATCGTTCACTTTTTGATAATAAGAAGATTTATAAAGACAAACAGTAGAATTGCCCTTGTCAGAAATTGTAAACATCACATCTGAATGTTGTTTTAAAAAATTCTTTGCAATCTTGACTTTTTTAGCAAAGTTTCTCTCTTCTTTAGATATATGTGGTATTTTGTTTAAATGGGTAGAGAGGTGACATGTGACTTTGTCTCTAATTTCATTTTTGACATCGTTATCTATATCCAAAGTGTGAATGGAAGTCTCTACATTTTTTATAATATCGATGACATTGTTATTTGAAATTTTACAATCTGTGCTGTGATTAGGACCTAATGAAACAATCTCAACAACATCACTAGTTAAATCTACATTTGTAAAGTTTTTAACCCAATCACTTTTATTCGACCTCTGATTGATAACATTAGTTTCAGATAATAACGAATTGAATTTTTTGAAATACTTTTTTTTGAGGTTATTCCGAATAGATGCAAATTTCTTATCAGATAATTCAAAAAATTGTTTAATTATATTATTTTCCAAATTTGAATTATTAATAGAATTTTTAATTTTATCCAATCTTTTGTTTAAAAATTCAATATTAAAATGTATATCACGGATTTTAATTTTAAATAATTTAAATAAGAATTGTTTTTTAACTTGAGCGAAATGTGCGTGACACGAAGAACTATAAAATGTCAAATGATTGAGACGCTTACTGATGTTATGGATATGTTGTGGAACAACGTTATGACTTCTGCAACTGAGATAAAATTGTCGCTTGGATAAAGAAACAGCCAATTGTCGTAGTGTGGTCGTCCAATATTTAAGTAATTTTTGAATGTAAAGTCCATAATTCGATTTGATGAACATGAAGAAATTTGGTGTCGTCGTGGATGGAGAGTCCATATTTGATCAAAGACTCAATGTTTAGATAAGAAGTAGAATTCCCTTTCAAATTTTTTTGGTAATTATGAAGTAGTAAATTCGATCAATAGGAAGGTAAATATAAATAACATTTATGTTATTTTTTGAAGTTGCGACGTTTCGACAGTTTGGTTCACTGTCTTCATCAGGCTAAATTTATTTAATAATAAAACTAATTAATAATATTACAACGAAACACCATAATAAAAACACAAATGTATAAATTAATAATACCTGAATATACTAAAACTTTATCACATTGCAACTATGTCAACATAAATAAAATTACTTTTACACACATACAACATAATTTAAAACATGAAAATAAATAAAAAGTTTACAAATTAAATTAGGACGCGTACAAAATTTTATATCAGATACGAAAATTTCGGTCATTATGATGCGAGCATCAAGTCAAAACTAAATATAAAAACGTTTTTGGAGAAATACCACCTCTTAGATAGCGATGTCAATGAACCGAATGTAAACAAGAAAGAGTCTATTATGAACTTAATCTTCTAACAAGAGGGAAATAAGTTTTATTGAGAAAACAAATATCTTCCTTCTTGTTAATCGTGCAGTCACTACTCAAAATGTGAATCATTTCGGAAATGGATCGTTTCTTATAATCTCGTTCACGATCAAGAATGGTGGCATTACTCCAATCAAAATCATGATTAAACACTAATTTATGGGCACTTACAACAGATTTATCATTTTTGTTATTCTTATGTTCATTGATACGTATTTTCAATGAGCGCTTTGTCTGGCCGATATAATTCGCAGGGCAATGGTAGAATGCCTTTCTCCGAAATTATTGAATGTACAAAATTTCTATTTAACAACACGTTCTTCGTTTTTAATCAAAAATATTACAAACAGATTGATGGCACGCCGATGGGTTCTCCTATTTCACCATTTTTTGCTGATATTGTAATGGATGATTTGGAAAGTGATTGTCTTAATATTCTAAAAACTAAATATAGTTGTATTCCGTTATTTTATTTTAGGTATGTTGACGATACAATTATTTGTATTCATAAAAAACACATTGACTTAGTTGTATCCGTTTTCAATTCTTATAATAGTAATTTGCAATTTACACATGAACTTCAAGTTGACAATCAGATAAATTTTCTTGATGTGACCTTAAATATTAAAAATAAAAAAATAATAAGTAATTGGTTTCAAAAGTCAACCTCTTCCGGTAGACTTATCAATTATTTTTCAAGTCATCCAATTCAGCAAAAAATAAATATCGTATACAATCTTATAGACAGGGCAATTCTTCTTTCTCATGACAGTTTTCATAAAGATAACTTAACAAAAGTTAAACAAATTCTTATCAACAATGATTATCCTTCTTCGTTTTTTAATAAATATATAAAAATAAAATAAAAATAAATATATAAAATTTTGTACGCGTCCTAATTTAATTTGTAAACTTTTTATTTATTTTCATGTTTTAAATTATGTTGTATGTGTGTAAAAGTAATTTTATTTATGTTGACATAGTTGCAATGTGATAAAGTTTTAGTATATTCAGGTATTATTAATTTATACATTTGTGTTTTTATTATGGTGTTTCGTTGTAATATTATTAATTGGTTTTATTATTAAATAAATTTAGCCTGATGAAGACAGTGAACCAAACTGTCGAAACGTCGCAACTTCAAAAAATAACATAAATGTTATTTATATTTACCTTCCTATTGATCGAATTTACTACTTCATAATTACCAAAAAAATTTGGAAGGGAATTCTACTTCTTATCTAAATACATAATATTAACTAAGTATATTTGTGACGAACCGACTTCGTCACAATTTATCCCTTCGTGATAACAAAATACAAATATAATGTTTATAAGAAAGTGTGAACAAAATACAAATACCCATATTAAAAATAATAATAAGACAAACATAATTCATCTATTCGTTATAATATTGGTTACAAGAATTAAAATACATAAAATATAATTCTCATTTATAGCTGTTTATTACATTTCACACATTTATAAATTTGCTTTGAAAAGTGAATAAACTTAATTTAAAAGAATGATACTTAAAATACTAATGTATTGTGAAATCTAAGAAGTGGTGTGTCCAGGTTAATGAACCAAGATCACACCACTGTCAAAAACTGCAAGCTTGCAGAAAAGCGCCTGGCAACGAGCAGGTGCAATAAACTAAAGAATAATTTCAACACTGTAATGTCGATTAATAAAATCGATTAACACATGGAAATCTGGGCATTTGCCCGTGAGTTTCAAAAAAAAAATTTTTGGTTTATTTCAAGTGAACGGTCTTGTTTTTGACAGGGGGTCGACACCCACCTTCCACTTCCACTCTTACTTCTCACTCCCACCTTGTACTTTCCACTCGCACTTCCAACCGTCCACTTCCCACACCCACCTTCTACTTCCCACTCCTACTTTCCACTCTCACTTCCCACTCTTACCTTCTACTCTTACTTTCCACCTTCCACTTCCCACAGTCCACTCTTACTTCTCACTTCCCATCTTCCACTCTCACTTCCCACACCCACCTTCCACTTCCCTCTCCTCACTTTCCACACTTACTTCCCACTCTAACTTCTCACTTTCCACTCCCACCTTTTACTTTCCACCCTTACTTACCACTCTCACCTTCTGCTTCCCATTCTCACTTTCCACTCTCCTTTCCCACTCCCACTCGCACTTCTAACTTCCCACACCTACTTTTCACTCCTAACTTCCACTTGCACTTCCTATTTTCTACTCCTACTTCTTTTATTTTGTAACTTTTATTAGAGGTGTGTAATCGAGTCGAACCAAACATTAATCGACTCGACAACAGAAAATTCGAATTGGAGATAATTCGATTCAAACTGCCAATTCCAAATTCGAACCTTTGAATTTCGAATTGGCCTATTCGAATCGAAAGTTAAGGGGCACACCTAGTGTGAGTGACTGAAAAAAACGGTGATTTTTAGGAATTTTTTTCCGGGAAATTATTGTTTCTAATTTTTTTAAAAGTTTTGAACATGTATATTTGTATAAATAGTGAACATTTTGTAATTTTTTCAAAGAAAAATATCTTTTTTTAAAGAGTTATTCGCTATCTCCTAAGTATCCGAAAAAAAGTTCTCCCACTGCTGCAGTGATTGCGGCCTTCTCTGTGACCTAAATCAAAAAAACCAAAAAGATTATTAAACTAGATGATATTTGCCGTACAATGACCCTCGGATGTCAAAAAATATTGAATTGCAACAAAATGGCGGAGTTTTGAAAAAAGCTTTTAAATTTCGCCAAAAAAATCTGATAGTTTTTGGCATCCCAAAATTTAATTTTTATCCAATCAAAAAACTGGAGACTCATTGTACGGCAAATATCTTCTAGTTTAATAATCTTTTTGGTTTTTTTTATTTCAGTCACTCAGAAGGCCGCAATAACTGCAGCAGTGGGGAAACTGGTTTTTTTGGATATAGCGAATAACTCTTAAAAAAAAGATATTTTTCTTTGAAAAAATTACAAAATGTTCACTATTTATACAAATATACATGTACAAAACTTTTAAAAAAATTAGATGCAATAATTTCCCTGAAAAAAAAATTCCTAAAAATCGACGTTTTTTTCAATCACTCACACTAGGTGTGCCCCTTAACCGAATCGAGCTGAGCAATTCGAATTTCGAACCTTCGACTCTACTCGAGGGGGTATTTACTGGTTGAAAACGTGTACACTCCAATACACTTATTACGCTAAAATTACACTTATTACTAAGTATTACAGGGTATTACAGGGCAATACAGAGATATTTCTAGGTATTATACCCACGTAATAACGTACTATTACGCCCTATTACGCGATATTACACGACTATTACAAAAAGAGTGTACACTCCAATACGGGAGTATATACCCCCTCGACTCTACTCGAGTTTCGAATAATTCGGCCAATTCGAAACACAACATACTGCATACACTACATAGAAATTCGAAAGTGTAACTTCGATTTTCGAATTGGCCGACTTTATTCGAAACTCGAGTCGAGTCAAGCAATTCGAAACTTCGAATTGGCCGATTCGAATCGAAAGAAAATTCGATTCGAATACTGGACAAAAATTTGAATCAATATAACTGAAACATCATACATAAATCGAGGAGGAAAAATTGATGTCGATGATTCGCAATAAAAATTAAATATTTGCAAAATTGATAAAATTAGGAACCAAGTAAAGAAGTAAGATTGAATGTAATTGAGTACAATGCAAATCTAAACACTTACAACCTTTTTGACACTTATAAGGTTACTGCCAAAACAAAACAATGGACAAAAATATTTTCTATCATTGTTGTTAAAACTTACTTTCTCCTATAAATCCAACTAATATCTACAAATAGTACTATATTCTACAAAATACTTAATACAAAATATATTATACACATTATATTCAAATAAGAAACATTTGTGATTATTAAAAAGAAATAAAATAGGATAGAATAAATAAATTAGTAAATAATTAAATTAAGATATAAAATAAAACCTAAAATGACTAAATGAATAAATTAGTTATGCTAATCAATTAGATATTTAAAATCCTGCCCATCTAAACTAATTATATATTAATAATATTAATAAATGTTTGAAATTCCCTTAGATAAGAGATAATAAATAAATGATGATACAATAACAAACAAATAAATATTTCAAATTCAGTGTTGGCAATGGCTCGCGGATATACTTCCGATTAGCGGTTACCTCCGATTCTTCTACAAATTAGTATACTTACGTAATTTTGTGCCCTGATTACGAAAATCATAGTGAAAATTGGCGCAAATTAGAATTTTATGGTAAAAAACCATAAAAAACACCATAAAATTGTTTTTTAGCGTATAATTCGCAAAAAACGCAAAATTTTGCAAAATGTTCTTTACAAAAGTTTTAGATCTGACCAAAATACACATTTTTTGTTCTTATCATTATTTGCTAAAATCTATTATTTTGCGAGAAAAATGTAAAAAACCATGAAATACCATAATAACAAATCAGAAAGATATTTCCTTAATAATATAAGTACTTATGCGATTTTATGTGCTTAATATGAATATGGTGATGATAATGATCATGATAATGATTGTGGTCTTAAAAAAAATTACGTAAGTATACCAAGTTTAACCCTTTAACGCCCAGTGGTACATACGCTGTACCACAAATGCATTAAAGTCATCATAACTTTGAAACTAATACATATTACTAAAAATTTTAAATTCTTAGCGCTAGTAAAACTCTTTCAGCAGATAAAAAAAAAACAAAAGTAAAAAAATAATAATAAATAAATAAAACAACAATAAATAAAAAAATTGTCAAGATACATTTTCTCCTATGACGGACGAAAAAATTAAAAAAAATTAATCAGATTCGTTTAAAACTTGTTACTCGGGGGTTTTTGGGGTCGCTGATTACGAATATGAAGTCAAAATTGCAAAATTCAAAATGGCGGATCCAATATGGCGGACGAAAAAATAAAAAATAATGGGATTTATATGAAACTTGTCACTCGGGGGTTCTTGGGGTCGATGATTACGAATATGAAGTTAAAATATCAAAATTCAAAATGGCGGATTCAATATGGCGGACGAAAAAATAAAAAATAATGGGATTTTTATGAAACTTGTCACTCGGGGGTTCTTGGGGTCGATGATTACGAATATGAAGTTAAAATTTCAAAATTCAAAATGGCGGATTCAATATGGCGGACGAAAAAATAAAAAATAATGGGATTTATATAAAACTTGTCACTCGGGGGTTCTTGGGGTCGCTGATTACGAATATGAAGTTAAAATTGCAAAATTCAAAATGACGGATCCAATATGGCGAACGAAAAATTAAAAATAATGGGATTTATATGAAACTTGTCACTCGGGGGTTCTTGGGGTCGCTGATTACGAATATGAAGTTAAAATTGCATAATTCAAAATGGCGGATCCAATATGGCGGACGAAAAAATAAAAAATAATGGGATTTATATGAAACTTGTCACTCGGGGGTTCTTGGGGTCGCTGATTACGAATATGAAGTTAAAATTGCAAAATTTAAAATGGCGGATCCAATATGGCAGACGAAAAAATAACAAATTAATGGGATTGACATTAAATTTGATGTTTTGGGTTTTTGGGGTTTCTGAGGTTGAAATGTTAAGAATCACAATGGTGGATCTAATAGGGCAAATTATGTTTAATAAAAGTAAGAAATTTAATCCATTTGTGAAAGGAAACCTGGAACGCTTGACTCGAACGAAAAAGAACAAATGAAAATCAGCTGGCCAATCAATAAAAACAATTGACAACCCTGGAGCGCATGACTTGAATGAAAAAGAACAAATGATAGTCAGCTGGTAACAATATTCAAGTAAATCCTATTTAATTTTTAATTCTCTTCCGCCATATTAGATCCGCCATTTTGAATTTTGCAATTTTGACTTCATATTCGTAATCAGCGACCCAAAAAACCCCCGAGTGACAAGTTTCATATAAATCCCATTATTTTTTATTTTTTGGTCCGCCATATTGGATCCGCCATTTTGAATTTTGCAATTTTGACTTCAGATTCGTAATCAGCGACCCCAAAAACCATTATATACCAAGTGTGGTTGAAATCGAATCGGTGGAAATAATTCGGGCTTTAAAGGGTTAAGAATAATCGGAGGTAACCGCTAATCGGAAGTACACCCTGGCTCGCAAATGTAAATAAATTTATAAACAAAATTAGATCTATAATTTTAAAATTAAATTTTGTTTAAAAAGAGAAAGAGAAAGAGAAACGAAAAAAAAATTTCTTTTCTTTTTTTTCCTTTTTTATTCCCTTTTACGGTGTGTATGAGCAAAGTTCAACCCAAACTAGCTTGCATATTCCGGTTTTCTTCTAATTTCACTTCCGGGATGCCTCTCGATGATTTTGAGCCTAAAAAGAAAAAAATCGCTTGGGCCCTTTTTAAAAAAACTCATTTTTTGAAATTTTGAAAATATTATAAACCATATTTTTAAGAAAATAGAAAAAAGGAATATTACTGCTGACTTAAATTAATTAGTTTGACATAAATAAAAGGTTACTAGATGTTTTATTCCTGGGGATTACTAACGCCCAGAAAATACTTTAAAAAAACTGTGAAAAACTGCGAAAAAGTTGCATTTTTACAAAACTACTCACTTTTAATGCATACAAATAATTAATTTTCTATAGAATAACTAAAGCCAATAAAATTGTACGTAAATTGAAAGAAATCAAACTCTTTATTGATAAAAGTTTTGGAATTATGTGCTTTTGAAAATGAAAATTTCCTTAAAATTAATTAAAATTTCAGTTTTCTGTAAAATAACCCATGTTTTTCAATCTAGACTAAATTTTCTGACGAGAAATAAAAATGGGCATAATTTTGATTAAATCTAAAAAAATTAGAACATTCTATTTCAATTTAAACCAAAATTGTGACCCTTTAAACACGACCTTTTTTTATTTTTTGGACATATATTGTTTATATTATGATTTTTCATTTACTAATCGTCGACGGTCGCAATTGTCGATGTTATAATTTCTAAATAAAAATCTTTTTTATAAACGTCACTTAACAAAATGTCGAAAAATCACGCAAAGACTCATATTGAAAATCGGCAGAAAATCTGCTTGTTGTGTTTTGGAAAAAACAAAGATCATTGCGAATATGCAAGAAGACTTCAGCATTCCTTATGCGAATAATACAATAGCCTTCATTCGTTTTAGAAATTATATATATTGATTAATTGATTGAAAAGTTTTGATTAAAAGTAGTTTAAAATCTTCTGTTCTCAACAAAAGTATTTGTCTTTTTTGTATTTATTTACCATAAGTGTTTTTCTAATCAATGTTAGCCAAATAAAACAAATTCAAAAATTGATGTATAAAAAGGGTCGTGTTTAGAAGGTCACAATTTTGGTCTAAATTGAAATAGAATGTTCTAATTTTTTTAGACTTAATCAAAATTATGCCTATTTTTATTTCTCATCAGAAAATTTACTCTAGATTGAAAAACATGGATTATTTTACAGAAAACTGAAATTTTAATTAATTTTAAGGAAATTTTCATTTTTAAAAGCACATAATTCCGAATCTTTTAGAGATAAAGAGATTGATTTTTTTTTCAATTTACGTACAATTTTATTGGCTTTAATTATTTTATAGAAAATTAATTATTTGTATGCATTAAAAATGAATAGTTTTGTAAAAATGCAACTTTTTCACAGTTTTTTAAAATTATTTTCTGGGCGTCAGTAATCCCAAGTAATGAAACATCTAGAAACCTTTTATTTATGTAAAACTAATTGATTTAAGTTAGCAGTAATATTCCTTTCTTCTATTTTATTAAAAATATGGTTTTTAATATTTTCAAAATTTCAAAAAAATGAGTTTTTTTAAAAAGGGCCCAAGCGATTTTTTTCTTTTTAGGCTTAAAATCATCGAGAGGCATCCCGGAAGTGAAATTAGAAGAAAACCGGAATATGCAAGCTAGTTTGGGTTGAACTTCGTTCAGACACACCGTGCTTTTGAAAAGTTGATGAAGTGGTTGGACTGAGATTGAAATTGGGTATAATATAATAATATCTTGATTCACTTATGTCCTAACTGTCCTGATACAAAATAGACATAATATATACACTTAATTAAATCATAAATAATTATATATATATATTTATATAATCTTTTTCCCACAGGAAAAATACATATGTCAACCCCTGATACCCTGTCTTCCAAAACATCGAAGAATTCCGGCAATGATTTTTATTCATGTCGGTCGAAGCAGAGTTTTCCAACCGAAGAAGAATTAAACCTGATTGATCAAGAAATATAATACCTATTCAGCGACACAACTGAAAATGAATCACTCTCTGTAATCACTTCAGACCTTCATTACCTAACAAAATTACAACAAAATAAGAAAATAAATAACCCTAACAATATGGAACATCCTGAAGAGAATCAGACACAGCCAATCAAGCTAACGGAAGAATTTTTGGTTTGGAATAACCCTGAATTTCCGATTATACCTATTTTCGAATCTACAGCGAATCCTCCCTACATAGTTTTCATGGAAAGCCAATTGTAATTTTTCAATATTGGTCAATTAAACCCTATTGCTATTGCAGATTTAATACAAAAAGGGATTCAAGGGGAAAGACTAATCCAGAGAAACGGCCTAAATAGAATTAAAATCAAATGTGAAAATAGAGAGGACGCTAATTCTCTACTTAGATCAAATCTGCTCTTTGAATCTAAATTTAAGGTTTACATTCCCAACACAATCAAGTATACCAAAGGTATTGTCAAGGAAATTGATTGTTTTGTATCAGCTCAAGAATTGGCGGACAGATTGTCTTCTGAAAGCAAAAATAATCTATCGTCTATTAAAAGACGTCTAACGGCTGAAAATGAAATCCTAGATACGATAGAGTTTATATATCGGGGCACATCTCTTCCGGAAACCGTGATCATCTTAAGTTTTGAGTTTAAAATATCACCAGTTATTGCTCGACCTATTCGCTGTTTTAAATGTTAACAATTCAGACATGTAAAGACACAATGCAGATCACGTCACTTTAGATGTGAATATTGTGGTGAAAATCACGAGGAAAACAACTGCCACAATAAACAAAGACGACCAACATGCTGTAATTGCCATGGTGAACATATAGCATCATCAATAGAATGTTCAACTTATATCACGGAAGCGGAAATTAGAAAAATAAGATCGGAATTACGGATTGAGTACCAGGAAGCGGACGAAATATTCAAATCTAGATCCAGGAATGCCTCTACCTCTAATGAGCATACAGAGACTAATGAAAAACAGAAAGTAGAAAGGACACCTAATAAACAATTTATTCAGCAACAAGAAATGGACGTTACTACAGCATCAGCATCAGATGATTCCGATGAAGAAATGGACCACCAAGATTCTTAAGACCGAGTTAATGAAATTACTATAGTCGAAGTCCATAATAATAATCCCGATAGACTCCAAACATCAATTCCGCAAACTTTTAAGGAAATCAATCAAATTATAGGAAATGAATCAAGTCGGAAATCCAAATTAATTTTAGCCGACCCTAAGCTACAATTAAAACCTAAACATGAGACTAATAAAGAAATATATTCTAAACAAAATGCACAGGGAATTAATTGCCCTAATGGCTCTAATTTTAAAATAAATCCCCAAGCTACGAGTTCACCCGAAGAAACCCAGGATAAAAAGAGATTCCGCTCTGTATCAGAATAATCTCTCATAATCACTTTTTTCTTTTGTTTTTATTTTTAGGATATAAGTCTAATAATTTATTAGAATGGGCAGGGTTTATAAATAAGAAAAATATAATTCATATAGAATTATTATTGCAATTATAAATTTAAATGGCTGAATATAAATAATTTAATAATATTCTAATATTTAAAATTCTATTAAAGAAACGTATAAGGAAATTATTAATGATACAAAGTCTTAATAATAACCATTAAAGAATAAGCATTAAAATTTAAATATTGTAAAAAAAAATAATTAATTAATGAGTAGAGTAGGATTATTGGTGTTATATACAGTTAAATTTGTTGGATTATAGTTTATATAAGTTACTATCTATAAGATAAAATTATTGTTCAAATGTGCATGAAATAATTAACAATTAAGATGGCTATGAATAAATGAAAAATAATAAATTAGAATGCTCATAGTATTGCGAATAAAAAATTTAAATTAGAACAAATGGTTTTTACATATCAACCTCACATAATTTGCATCACTGAAACATGGCTTAAACCGAACCAAACTTTTAATCTCTTTGGTTATCACATACACAGAAAAGATAAAAATATTGGCAGGGGAGGAGGAGTTATGATATATATCGATAGAAATTTAACAACTTCTCCATTGGAATTCACATTTTCTGATTGCATGGATCTGATAGAGTCAGAATACTCCGGTCTATCCCTACATACTTCATTAGGTATATACGAATTAATCGTGATCTATTCACCCTCAAATTCAAATCCAGAAATTAATACATGGTGCGAATTATTGAATTCTTATAAAAATAACCCAAGAATAGTTTGCGGAGATTTCAATGCACATTCCCCTGATTGGGGTACAAACCGAACGAATCAAAAAGAAAATAAACTTGCACAAGCAATTGAAATATGTGACTTTGTCCCTATTAATGATCACATCCCTACATATATACCAAAAGATAACGAAAATTCAAATAATTTAGATTTAATTTTAATCCCTGCAACAATTGCAGATAGATTTCAATTTTCTCTTGCTGATAATTCTTGCGGTTCGGATCATATTCCTGTCATCTTAAAGTTTACTATAATACCTTTAACAGTTTTTTCAAATTCAACTAGATTAAACATGGAAAAAGTAGACTGGTCTCTATTTCTGGAAAAACTTGAATTTAGACTTATTGATTTAACAATTAATAAAAATAAAATAACACCTGTAGCCCTTTTTGAAAACATTATAAAAGAAATTCTTGAAATCCTCCAGGAGAGTGGAGCCTTTTTCTCTACTAGTAGACCTAAGCGAAGAAAACCACAACCACTTTGGTGGAATTCAGACTGTAAGGAATTAATAAGACAACGTAAAACAGCACTCAAAATTTATTTAATATCACAAAGTAATGAGAACCTCATTAACTATAAGATCCAATATAATAGAATTAAAAGGAAAATAAGAAAAATTAAATCTCAGGCTTTTAAAAATTTTTGCGAGCAATTGAATTTCTCTAAGGGACTGTCTAATATTTGGAAATCAATTAAGGAGATGATTTCAAGGGTGGGAGTGGTAAATTTGGGTAGGTTCACTGATGAAAATACTGAAGAGCTCGATACTTTGAAAGAAAATCTAGTTAGAAAATCTAGTTTTTTATCGTCTAATTACAGACATTGATGAGGAAGACCCAATGAATGGCCCCTTTACCAACGGAGAATTCAGAGCAGTTTTGGATGCATCAAATAAAAAGTCAGCCCCTGGCTTAGATTCTTTTACATATAATATATTTACGAAAAAAACTCAGGCATGTCAAGATCTGATTTTAGAAACATACAACAAAATGTATATTACCAGTCAATTCCCAGAAACTTGGAGAGATACTTTGGTAAAATTTTTACCAAAATCCAGTGAAGGTTATCGACCAATCTCTTTAACGTCATGTTTAGCAAAAATAATGGAAAGATTAGTACAAAGAAGATTAGAGTACCTTGTAGAAAAAGAAAATCTTCTACCAGATTTCCAATTCGGCTTCAGGAGGGAAAGATCTGCAATAGATGCTACCTCTTTTCTAGTCTCAGATATTTATGGAGCATTTGGGGAAGGAAAATCGGTTATCGCCCTGGCCCTGGATATTGAAGGAGCATTTAATTCAATTTACACGGACAAAATCATTCAAGAACTAATTAAGTTAAAAATACCATCACGCATAATTAATTTTATAAGTTTCATGATCTCTGAAAGATACCTTTACTTCTCTATAAAAAAAGACCAACCCAGAACTTGGGGAATAGGAGTCCCTCAAGGAGGAGTCCTCTCACCCATTCTATTTAATTTAGCACTACGTTCAATTAAAAACTGTCTTCCTCCTGAAATTAGAATAGTACAATATGCTGATGACATAATTCTTTATATCATTACAGATGATTTAAACCAAGGAAAAACCTTAATTATAAAAGCATTTAATCAAATTTCAGAATGGTTACATGATTATGGATTAGATATTTCTTTACCAAAAACACAATATATTATATTTTCAAAATCTACAAAATTTTCACACACAGAACAATCCATTAAAAATAAAAGAACAAACTCTTCCATGTAATCCCCATATAAAATATCTAGGTATTTTTCTGGACCAAAAACTTTTATGGCATCAACATATAATAAAAATAACAAAAAAGACATCGAGAACCAATAATATTATCAGAATTATATCTAAAGTTTCTTGGGGCCCTTCTCCTTCAAACCTTTTGACGGTTTGTAAGGGACTTAATAATTCTATCTTAAATTGGGGAACTCCATTAACATGGAAAGCTAGTGACACTCATCTTACAAAACTCAATAGAACATATTATGCCTCACTTCGAACAGTATTAGGAGTAATGAACTCTGCGTCAATCCCGATCATACTATCAGAAACTGATGTAGCGCATCCAAATCTGGTGAGAGCAGAAAGAGCTCACCAATTTATACTCCGAAATGCAAAATGGTCTAATAATTCGTTAATGGAAAAATTAGAAAACTTAAATCAACAAATACCCAATTACCCGAAAAAACTAAATCCAGAAAAAATCGGTTTAATAAGTGCTTATAAAACGATGAAAGGAATTATCGAAATTACTCAACCAACAATGCTGCCATCATATTATGACCTAACTTGGAAACAAATAATAGCAAAAAACAATACTGATACTACATCTGGTCTACTACTACAAAACTCTACAAATCCAAACAGAGACTCAATACAAATAATACACTCACGATTTAAACAATACAATTGTATATTCACGGATGCAGCCTTTAAAGCTAATACTCTTCGAGCATCTATTGTCTTTTATATACCTTCAATTAATATCTCATATGGAGTGAGGGTTTCTTCTTATCACTCTATAACCTCACTTGAACTATTAGCAATACAAGCTGCAATTCAATATTCTATAACCTTCGAAATTAAAAATATTCTAATTCTCTCTGATTCTAGAACAGCAATCAATGAAATAACAAAACCTTTGATAGAATCCTGCAAGCCATCACTCAATATCCAAAATGTAGTCAAATTGATTGATTCTTACGAACAAGCAGGTTTAGGAGAAATAAAATTTATGTGGATCCCTGGTCACTCTAATATTAATGGTAATGAAGTTGCAGATCGATTAGCTTCGACGGCCACAGAATTTCCGGTTTGCATGCGACAATCCATATCTTATGAAGATGCAAAAAAAGTTGTCAAAACAGACCATAAATATTGGAAAGCACTTTTATGGCCTTTTCTTCCAATACCAAACCCTAAAAACATATATTTTAACTTTATTAACGTATTAAAAACACAAAGACCTTGGTTTAAAAACATACAGATTGACAGAAGGACAATTAGTTTAATAAATAGACTTAGAACCGGACATATCCGTACAGCTGACCACTTTATCAGATTTAATTGGAATGTTTCATTAAATTGCTCATGCGGATTTGAAATCATTAATATGATGCATTTGCTCTGCGATTGCCCACTCTACAGGAGAGGTAGAATTAGAATGTTGCAATTCTTATCCGGGGGAAATTCTAGTACAACTGATCCTACTGTCAATTTAAGAGAAGCAGTTCTAGAAATGAGATCTGGAACTATTACAGAAATCAAGAAGTTTTTTGGCCAAACAAAATTAAATCTAAGTAGTATAATAGAGATTTATATAGGGGAGAGTGGTCCTAAGTTGGCCGCCTAAGCAAATTGGTCGAAAATATTAACAAAATGAAATTTAATTACTTTGGCAAGTATATATTAGTGTTCAGAGATCGTTTTGCTATAATTTTGTGGTATTTAGAACGTTATGGAATGGCTTTTGTAGTCTTAATACAATAAATAGTGAAAAGCTGCATTTTGGATATTTCAGAAATAGCGGTCCTAAGTTGGCCACAACTTGGCTTGTGTATAAGTCAGAAATGCATATTCTTCTCAATTACGCAGAAATTTTACAAATTTGATACATTTAGGAGAATAAAAACGCATTATTGAACTATTTTTGTTCAGAAAATGAAGCATTATTTTATTTCATTTATTTGCAGTGGTGGATGGCTGTGGAGACAGGCGTTTTTGTACTATGTCTTTTCTAATGTTTTTTAAACCATTTTTTTTTGTTTTTTTGTCTTTGTTTAATTCCTACGTTACACTTTTACGGTCTTTCTCATGATGAAAAACACAAAAAAAAAGTAAAACATAAATAAAAACAAACAAAAACAATAGGTGGCCAACTTAGGACCACTGTAGATTTTTACAAGTTTCAAATTATTACGCTAATAAAAAAAATTTATTTAAAAAATCAACAGAACCTCTTATTACAACAATAAATAAAGGAACTAGCGCACACACTCATTTAGAAATTTTTAATTATTTATCTCTTGTAGCTGCTCTCGAAAAAACAAGAGAAATTAAATTTTTTTGGTCGTAAACAATATTATTGTCCTCACAATGCGTAGAAGAATCTTAGATTATAATTAGGTCCATAAATTATATCATGGTTTATCAATATATCATACCACAAAATTATAGATTCGTCCAGTATACCATCTCTGAGAAATGCAGGGTGGCCAACTTAGGACCACTCTCCCCTATTTATTTTTATTATATTTGTTTATTAATTTATTTTTTTTCTTTCTCTTCAGAAACATAACAAAACATTAAAATGCACAAATAAACAATAAATACACCACATACTCTATATACATATATACATGTATCAATGTCCTATAACCTAACATAACCTGTCTAACCTAACCTGTAAATTCAAACCTCACTTCCACATAACAAGTAAGTTCAATTTCGATCAATATTGAATAAAATATTAAAAGTGTAAGAAGAATATGTCAAATTAAAAATATATGGTGAAAAGAACAACCATAACCATCTACAACTATCTATTAAAATCCAAAGCATATACAAAAATCAAGAATTTTTGTTGGACAACAACTGGACAAGTCAGAATATTCAGTACAAATCAGAACTATGAAAAACTTTATGTCATGGCTACTTGACCTTCGGGGACAAAAGGCCAATAACCAAAACCAAAAACCAACCAACCATATTATTAATTTTATGATTTTTTAAGAAACAGATGGCCTTTGTGCGCCTTTATTACTAAAGACTGATTCCCAAAGATGGTTATTAATAAAATAACAAAATATGTATTCGATAATTTTCGTTTTTTTGCGCTTTAAACCTTAAGTACCCCGTCTTGACCCACTCTCCCCTACCCCCACTTTTCTCAAAATCATGAACATATTTATCTATAAAATCTTTGTCTAAAAAATTTTTAATAACGAAAAATCAGCAGTCTTCTGAATCAAAGCTTCCACATTAAGATACATTTTTAAGTTTCCGACTATCTGTAAAAGAGATAATTCGAAAAGAGGATCAGATACGATTTATCGGTTTGAAAATTTGGAATCTGGAAGTCATTTGGAACAACTCCCCGCCAAGTTTGTAGCGTTACATTTTAGAATAACCTGCCCACCTCTGAGGAGACCTGTGTTTTATATCTCTCTTTCTAAAAAATTGTATTTCTTTCCAAAATTAAATCACTTTAAATTAATAAGGGTTTAACATATTTTAAAGCCATAGAAACTTTTATACATTACTACAATGTGCGTTAAGGTACTACTTTAGAATTTAAAAAAATTGTATTTTTTTATTGTATTTTTTAACTATTTATGACTTAAGAGAACCCCTCCTAATATATTCATAACCAATTGTAAAAAATAAAAGTAAATTTTTCAAAAATTATCCAATAAATATAAAGAGCCATTGACAAATTAAGAAAGTCTTTAAGGGGATGGTGGGGTCCAGCTTCCTGTTACGACTAGTGGAAACATTAGTGATAATGTATGTAACAGTGTCTGACATAAAAAGTGGAGGGGTTTCAATTTGCAAACGAATTTTAGGTAATTTATGGATGGTTTCTAACGATACATATAAGGTTTAACGCGTTATTCTAAAAATAACGTTTTTTCAAATTGCGAACACTTTCTCTCTGAATTTACTGAACCAATTTTAATAAATAATAAGTCGTTTTGTTTGTTAGCATGTCCTGTGTGTGAATTCACCAGAAAGTAGTGGGTGTGGGAAATAAGAGTGAGAAATGAGAGTGGAAAGTGGTTGAAGGAAGTCGGAAATAGAAAATTTACAAAATGAGGGAAGTAGGAGTCGAAAGTAGAAAATGAAAGTGGATGGGAGTGGGAAGTGTGAGTGGAAAGTGAAAGGTGGAAGTGGGAAGTGTAAAGTAGAAGGTGGGAGTGGGAAGTGACAGTGGAAAGTAAAAGGTGGGAGTGGGGCGTGAGAAGGTGGGTGTGGGAAATAAGAGTGGAAAGTTGAAGGTGGGAGTAGGAAGTGAGATTGGAAAGTAAAAGGTGAGAGTGGGAAGTGAAAAGTAAGATTGGAAAGCAGAAGGTGGGTGTGGGAAGTAGAAGGTGGGAGTGAGAAGTGAGAGTAGGAAGTGGAAGGTGGGTGTGTAAAGTGAGAGTGGAAAGTAGAAGGTGGAAGTGAGAAGTAATAGTTGGAAGTGGAAGGTGGGTGTGGGAAGTGAGAGTGGAATGTAGAAGGTGGGATTGAGAAGTGAGAGTGGGAAGTGGAAGGAGGGTGCGGGAAGTGAGAGTGGGAAAGTTACAGAATCGAGTACTTGCCTAATGTCATATATAATTTTTAAACAAATAAACACGAAAAATTTAAAAACAATTTTTAACAACATGTAAATAATACATTTAACATTTAGCCCTAGGGTGCATTTTTAGCTTTAACAACAAATATACAAAATCTGACTACAAATATTTAGGAAAAACCTTTAGATACATCTTCAGGGGACCTAAATAAGGACCTAAATAAATCGTGATGAGAATAAATTGAAAAAAAACTGGACAAGTGCGAGTTGAACTCGTACTAAAACCGAGGGTTCCGTACCCGTACTGAATTTTTTTGAAGTCTTAATATAAAGATATATACGAATATAAATCTGCAGTCCACTAGGTCAAGAATTGTAACCACCGGAGATAAGTACACAGTTTTTTCATTAAATTTTCAAAAATATCAATTTTTTTGTTGAGAATCATATAAAGATCAATTCCAAATATTTTTGCTATATAATTACACTGAAATCCCCGAACTTTGGACTGCTATGTAATGGTGTCCAATGTTCAGAAAGGACACCTTGACGACTGAAAGTATAAATATTCAGGGCCGTACGCTTCATTAAAACGAAGATGCGCTTAATGAATATTACATATATATATTCAATGACAATTTTTTTGTGAATTTACTAAAACATAATTGAAAAATATTTTTGCCCCAAGATGGACATTTCCTATAAAATTTTTGTTCAAAGTGACAGCATCTTCTCAATTTTTTTATTTTTGTTGCTTGTATAGACGAAGATTTTTATGCTAATTTGAAAAATAAAACCAGTTTTTTTTCTACTACGCATATCACCTGAATTTTATGTCAAAAAAAGTTTTATTTCCGATTTTTCTCAAGTCGATAAAGTTATTTAAATTTTTGATTTTAGATAGGTATTTATCGTTATAATATTATTTATTTATTATATAATAATATTCTAAAATGATTTTGTTAATATTTTGTTTGTATACAATTTTTTTCTGGGTTTCAAAAAATGGTGTCATTTACCCTAAGATGGACACTTTCGAGACCCTAAGATGGACACCACATTTCAATGTATTTATTTTCATGCTTTCTATTACACATTTTTTTAATAATTTTGTAAGCCTCGTAATTGAGATTTTTTATTTTTACCGCCATGGAATGTAGAGCTATCGATAGAGAATTCGATATATCGATATATCTTAACTTGTCAAATTAAAGTTAAATATGTTATTTTTTTTATTCTCAAGTTATAAAATTAAGATTTTTAATAATGTTATTCCTAGTAAATAGAATAAAATAACCGACAGATTGGCTCAGTCGGATAGATGCCTGGCGTTGGTGGTCGTTTAAGGACCAAGGGTATAAGTATCCTTGGTTTGCGCCCACTTGGCTTGGTATTTTTCTGGCACGTGAGACAATCTGAGCGGGAGGTTTGACGTCGAGGTATAATGATGTGCACCGTCGATTATTGTCCGGTACACACCATTAGAACTCGACTGTCGATAAACCGGTTGTACTCAGGAGAGGTTTTCTACAGTTTCCCTCTTCTCTGGCGAGAAAACCCATTGACGGGTGGTCCAGGCGTAATGCGAGTACTCCTAATAAAGTCGGCTGTAGACGCAAAATTAGGTTAATATATAGAAAATTTCTAAGTAGAATGGTTATGCTTAATCCAAAAAAGTATTTTTCGGGGACTCTTGTCGAAGTGCGTAAAGCCAATAGGGCAGGAGTATAAACAAAAAAAAAATAGAATAAAATGATTAAACATTAGTTTAGAAATTAATACAGGATGTTTATCTTTAATTTACCACACTTTAAAGTGATTTTTAAGAAGGTGTCCATCTTGGGACCACTTTTTTTTGGTCAAAAATTTTAACAATTAGAAAAAATGCTATAAAAAATGTTTACGTTCAAAATAAAATTTTATCTCAGTGGCCATAAGTTACCTAATAAATTGTAGTTTCATTTAGTATAAAACATTTTAACATATCTTATTCGGTTTGAATATTACCCAGTAAAAATTTCGATACACGGACCGCGGAGTTCGTATACGAGCTCGGTAGCTCGTATGAGAAATATGAGAAATCTCTCATACGAGCCTTTTCCGTAATGAGAAGTGTATAGATGCTTGTAAACAAGGTGAATTTTAAAGCATTTTTATTAATGTAACACTATTTTAAAGTAAATGTAGATAATAGAAATGAATTATCTGATCTAAAATAAAGCTAAATTCATAAGGGAAATGAAGTTTTAAGAAAAAAAGAATAATTTTGTTCAAAAAATTTATTCACACTGAAAAAAGGTTAGAATTTGATAATTCCTTGTTACTCTTACTTACCGACATTAGATATTTCTCGGATGCGGTAAGCACGATTTTGTATTAAATTTAATTATTTTATATAAGAAAATTTAATAATAATATATTATTAATTAGTAATGAAGAAAAACTTATTTATTCTACCGCTAATACAAAATCGTGCTTGCCGCATATCTAATATCGGTAAGTATGAGTAACAAGGAATTATCAACTTCTAACCTTTTTTCAGTGTGAATAAATTTTTTGAACAAAATTATTCTTTTTTTCTTAAAACTTCCTTTCCCTTATGAATTTAGCTTTGTTTTAGATCAGATAATTCATTTCTATTATCTACATTTACTTTAAAATAGTGTTACATTAATAAAAATGCTTTAAAATTCACCTCGTTTACAAGCATCTATACACTTCTCATTACGGAAAAGGCTCGTATGAGAGATTTCTCATATTTCTCATACGAGCTACCGAGCTCGTATACGAACTCCGCGGTCCGTGTATCGAATTTTTTTTACTGGGTAGAGCCATCAATCGAAGAGGTGTCCATCTTGGGGCCCTCTCCCCTAATTAACAACTGATTCACATGATTCAATTTATTAACAAGTTTTTAAAAAGAGCCACAAAATGGTACACTTTATGCAGACGCTACTGCTTCTAGTTCAACGTTTGTCCGTGCTTCCCGCCGACCCCTCACTCTACTTTGTCTATACTCTATGTCAAAACAATCCAAAGTTCGGGAGTCCAAAGTTGAGGAGTTTCAGTGTATTCCTAAAATCTGCACATGAAAAAACATAAATAATGCAAAACTGCAGTCCACTAAGCCAAGAATTATGCGCCAGGGGGATAAAATCATTTCTTTACTAAATCTTAAAAAATTTCTAGTTTTTTGCTAAACAAATTTAAAGATCAACTCCAATCATTTTCTCTGTATTTTTTCTGTACACACTTTTTTCTAAAACGAAATTTTTTTTAGTTTTATGCAAAAAAGAATATGAAGATCATTTCTAATTATTTTTTCTGAATGTTTGTTGAAGTCTACACGAAAATATAAATAAATATGTATAACGCCAGTCCACTAGATTAAGAATTGTGAGAACCAGCAAGGGTTAAAGTATTTTCGAGCTTGCAAAAAGAGATTTTAGTTTTTCGCTGAAAACACTATGAAGATCAATATCAAATATGTTAGCTATATTTTTCCTGTAATCCATTTTGTAAAATACATATGCATACTAATTTTCATCTTTCTAGGTAAAAAACTGTTAGCGCTAGAATGGGGTACATTTAATAGGGTTTCTATTGGGTACAGAACCCTAAAAATATAGGTACATACTTAAAAGTTGGACTTTTCTTTTTCGTAAAAATTTACAAAACAATTTTTTTAAGTTAAAAAAATTTATTTTGTACAATTAATTGATTTATAAATCTTTACAGATGAAGATTTTAGTATTAGGATTCAGATTAAAAATAAGAAATTACAGTACTTTCCAATAAGCTAATGAGAAATTTTGATGAAAAAGGATTTAAATTTTGATGAGATATTTTTATTCTTCTAAGTAACCAATGACTGCATAATAATTGTAGTAGTATTCTTATTACTTGAATAATAACAAATTTTTAGAAAATAAATATTAATATTATTTTTGTAAATGCAATCTAAAATTTATTTGAATTTATTTGAATTTGTAATATGAAGTCGATTTTGAATAACTAGAAGGTAGGTTCGAATTTTAATTTTTGATAAATTATTTGTTGGTAATTTAATTTTTGACACTGTTGACGCCGCTGTTTTCGGCGTTCACCAGGTGTTAACACCAAGGTAAGGAAAGTACAATTAGCAATAATATTAACTATAATAATCTTCGTATTCATTCATGTCTGTCCACAGCTTGTACATTCCGTCCGCAGTGAGAGAGAAAGAGAGGGAAGTATCGCATGTCCTTTTAGTTTAGAGTAGGAGCGAAAGAGAGGCGAATATTATTATTATATCTATATATTTTAAGTTAGTCTTTCCTTATACATAGTATGTATATTCTGTTCACAGTGAGAGAGAAAGAGAGGGAGGGAAGTATTGTTTCTCCTTTTAGTTTAGATTAGGAGCGAAAGAGAGACGAATTGTTAAGAAAGTAACGCCTACTTTTTGGGTTTAGAAGGGGGTATCATGTTTTCTCCCTTTTCTGTGTCAGATAGAAAGAGTGCAACAAGAATTGGTACACGGAGATAAAAAAAAGAGAGCCGTTTGATTTGGCAAGAGAGCGCTGTTTTCCCTTTATAAAGCACAGCAGTAGCGCCGCAAACGTCGAACGGTTATACTTTTTGAGGAGTATCGGTTCTCTTCTCCACACAAATAAAGCCGCTTACTTTCCAAAAAGTGTACCCGCTTTCCCCAAAAAGGAGAACCGTTCTCCCCTCGAGAGTAAGCAGCGTGCTTAACCTCAAGTTGAACGGATGTTTCGCATTTAACGCAACCGCTCTACCGACAGGTAGAGCCGCTTACTTTTTTTTCTCTCCGTGTAGGGGAAGGAAAAGTAGGGAATTTCACTTTTAAGTAAAAATTTTTTTAAGACCAAAAAGGCGTCTTATTTCTATTTTGGCTGATTATTTTTCTCTTTTCAGTCACAGATAGAAGGAATGAAAGTGAAGGAGATAGAAAACGAGGTAGGAAGTACGAGTGAGGGTTTCAATTTTGAAGAGTATCTTAATTAAACAATCTTTAGAATTTCGACTATACGGTTGAATTAGATTTTCTATTAATAATTGTAAAAATTTGAACTCAGTGAAATATTTTGTTATAGAGTAAATAAATTTATTTATAAATTTATTTTTGTTAATTTTTTGGGATAATTTTTGATTAATTTTTCTTGAATCATATTGGGTAAGATATTATTGCAATTTTTATATATTTATTTGTACGTATATATTTTTCTTTTCTCACTCACAGATAGATTAAGGAGTGAAAGAGAGGGAGATCGAGAACGAGGTATGAGTGAGGGGTATAAATTTTATCGTTGTTCCATAAACCAAATGGACAATTTTTCACCAATTTTTGACACCCACCCCGCCTCCGGCTGTGGACGATCGTGGACATTTGGCCAACCCCTCCCCCCTTTACATATATATATTAGGGTCAAATTTTCTCAAAAAAATCAAAGTTGGTCATGGGTCTTTCAATTTTTGTGAAACTTGGTATAAAGGTAGTATTTTATGACAAAAGATTTTCGGAAAAAAAGATTTTTAAAAATTTTCAAAATTGTGGATTTTACCGAGCATTAAATATTAAAGCACATTTTTTTGAAAAACGAATAACTTTTATCCATTTCGTTAGATTTTGTTTAAATTTTAGGTAATCATAATTGATCATCTAACAATTTAAAGTGCAATATTAAAGAAAAAAAATCCAAAATTTGCCCGGAAAAAAAGCCAAAAAAAATTTTGATTTCATTTTTTCGGGCATAAGCATTTGTTTTTAAACAATTTTGAATCTCAAAATGTGTATGTATGTAATATATAAGAAGCAAATTTTCTCAAGTGTACCAATGTCAAAATTGCAAGTTGTTAGATCGGGCTAATATTTTCACAGTATTCAGAACTATGAATGAGTACTTAAAACCACCAAGTAATTATGAAATTTTATAAAAAATTGTAGGGGGAGGAGGTTGAAGATTTTGGATAAGTATAAACAGTAAGTTTTATAAAAAATCGTAGCTTTTATATCATAAAGAAAAAAAATTGTGACCTATATGTTTTTAATAGGTTTTTCTGCTATTTCAAATGGTGAGTATTTTTTTCAAAAAATTCAAAATTTAACCCTTCTTTTAAAAATTAAATATTTTTTTGAAATTTTTTTTTTTAAGTAAACTTTCCGGCCAAATATTTTTTGACATTTTCTAAAGTACATTATTTCAATTTTTACATTTTTGATGTAAGAAGAGATGATTTTTTTTATCTGCATAATTTTTTATTATTTTAATATCAATATCAAGCGTGATACACGCATAAGGTGTTAAATATTTTATTTAAACAATCGTTGCAAATAACTGGAATATATTTTTTTAAGTAGAATTACATAAACATTTGTTTAAAAAAAACTAACACTATATCTTTATTCTTATAAATATGTATTTGTAAAACGTCAATTTAATCAAAATACTTCATATTGTAAAATATTTCAATTTTTATTAATTCATTAATTAATAATTCAAAAACAAAAAAAAGTCATTTTTTCTTACATCAAAAATGTTAAAATTGAAAAAATGTACTTTAGAAAATGTCAAAAAGTATTTGGCCGGGAAGTTTAGTTAAAAGTTTTAAAGTCTCCAGGGATTTTTATTTTGCAAAAAATTCTAGAGAAGATAACGAATCCAAATATTATAGTTACAAAAAAATCAAAGGGGTGCTTATGCCCGAAAAAATGAAATCAAAATTTTTTTTGACTTTTTTTCCGGGTAAATTTTGGATTTTTTTCTTTAATATTGCACTTTAAATTGTTAGATAATCAACTATGATTACCTGAAATTTAAACAAAATCTAACGAAGTGGATAAAAGTTATTCGTTTTTCAAAAAAATGTGCTTTAATATTTAATGCCCGGTAAAATCCACAATTTAAAAAATTTTTTAAAATCTTTTTTTCCTAAAATCTTCTGTCATAAAACACTACCTTTATACCAAGTTTCACAAAAATTGAAAGACCCATGACCAACTTTGATTTTTTTAAGAAAATTTGATCCTATATCAAAATTTTTAATTAAAATTCATCAAATAATTAATTAGTTTATTTAAATTATACAAAAATTATAAAAAAAATTCAATCCTATTTTCAAAAAATTGCATTAAAATATTTTAAAATACTAATTCCTACAATTGTTTTATAATAATTATTTAAGATTTAAATATCTTCCAAGAATGTAAATAAAAATTTATGAATATTTACTTTTCAGACTTTCTGAAATTTTTGAGAAATTATGGTCCTGTTTATAGTTAAAATTTTCTAAAAATTTGATCATTTTTATTAATATTTTTTTTTTTAAATTTATTATTTTCAAAAGACTTTACCAAATTTTAATTGTTTTCTTTAAAAGAGTTTTTGTACAATTAAAAAAAACTAATTATTTTTTTGACGAATTTCAATTAAAAATTTTGAATATAAGGGGTCATTCACAAACTACGTCACGCTTTTTCGGATTGATTTTTACCCCTTCCACCCCCTTCGTCACATTTTTTACATACAAAAAATTTTTTTTCCACACTTCGTCAGACACAGCTTGACACCCCCCCCACCCCTAGGAGTGTGACGTAGTTTATGAACGACCCCTAAATGTTTTTTCCAAAATGTTAAAAATAATTCTAAAAAATTATTTTTGTATGTATTTAGATTTTTGGAAATATAAATTAAATATACTAAAAATTTTGAATTTAAAAAAATTAAAAGCTAATTAACTATAATAATCTTCGAATTCATTCAGTCTGTCCAGAGCGTGTACATTCCGTCCGCAGTGAGAGAGAAAGATTGATAGAGAGAAAGAGAGGGAAGTATCGCCTGCCCTTTTAGTTTAGAGTAGGAGCGAAAGAGAGGCGAATATTATTATTATATCTATATATATTAAATTAGTCTTTCCTTATATATTCTGTTTACAGTGAGAGAGAAAGAGAGGGAGGGAGGTATTGTCTCTCCTTTTAGTTTAGAGTGGGAGCGAAAGAGAGACGAATAGTTAAGAAAGTAATGCCCACTTTTTGGGTTTAGAAGGGGGTATCATGTTTTCTCCATTTTTCGGGTCAGGTAGAAAGAGAGGAACAGAATTTGATGGAGGAAGGAAAAGTGGGGAATTTTACTTTCAAGCCAAAATACGAAATGGGCGTCTTATTTCCTTATTGGCTAATTATTTTTCTTTTCTCACTCACAGATAGATTAATGAGTGAAAAAGAGGGCGATTAAGAACGAGGTATATGTTTTTGAAAATAAATCTACTTTTAAAAAAAAATTTTGAATTAAATAATTTTGTTATTGAGTAAATACATTAATTTATTTTTGTTAATTTTGTTTTGGATAAGTTTTGATTAAAATGTTTTGAAATTATAATAGGTAAGGTATTGCAATTTTTAATATATTTATTTGTACTTATGTGCCTATGATTTATATGAGATTATGTGCTAATGATTTATATCAGCTTTATGAATTGTATGTGTTTATGATTCATTTCAGATTCATGAGTTATATGTGCTTATGTGACTTCACTGTAAATAAATGGTTCTAAATTAGAGCTGATTTTTGGTATTAAAATAGAACCAAATGAAGATTCAGTACCAAAATTTGTACTTAATTAGTACCATTCTTTTTACAGTAATTATGAAAATTATTTGATTTATATGGGACAAAAATGAGATTTATGTGACTTATGTTATTTATGCGAATTTATGATTTATGAGATAAATATGAGATTTATAAGAAGTTAGATGACTATTTATTATTAAAATTAAAATATATAAAAAATAAATTTAAATGTAAAAAAATGTTTATATAAAAAATAAAATATAAAATAAATTATAAAAATTTATTTATATTCATTCATTATTTTCATTTATTTAGTTATGATTTAGAAGTTTTAAGTTTAAACCTGTTTTCTAAAAATATGTTTTTGAAAAATATTCTATTATTTGTTCATTTTATTAAAAAATCATGTCTAACAAAGAAGAAAAGGTTTATTTGAGTGATAAAGATCATAGAGTTCTACATACTGAAGGAAAAATGTTAAATGACAATCATATTACTGAATTTGGAAAGTTGTTGAGAAGAGAATCAAATTTAGCATTTAACATGCAAAGTACTTTATATTTAATTACGCCTGAATTCATTATTTCGATTGATAAAAATCAGAAGCACATTCAAATACTTTTTAGTTGTGCTTGCAAATCTGGTCATTGGATTTGTACTTATTATGATGGATTAAGGCTATATATTTATAACAGTCTTAATAAGGGATACTTAAATGAAGATCAAAAAAATATTAACTTAGATTATATCCTTTCAAAACACCGGTAGTTTTTTCAACTGTTAATCTACAGCCGAATGGAATTGACTGTGGCATATATGCAATTGCGTTTGCAACATCTTTGTATTACAATGAATTGCCAAATACTGTTAATTATATTCATAGTGAAATGAGACGACATCTAATTTTTATGTTTGAAAATAATCGTTTAATTTCATTTCCTTTCGTGGAATTGACAAATGTTATTAGACCTTTTTTGTTGAGTATGATTGGAAACGTCTTTTAACGGATGGAGCTACAAAACTCATAGAAATACCAAACTCGTCTTCTATTTGTGAAACTAGTATCAGTATTAGTAATAATAATGTGAATAGAGGTATATCTACAGAATATTCAGAGGAGAAGCTTAATAAAAATGAAAACTATGAGAAAAAGAGACATCGAGCAATAAAAGATAAGGAGAGGAAAATGGAGGAAAGGCTCAAAGAAACAGATGAACAGAAAATAATCAGACTAGAAAATGATAGACTGAGAAAACGTAATTACCAAAAAACTACATAGGCGTAGCTAGGTAGGGGCCAGGGGGGCACGGCCCCCCCGAAATTTCTCCGGGCCCCCCTAAAGAAATGACATAAACATTAAAAAAAATAATACATTTAACGTATAGGGCTAAATTTTAGTTAAATTTAGTGCCCAGAAAAACATTTTTCGAAAATTGAACATTATCCTCCTTGTCCCCCATAAATATATACCTATCAGAATATGCGCACCGGGGCCGGGCCCTCCCTAGCCAAAAGTTCTACCTACTCCTATGAAAAACTATAAATATAGATAAAGAGAAAGTAATAAAGCAAAACAATTTAAAAGGTAAAAAAATTAAAGTAGCTCTAGAAATAGAAATTGAAACAAAAGATCCACAAAATTTAAGTGATGAAGATTATAAAATTTTAAATACTGAAGGAAAAAAGTTAAATGACAATCATATTACTAAATTTGAAAAATTGATGAGAAAAGAATCAGACAAGGACAAAGACAGGGAGAGGAAAAGGAAGGCAAGGTTTGAAGAAACAGATGAACAGAAAAAAATAAGACTAGAGAATGATAGATTAAGAAAACATAATTACAGAAAAGCGAAAAATGTAGATGAAAAACAAATAATGAAACAAAACAATTTAAATCATAAAAGAAAAGCGGCTAATATAATATAGAGAAGAGAAATTTAAAAAAAATTTCTATGCACGCTCGCTGGTTATGAGTCGGTGCAAGTTCTAAAACAAAAGTCAATTGTCAGTGAGCGCTCCTAGGACATTTACACCTACCTGACTGGTATTAGAACTCCCGAGTAACAAAATTAAGGTCAATTGCATAAATTAAAAAGAAAATTCCGCCATTTTAAATTTATGAAAACTTACATCAAATTCGTAATCAGCGACCTTAGAAACCACCAAGTGACAAAATTAAGGTCAATTACATAAAGTAAAAATTGTTGTTCCATATTAGATGAGGGGTGGTCAAAGATTGGTTAAAAATTGTCCTCGTGGTTTATGGACGGACCCTAAGTTTATACCGCGGCTTATATCATGACTATCAATAAATCTCGGTGTCAATCTTTTGACAAAAAAGGAAGAATACTTCAATAAAATAATTCTTCTAATGTGTAATGAATTTATAAAAAGTTTTTCTATCGCTTGATTAAACTAATTGAAACAGAAACCATTATTTTGTGATTTGACTTGCTTGGTTGCAAATGTTTGGTATCACTTGTTTACATTAAGTTTTGAGTAGAAAATTATGTGCAATGTTGCCAGACGTTTAAAGAGCTGTTCAATATATTAACATACAATATAGCATAGTTTATACGAGTTTAGAAAAGTATGTTTTGTAACCGACTTTCAAATTTTCTTCGCTTATAACGAATTCTTGAAATAATACAGTTTACAAGCAAACTGAAAATTTAAGAAAATAATTATAAAAATAAAAAAATATTATTATATTTATGTCTTGAAACTGCTCAGTATGTTAAATTTAATTTTTGGTTTTCGTGTTATATGTTTTTTAATATTCTTAAAAAGAATTTGTAATCTTTTCTAATATTTTCGCAGAAGAAGAAAACATCTTAAAGTCTTAGTCACACTTTTATATACAAACAATGAAATAAGGTCCTAAGTATCATAAGACAAAAGCAACCGACAGATTAGCTCGGTCGGATAAATGCCTGGTTCGGTGGGCGGACCAAGGGTACTTGGTTCGCGCCCATTACCCTGGGATTTTCCCGGCAAGTGAGATAATCTGAGCGGGAGGTTTGACGTCGAAGTATAATGATGTGCACCGTCGATTATTGTCCAGTACACACCATTAGAATTCGACTGTCGATAAACCGGTTGTACTCGGAGAGGTTTTCTACAGTTTCCCTCTCCACTGGCGAGAAAACCCATTGACGGGTGGTCCAGGCAAATGCGAGTACTCCTAACCTTAAAGTCGTTCTGTAGAAACGCAAAAACAAGTTGGTATATGAGACATTATTCCTGAACTGCCCCAAAAATAAAAAAAAGTTCTTGGATTTCCTTTATACTTTGGAAATATGTTACCCTAGTAGGTAGTTACTACACCAATTTACAGGTCCAACCCCCCACCCCAATCAAAAGGGTGGGGTGTTGAAATTTCAGCTTAAACTCGAACATGCATTCTTTAAACATTTGTAGTTTCTACTTTAATTATTCAATCAAAAAAGTAAGTAGTGTTTTAGAAAGGTTTTTTTTGTGTACTTTTAAAATATTTTATTTATATAATAAAAAAAAAAATTTTTGCAAAAATTTTTTAAAATAAATAGTTTTTTGCAATTTTGTGCAAGTTCGGTAGTTTTTATTTTCTTTTTAATAATCTCAAATGAAAGCTTGGAAATTCCCTTAAAAGAAGATATAAGTCTGAAAATGGGCCGAAACAATTTGCCAAGGATATAGTGTAATAAGTAAAATTTGTCCGTCCGCTCGCGCACTCCAGCGCGATGAGCAGTGGGATTTTTTTTCAACTTACTATTGAAAATTGTCTAGAAACTACAAATTTTATCGGATGTTGATGTTCTTGATTTAAAATTACTAAGAGATCCGTCAAAGTCGATTTTTGAATTTTTAATTGTTTTTTTTTCTTGTTACTCAAAAATTTGACAAATTACAATATTTTTAGAAAAAATCATGTTAATTTTTTTATTTTTCCATCACACATGATCGAAATCAATTTAAATTAGTCTAGTATGACCACCGGACAATTAATAAAGCATAATACAATTTATTTAAATTGTTGCAAACAATGTTAATTAACAAATAGATTACTTCGGACCTTCTTGATAAAAAAAATTGGTTTTTTTTGCAGACAAGTTTAAATTTATGTCTAATTTAGTAAAAAACTATTTTACAGTTAAAAATTATCATTAATATTAACAATTATATAAACAATAATCAACTTCCTTTTGTATTTGTAAACATTTTCGTCATTTTTTAAACTTTAAATATTTATATCATATGTACCTTCTTTCAAAAACTTAAAAAATTTATTTGCTTAAACAATTACATTTGTTATAAACAAATTTTTTATTTTTAAACAAATAATTAGCTTTTTTCATCAAACAAAATTTTTTCCTTTTTTATATTTACTATCATAAAAAAGAACTCCTTAATGAAATGGGAATACTATAAATTATTCATTTAATTTTAATAAACATTATAAGTTAACAAATATTATACTTTGTTCTTTTTTCACAGAAAAAATATATTTATTTATATGCATTTAAATGTAAACTGTTTTAACTGAATAATGGTTCACTTCATTAAAAATATAAATATTTCTTAACTTATAATGTTCGTTAGAATTAAATGAATAATTTATAGTATTCCCATTTCATTAAGGAGTTCTTTTTTATGATAGTAAATATAAAAAAAAGGAAAAAATTTTGTTTGATGAAAAAAGCTACTTATTTGTTTAAAAATGAAAAGTTTTTTTTATATTTACTATCATAAAAAAGAACTCCTTAATGAAATGGGAATACTATAAATTATTCATTTAATTCTAACGAACATTATAAGTTAAGAAATATTTATATTTTTAATGAAGTGAACCATTATTCAGTTAAAACAGTTTACATTTAAATGCATATAAATAAATATATTTTTTCTGTGAAAAAAGAACAAAGTATAATATTTGTTAACTTATAATGTTTATTAAAATTAAATAAATAATTTATAGTATTCCCATTTTATTAAGGAGTTCTTTTTTATGATAGTAAATATAAAAAAGGAAAAAATTTTGTTTGATGAAAAAAGCTAATTATTTGTTTAAAAATGAAAAATTTGTTTATAACAAATGTAATTGTTTAAGCAAATAAATTTTTTAAGTTTTTGAAAGAAGGTACATATGATATAAATATTTAAAGTTTAAAAAATGACGAAAATGTTTACAAATACAAAAGGAAGTTGATTATTGTTTATATAATTGTTAATATTAATGATAATTTTTAACTGTAAAATAGTTTTTTACTAAATTAGACATAAATTTAAACTTGTCTGCAAAAAAACCAATTTTTTTTATGAAGAAGGTCCGAAGTAATCTATTTGTTTATTAACATTGTTTGCAACAATTTAAATAAATTGTATTATGCTTTATTAATTGTCCGGTGGTCATACTAGACTAATTTAAATTGATTTCGATCATGTGTGATGGAAAAATAAAAAAATTAACATGATTTTTTCTAAAAATATTGTAATTTGTCAAATTTTTGAGTAACAAGAAAAAAAAACAATTAAAAATTCAAAAATCGACTTTGACGGATCTCTTAGTAATTTTAAATCAAGAACATCAACATCCGATAAAATTTGTAGTTTCTAGACAATTTTCAATAGTAAGTTGAAAAAAAATCCCACTGCTCATCGCGCTGGAGTGCGCGAGCGGACGGACAAATTTTACTTATTACACTATATCCTTGGCAAATTGTTTCGGCCCATTTTCAGACTTATATCTTCTTTTAGAGGAATTCCCAAGCTTTCATTTGAGATTATTAAAAAGAAAATAAAAACTACCGAACTTGCACAAAATTGCAAAAAACTATTTATTTTAAAAAATTTTTGCAAAAAATTTTTTTTTTAATTATATAAATAAAATATTTTAAAAGTACACAAAAAAACCTTTCTAAAACACTACTTACTTTTTTTAATTGAATAATTTAAGTAGAAACTACAAATGTTTAAAGAATGCATGTTCGAGTTTAAGCTGAAATTTCAACCCCCCACCCTTTTGATTGGGGTGGGGGGTTGGACCTGTAAATTGGTGTAGTAACTTGTACCTACTAGGGTAACATATTTCCAAAGTATAAAGGAAATCCAAGAACTTTTTTTTATTTTTGGGGCAGTTCAGGAATAATGCCTCATATAAGAGTGTGTGTTCTGACAGTTGGCTAAGCCTGAAGTCATTTAAAAAAAAATAAAATAAGACAAAAGCAGAATTATCGCGCGCGCTTCAGCGCGCGTAGCTCTGCTAGTTTTTAATAATTTCCATTTTTAAATTGGCCTTTAAAGATTTTTTATTCTTCAAAAATTGATTTTTAAAAATTGTTACAAAATACTTAAAATAAATTAATTATTTTTCAATTAAATTTTTCAAAATTTTAACTATTCAAAAGTTTTACATCCATGCTGCCAAAAATGTTCTACTTATACTTAAAATTTGCAGAAAAATGTAAGCTTTCGAATAGTGAGTGGCAAAATTTGCAAATTTTATATTATTTTCATCAAAATTCAAAAAAACGAAAAAAAATTTCAAAAAATTTGTATATATTTGATGTTAGCAATTATTTGTTCGGTTATATCTTCTTCTTATTAACGCAGTATTGTTCTTTATGTACTGTTACATTGTTATATGTTTAAAATAATATTCCAAATACAATATTTTATTCAAAAAAGTATAAAATTATATAAATTATCGGAATTTCGAAAAATTCAATAAAAAATGTTCTATATCACCAAATAGGTATATAAAGTCCTCTTTAGAGAATTACAAATAGTTTTTAGAGTTTCATTTATAAATTTTGTAAATAATCTGATAATAAAGCGAAAAATATTGTTATTTATTAAATCGACGCCTCCCGTTCATATAATGCTTATTGAAAAACAAATGCAAGATCATTCTTATTCAGTTTTTAGTGCAAGACAATTCTTATTCGATTTTCCGTGCAATAAAATGCTTATTCAAAATTGTATGCAAAACAATTGCCACTGACAGAACATAAAATGTAACCCTAAATCTTCTTTTTAATATTAAATTGCAATTAAATATCTGAGAATTTCAGTGCGTATCTATTGTTATTAGAAAATGTAATACTTGATTATCTCTTGCGTATTAAGAAATATTGTTTTAGCAATTGTAATTAAAAATTATATTCAATTGAAAATTTTATAAAACTCATAGTGTAAGCTAATTTCAGATTGTACTTTTTAGCATAGAATTTTGAATAAGCATTTTATTGCACGGAAAATCAAATAAGAATTGTCTTGCACTAAAAACTGAATAAGAATGATCTTGCATTTGTTTTTGAATAAGCATTATATGAACGGGAGGCGTCGAAATATTTAAAATAATTTACACCTGTTGATTTTGACGCAATAAAATATCTGAAAATGATTGTCACTTTTTTTAAACGTCAAAATCGATGTTTAAAACATTCTATCACATTCAACAGTTTTGAATTCTTGATACCGCTGTATGGTTACACTTTCTAAATAAAGAGAAATATCACAGTGCTAACAATTAATTTGGGATCAAATTGTGGAATTTTGTATTTAAATAGAGAGAGATACAGAGATTAAAAAACGTGGAGAACCTAAAAAAGGTAAATCATTTTTAAAAGGGTTAAGAAAACCTACAAATAGAATTAAAAATATTTCTAGAATTTTTTGTTTTCAAAATTTTAGCCAAATTTTATCATAAAATTGAAGAATATTCTTATTTTATCCTCATATGTATATGGTTAGTTCTACGATCGTGTGGATTTTTACAGTAACTGACATTTTTTAATATTAGTCTGGGTATTTCAGTATTTTTGTCAAAAAATTACCCGGTAATTTTTGTTTTCTTTCTTCCTTTGCAAAAATGACCATATACAATCATATTCTAAGATTTATGATTTTAATTGTTCAACAAACCTTAGTTATAGACTTTATTTGAACTGCTTGTGATTATTGTCACCTGTAGAATATTTCAAAATTAACACTGAAGTTTAAAAGCATGTTTTTCAATTAGGTCAGAAAATTTCTTCTATTTTCAATTGGAATTGGATATTTTTGGTTTGAAAATTCTGGAATTTTAATTTCTACATTTTAAGCCGACCATATTTACTGTGAATATGTCCAACGTACACAGTGACAGATGCTGCAATCCTTACAATGTAAAACCTCATAAAGGAAAAGATCTGCGACAAATTTCGAGTGGTTTACAAAGAAAATTTCCGAAAATCCCGAATATTGCAAAAATTTGTGCGGCATGCAGGAAAATAAAAAATTCTGAAATTAATAACGATACTCCTGTCTCATCAAGTATAGATGCAATGATGCAGAATTTATCTATATCATCCAATGCATCTTCATTACCTACAACCGAATTTCAATCAAATACGAAATCACAACGAATGGTTGAATTGGAAGAGATGTTAAATGGGTTGAAGGATAGATTCTCTTCTCTTGCAGTTAATGACCCGTTCAGATTATCAATTTTGACTACAGTACCAGATTCGTGGACAATAAGTCAAATTTCTCGTGAATTCAACTGCTCCAGGTACTTCGCTGAAAAAGGAAAAGAATTGAAAGCTTTAAAGGGTGTATTAGAAGAAACAACTGCTAGGAAGGGTAAATCATTGCCGGAAATTACTCAGATTCGAATTTATGAATTTTATAATAGTGAAGAGAATAGTAGAATCATGCCCGGTATTAAGGATGTTGTATCTGTGAAAAGTGACAAGGGAAGAGAACTTATTTTAGAAGCGACTCCTTCTTGCCGACTTAAGAGGATTGTATGCTATTTATAATGAGAAGAATCCTGATTGCTCAGTGAGTTTTAGTAAATTTGCCCAACTTCGACCAAAAAATTGTATTCTCGCTGGTGGTAGTAGTACACATTCAGTCTGCGTCTGTACTATACACCGAAATTGCAAGTTGATGATTGACTCTGTCAATTTAAAGAATCTTACCAAAGATTCTGACATGATTCTAGCCAATTACAAAGATTGCCTAGGACAAATTTTATGCAAAAGTCCTAATGAAAACTGCTATTTAGGTGAATGTAGTGAATGCCCTCATATTATGGAATTAAAGAAACGTTTTAGTGAACTCTTAGAAGAGAAAAGTATTTACGACATACAGTTCAGCGTGTAAACAACTACTGATAGATCAACTCTTCAAACGCGGATCCTACCGTCTTTAGAATTTATTGATGAACTCTGTGATAAATTAATGATACTAAAACCTCATTCGTTTATTGCAAAAGAGCAGTCACGTTTCTATCAAGAAAGAAAAGAGAATTTGAAGAATAGTGAAGTTATAGTTGTAATAGATTTTTCTGAAAATTACAAGTATGTTGTGCAAGATGCGTCGCAAGGATTTCATTTTAATAATTCACAATGTACCGTTTTACCAGTCGTATGTTATTATAAAGAGTCGAAACTTGAACACAAAAGTGTATACTGCACAGAAAATGCTAATACCTGAATTACGTAAAATTATTCCTCAGCTGAAAAAAATATTTTATTTTAGCGATGGAGCAAAACAGCACTTCAAAAACAAATTCCAGATGATGAATCTAATGCACCACGAAGAAGATTTTGGTATTGCAGCAGAATGGAACTGTTACGCAACTGCGCATGGTAAAGGACCTTCAGACGGTGTAGGAGCAGTTTTTAAAAGGGATGCTATGCATGCTAGTCTTCTTTGCAAACCAAATGATGCCATCACTACATTTGAGAAACTTGTAGAGTGGGCAAAACGAAATTAAAAAAAAACTGAAATATTGTCTTATAATGAAAAAGATCACAAAAAGACAAAAAGATTCTTAAACGCAAGATTTGCTGTAGCTCCACCAGTTCCAGACATTCTGAAAAGTCATTACTTCAATGCAAATAAGAACGAATTGATTATAAAAAGATTTTCAAATGCTTCAGATGTTACGACGCTTTCTTATAAAAATATAAAAAAGTAAGAAGGTAAGAAATCAAACAAGTCACACATGAATTTTGTAATTTTTTGTACACTATACCGCTTTCAGGTAACAAATTTGATAAAATTATGGTTAATTCCAAATTGTCAATTGGGTAATGGTAGAATATTGTGTGAAGTAAAGAGTGCAGATACTGGACACTTTCAGTAACTTTGAAGATAATAAAAAGATCTACAGTTCACGCAGCACCAACAATGTCTTAAATATTAATAATATTAGCAATGTATGTTTACTTGTAACTACGCGTATAATGTGTATGTGAAGGATACATAAATTACGCGTGTGAGGGTATAATCCCAAGTAAGTAGAAAATGTAAAACCCGATGCTCTGATTACTATCAGTGTGTATACGAAAGTGTGTATACGTGCCTAAAATATGTAAAGTTCCCCAGGCGAGAACTGACGCTGGATTCAGGCTTTACGGAACCTTCGTTGAGGCTTGGTCAACATTGATCAAGCCTTGGTGGGACAGCGGAACGAAGGTTGCTTCTAGCTATAATGTAACACTTATTTAAGACTGACGCTCCAGTCTTTGTTGTAGATTGGCGTTCAATGTTCAATCAATGCTGCGGAACCCTATAATGCAGGACTGAAACAAGGCTGCTTCCACTGTTCCCAAATTTACTATTTTTTGTCAAACGCGCGCGACTAAACACAAATTATTTACCAATAATTGATATCTTAATAATAATAATTAATAATAATTTTTAAATAGTATACAAAATTATCATAAAAAATATTTTAATATTAATTAATATATAAATATTTATATTTAATATTTTTAAGTGCACACGTCAATAAATAAACTGTCAAGATTAATTCAGGCTTGAATTAAGATCAGATGTTCGAGCTTCACTCACGAAGATTGACCAAGTCTTGAATCGAGCATGGAACGAACATTGGTGTCCAATGCTGAATCAACATTGAGTGACAGTGGTATAAAGACTGCTTCAACACTGGGTTACCCAGGCTGGGCGTTCAAGGCTCAATAAATCTTCAATCCATCGTCAGCATTGGTCTTTCGCGCCTGGGTCGTAGTATGCGGATGATCTTAAAGTTCAATTATAATAGTCAGGTTTTATTTTTAAAGGTAGTTGTTGAATCAATTATTATTTTATAATAATTTATTCAGTTCTCCCTTTTAAAAGTTTTTCCTTCCGTTTATCGGTTATTTTGTGTTCAATTGATTTTTAATCCGTCGGGTTTTTTCAGAATTATTCTTAGGTCCATTATTTTCAATTCAATTTGCTTATAATCAAATAAAAACTTGGAATCCTGCCTAAAGAATTGAAAATAATTTACAAGGAGCCGTCCATAAAGCATGTGATATTGTTAGGGGGGGTAGGGGTTAAGAAAATAGTCATGGTTTATCACGAGGGGGAGGGGGGTATTGGCCTTCTTGTCATGTGATATAACTCTTGAAAAAAATCTATACTTTTATGTACCCCAGTAGCACGTAATATTACAGCAATATTGGGAACATTGCCTTAACATTACCAATATTGCCTCAATGTTGTGACATATTGCTGGAATGTTCCCAATATTACGTGCTACTTGGGTATAGATATTTATGTGGTTGGATGATTACCTAATTGATGAAAGTTTCGTGGACAATGAAAATTTAGGCTTTAAGGAGAAAGAAAATGCACCACTATTAAGCATCAACGATTACTGGAAAACCCTTGGTGTGAAGATAACGTCCCAGTAAAAAAAGAAGTATTGAGTAAAGCGTTTAGGAATTGAGTGAAGCTCTGAGCCAATACGGATTCGAGTAAAAACCGTATTGGGACGTTTGACTCAATCTTTTTTTCATCCGCCGAATACGGTCTTATTTTAGCATTAAAATTAAAATCACATGAGCAGAGTACACATTATAAATTGAAAGCACAATTGTCCTGGAATGTAAAAATGCCGATTTAGATAAGAAACTGTGAATATTTTTTATTTTTTGTTAAAAATTGGTAAAAGCAAATTTTGACAAGCGCGACTGATTTTACCATGTGAATAAATAAAGTGGCAAGTTTAAATGGACTAAAAGAAATCTTCTGTTACCGACAGAAAGTTCCTAGAGAATTGTGGTAAATTCAACAAAACAATAAAATTTCATTGTTTTCTAGGAACTTTCTGTCGGTAACAGAAGATTTCTTTTAGTCCATTTAAACTTGCCACTTCATTTATTCACATGGTAAAATCAGTCGCGCTTGTCAAAATTTGCTCTTACCAATTTTTAACAAAAAATAAAAAATATTCACAGTTTCTTATCTAAATCGGCATTTTTACATTCCAGGACAATTGTGCTTTCAATTGATAATGTGTACTCTGCTCATGTGATTTTAATTTTAATGCTAAAATAAGACCGTATTCGACGGATGAAAAAAAGATTGAGTCAAACGTCCCAATACGGTTTTTACTCGAATCCGTATTGGCTCAGAGCTTCACTCAATTCCTAAACGCTCCACTCAATACTTCTTTTTTTACTGGGGTATAATTCAGAAAAGAAAAAAAATAATATACACTACTGGTCAAAATTGAGAGACCACCCATTTTTAGACGAATGAAAAACGATTTAAAACATAAAATTTATTAAAACTAAAATTTTTTTCAGTTCATTTTTTGAAAGATGATAAAATTTCGAAAAGAATAAGATATTTCAGAAGTCGTTTGGCCAATAATTTATTTAGATATTTTTAAAAAATCGTCATTTTTAATTTTTTTTACAAAAATTTGAATAACTTCTAAAGTAATGAACGCTTTTCAATGATCTTAGACTTATTTGAAAGGTCATTTGCTACACTATAATAATTACTTATAGGCAAATGACCTTTAAAATAAGCCTAAGATCATTAAAGAGCGTTCATTATTTTAGAAGTTATTCAAATTTTTGTAAAAAAAATTAAAAATGACGATTTTTTAAAAATATCTAAATAAATTATTGCCCAAGCGACTTCTGAAATATCTTGTTCTTTTCGAAATTTTATCATCTTTTAAAAAAATGAATAGAATAAGAAATTTTATGTTTTAAAACGTTTTTCATTCTTCTGAAAATGGATGGTCTCTAAAGTTTGACCGGTAATGTATTTTAAATAATATATAATAAATTAAATAAATAATAAAATAAGTATTAATATTGAATAATAATTTAAAAAATATTCTTGCTGAAAAACGTTTGTTATTTTAAAAATATTAAAATTTAAATTGATTTCTTTAAAATGATAGAGGGGGGTGTAAGTAAATTATCACATGCTTTTTGAGGGGGGGTTGGTAAATATCATGACCTATCACAACCGGGGGGAGGGGGTCAACAATCGGAAAAAAAATATCACATGCTTTATGGATGGCCCCCAAAAAACCTCCTTTTATTGAAATTATCAAAATTCTAATAATTAAATTGATTATGGGAAATTTTTAAGAACTATGGGATCTACTTGATGTGAAAATGCGTAATAGGACATACTGCATTAATTAAAAGAATATATAGCCCAATAAATAATTGCTAACATTGAAAATTTATATATTTTATGAATTTTTTTTTGTTTTTTTGAATTTTGATGATAATAATATTAAATTCATAAATTTTGCCACTCACCATTCGAAAGCTTATATTTTTTTGCAAATTTTGAGTATAAATAAAATATTTTTGGATGAAATTTAAAGTGGGCAGCATGGATGTAAAACTGAGAAAGAATGCCCCACATATATTTCAAAAATTTGATTATGTCTTAAAAAATGATTCAAAAACAATTTTTAAATGATTTGTTTATAGTTAATTTTCGCATTATCAAAATCAAAATAACTTGCACTTTTTTACTAAAAATTGTGGTATTTTGATGTTTGAAGGAAAATACGAAAAAGTCGCAATTTTTTAATATAAGTCGAAGAAAGTCTCAATTTTCTTAATTTGCGTGAAAATTTTTTTTTCATACCTTAGGCACAAAATAAACGCTTTTAGATAGCAGCCGCCAGGAACTAAAAGCCATTTATTTGTCCACTTGAATGAAAATGTCGACCTTTTTTATGCAAGTCGAACAAGTGAATGACTTTAACTCTCTTTTGTCTGCTATCTGAAATCGCCACTTTTGTGCCTTTGGAATAAAAAATATCCTAAGTAACACGGGTCTTAAAGGCTGCCAATTTATTAACGATGATTTTTGTGTCACTCGTTACGGTCTGCCCTCGACCTCCACTCGTGTCACAAAAATCACCGTAAATAAAATGGCTACCTTTACGTACCTTGTTGCTTAATATACTATTCTGACATTTCCTTGTCTATGATGTTAATATAGGGGAGAGTAAGGCAAACCGGATCCCCTAACGGTTTTTTGACTCTTGTGACTAAACGAATCAACCGATTTCATTTTTCGATGTCTTGTTTAAAAGATCATTTAATTGTGCAACTTTTTCTCAGAGACACTTATACTTCCTCTTTTATTGTTTAGTTGCTGCGTTAACTTTAAAAAATTTTGCAAACTGGCTGGTTTGACCCACCCCTGGGGTAAACCGGCCAGTTAGGTTTTTTATCTATAATACTGCATTTGTATAATCTACAATAACAGCAAACATAAAGAATCATATGAACAATGGTTGTAATAATGTTAATAATAATACGGATCATATTTTATATACCGCAAGTATTTCGATTCCGGTGTGAAAAAAGAATTTCGTTCAACCCGAAAATTAAATATGCTGGTTTTAATTTCAAAAACACAAAAGAAATTTCATTTTTTCAAGTTTAATAATTTTTCTACCCTTTAATCCATTCACAGTCCAAAATTTTTGACTGAAGTTCAAGGTGAGAATTTTTATCCTAAATGATTAGACTTTTAAAAACCCTTCAGTACTAAGGGGTATTGAGGTCCGCCCTTTCAGAATCCGGGGTCAAAAAAGCATTTCGACCATCAGGGAAACTAATATGGCGCCCAAAATGGAGAAAATACCGAAAAAATAGTAAGGTTTTTTTTTTAAACACGCTTTTCAAATCAATAAGATTTTTTTGAGCGAGTCTCATGTATGCTATAGGTGGATAAAATAGTTGTGCTTTCGAACTGTGTACTTAACAACTTGAAAATTCAAGATGGCGGATCCAAAATGGCAGAAAAATCAGAGCAAAATACTTGATAAATAACAAATGCATCATAAATATTCAAAACTTGATTTAAATCATCTGAAAATTACTTCTCGGGGGTTTTTGGGGTCGCTGATTACGAATATGAATTTTAATTTTAAAAATTAAAAATGGCGGATCTAATATAGCGGATAAAAATTTTTAAAAATCGATAAAATTGCATGAAATTACTCACTCAAAGGTTTTTGGGGTCGCTGATTACGAATATGAAGTTCAATTTTTAAAATTCAAAATGGCGGATCCAATATGTCGGATAAAATTATTTAAAGATCAATAAAATTGCATGAAATTACTTACTCGGGGGTTTTCAGGGTCGCTGATTACGAATATGAAGTTTAATTTTAAAAATTCGAAATGGCGGATCCAATATGGCGGATAAAAATTTTTGAAAATCGATAAAATTGCATGAAATTACTCACTCGGGGGTTTTTGGGGTCGATGATTACTCTCACCACGTGGAGTTCGACTAATTTTAATGTTATAAAAAAATTTTAAATAAAATATAAAAACAGTTAAAAACACAAAAAAATTTAAAAATGAAAAAGTAGAGTGATATGGGGTGATGTGAAACATGGGGGGATGTGCAACACCGCCGATTTCTGATCTATAGTTCGATATTGAACAGAGCCAAGTATGGCCATTTTTTTGTATCCTCAGTAGCTTGTTTTTGATATAAAACTCACGAGACAGCTTTCAGCCAGGTATGCTGTACGTAAGTTCACTTAAATTTCTCGGGAAGGAAATATTCCTCGCGCTTTACATTTCTAGTCGTTTTGTGAAGGGTTTTAATTTATTTTATAGATAAGAATGTGCTTATTGTTGCTTTTTTAAGTGTTTTTAAATATCTTTTATATTTTGTGTTTCCATTGCATTGTATTGCGTACAAATCATTTTGCGCAAAATATCGTATTTGGGGTGATGTGCAACACTTTTTTTGGGGTGGACGTAACTACTTTTTACGTGCCATAACTGCGATTCACATTATGAATAAAAAATGATTAGTTATTTTCCTATAATTGTATTCCTTATTCAATTATAAATAAATAAAAAATTAAACAAAAACAAATTTTTTTTCTTTGATGAAATCTCTACGTTTTAGAGGTCAACTATACCTTAGTAAATTTTTTTTGGCAGATTTCGATTAGTTTACATTGAAAAAGCCTAAAATTAATAATTAAAGAGATTTTTATCGATATTTATGCATTACATACGTGAATTTTACTGGTGTTGCACATCACCCCAACTTTTTTAAAAAATGCAAAAACAGACGTTTTTGAAAAAGCGAAAAATTTGTAGGAAAAATTTAAAATTTTTAAAATCTACATAATAATGCAGAAATATTCTATTATAATGCCTCTAAGTCATTCAATTATTAAATATTTAAAAATTTAAATATTTGACATGTTTTTCGTCAAACGAAAAAAAACGTTGCACATCACCCTACAACACCCTACAATAAAATTAAAAAATGAAAAAATACAAAAAAATATTAAAAAATTGTTCAAAAAATTTTTTAAAAATGAAGACAAAGTTAAGAAACTTTGTCGTACTCCACGGAGTGAGAGTTGGGCAACTCCAGAAAAACGTGACGGTAACAAACAAAATAAAATCTACAAAACAACTAGAAATTTATGAATTTGTAGTATTCAATTTTTAAAACTGCACTTTTAAAATTCGTAATCAGCGATCCCGAAAACCCCCGAGTAAGTAATTCCATGTAATTTTATCTATTTTAAAAAGATTTTATCCGCCATATTGGATCCGCCATTTTTAATTTTTAAAATTGAACTTCATATTCGTAATCAGCGACCCCAAAACCCCCGAGTGAGTAATTTCATGCAATTTTATCGATTTAAAAAAAATTTTATCCGACATATTGGATCCGCCATTTTGAATTTTAAAAATTGAACTTCATATTCGTAATCAGCGACCCCAAAAACCCCCGAGTGAGTAATTTTATGTAATTTTATCTATTATAAAAAGATTTTATCCGCCATATTGGATCCGCCATTTTGAATTTTAAAAATTGAACTTCATATTCGTAATCAGCGACCCCGAAAACCCCCGAATAAGTGATTTCATGCAATTTTATTGATTTTCAAAAATTTTTATTTGACATATTGGAACCGCCATTTTGAATTTTTAAAATTAAACTTTTAAAATTCGTAATCAGCAACACCGAAAATCCCGAGTAAGTAATTTCATGCAATTTTATCTATAAAAAAAAAAATTTCCGCCATATTGGATCCGCCATTTTTAATTTTTAAAATTGAACTTCATATTCGTAATCAGCGACCCCAAAAACCCCCGAGTGAGTAATTTCATGCAATTTTATCGATTTTCAAAAATTTTTATTTGACATATTGGAACCGCCATTTTGAATTTTTAAAATTGCACTTTAAAAATTCGTAATCAGCGACACCGAAAATCCCGATTAAGTAATTTCATGCAATTTTATCTATTTTTAAAAAAAATTTCCGCCATATTGGATCCGTCATTTTTAATTTTAAAAATTGAACTTCATATTCGTAATCAGCGACCCCGAAAACCCCCGAATGAGTAATTTCATGCAATTTTATCGATTTTCAAAAATTTTTATTTGACATATTGGAACCGCCATTTTGAATTTTTAAAAGTAAACTTCATATTCGTAATCAGCGACCCCAAATACCCCCGAGTGAGTAATTTCATGCAATTTTATCGATTTTAAAAAAATTTTATTCGACATATTGGATCCGACATTTTTAATTTTAAAAATTGAACTTCATATTTGTAATCAGCGACCCCAAAAACCCCCGAGTGAATAATTTTATGCAATTTTATCGATTTTCAAAAATTTTTTTCCGCCATATTGGATTTGCCATTTTGAATTTTTAAAATTAAACTTTATATTCGTAATCAGCGACCCTGAAAACCCCCGAGAAGTAATTTTTAAATGATTTAAATCAAGTTTTGAATATTTATGATGCATTTGCTATTTATCAAGTATTTTGCTTTGATTTTTCTGCCATTTTGGATCCGCCATCTTGAATTTTCAAGTTGTCAAGTACACAGTTCGAAAGTACAACTATTTTATCCACCAATAGCATACATGAGATCCGCTCAAAAAAATCTTATTGATGTGAAAAGCGTGTTTAAAAAAAAACCTTACGATTTTTTCGGTATTTTCTCCATTTTGGGCGCCATATTGGTTTCCCTGATGGTCGAAATGCTTTTTGGACCCTGGATTCTGAAAGAGCGGACCTCAATACCCCCTAATACCGAAGGGTTTTTTAAAGTCTAATCATTTAGGATAAAAATTCTTACCTTGAAATTCAGTCAAAAATTTTGAACATTTAAGCGTTAATGGATTAACTTATAAATTTTTTAATCGCCATTTTCAATTTTTAAATTTTGATCAAATATTTGGATTCAGCGACCCGAAAAACAGAAAATATAATGATATCAGATATTAAAAGAAATAAACAAAATTTAGCACATTTGTGACACGAAAACTTTATTTTGACTACACTGCTAAGGGGTTAAACGTGCGTGAATAATATTTAATTCTCATCCATACACTGAAAAAGTGTTGGTAGAGCTGTTCGCCCAATGCGGTGAACTGCTGCGTTAAAAAGAAACGCACAGCTCACTTTATTTTTGGGCGAGTTACTCTCCTTTTTGGGCGAGCAACTCTCCTTTTTGTTAGAGCTGCTAACCTTTTTTTCAAGCAGCCGCTCGCCAACGCCATTGGTAGTCAAGTTTAGGAGAGCAACTCGCCTAATTTTGATAGAGCTGTGAGTTTAAAGTTAAGTAGCGCTGCACAACAGTCAATAGCGGAACTGCTCTACCAACAGTTTTTCAGTGTAGGGACACAACAATTGTATACCTTAAAGAATCGTAAATTAGAATTTTAAATTTAAAGATGGCGGACCAAATATGGCGTCAAATATCAAGGAAACTTTGAAAGAGTTGGTCTGGCAACACTGTATTTCTTTAGTCGTGTTGCAAATGTTTCGTATGACTTGTTTACATTTAGTTTTGAGTTTAAAATTGTGTGCAATGTTGCCAGATGTTTAAACAGCTGTTCAATATACTGCATTAAACATGAAATATTCATACAAATTAATTTACTGCAACTCACACAGGTACCTAATGACACTTTTTTTAACAGATATTTGATCATTATATGTGACACGGACAGTTAAAAGGGACCTACGATCCGAAAGAAAGATTTCGAGAAAAACGACTTTGAAGTTTAGCAAGTTGATTTTGATACTTGTGAACGTTTTAATAAATTGAAACTCGTTATTCAGGGGTTATTGGGGTTGCTGATTATAAATCTAGTGTTAGTTTTTAAAAATTCAAAATGGCGGATCCAATATGGCGGATGACTTTTTTAAAAATTAATCGGATTCGCTTGAAAATCGTTACTCGGTGGTTTTTGGGGTCGCTGATTATAAATCCGATGTTCGTTTTTCAAAATTCAAAATGTCGGTTCCAATATGGAGGACAAAATTTAAAATTTGTTCGAATTCGTGTAAAACTAAAAAATTTCGTTAAAACCGAAAACGAAGTCACTGATTAAGAATCCGATGTTCTTTTTCTGAAATTCAAAATGTCGGATTCAATATAGTGGACGTAGTTTAAAAAAATGTTTGGATTCTCATATTAATTTATACTTTAGGGGTACTTTGGGGTCGATGATTAGGAAACAGATGGGTTTCTGGATCTCTATGTAAATTAGTATTTATTTGTATTAATGATGTGTTTAATTGTTCTTACCAATGTCATAGTTATTTTGTTCTTGTAGTTATTTTATTCCAAGCATTTTTCCTAATGCGCGTAAATAAAAGAAAAGAGTTTGGTTACCGTGGCAAAGCAAAGAAAAACTTATATATCGTTTATACAAAAATAAAATCCACGAAAAAAATATTTAAGAAGCAGAATTAATTTTAAAGAACAAAGTTTTTAAACATTCTAAATTTGTGAATTTTTTAAGTTTATAATCTTTTAAATGCTTAATCTTAAGTTCTTTATCGTGTTTTTCTTTGTCTCACGTCTTTTTATTTATTGTGTTCTTCATTAAAGTAAATTTGTAAAATAAATAAAGTTAGGAATATTCTGTTTGCTCATTTAAAAGACCATATACATATTTGTATTAAAACCATACATTTAAAAATTCTGAAAAGCAAATCCCTATAATTTGTAAATAACTCGTCCGCCATATTGGATCCGCCATTTTGAATTTTTAAAAACTTTCATCATATTCGTAATCATCGACGCTAAAAACCCCCGAGTAACGATTTTCAAGCGAATCCGATCAATTTTTAAAAAAGTCATTCGTCATATATTTGATCCGTTATTTTGAATTTTTAAAAACTATCATCATATTCGTAATCATCGACGCTAAAAGTTATAGCACTTTTAAAAAAATACACAAAAATTTTGAAAATGACATATTTTTGGTAATTTTAAAAATTTTGAAAAAATATTTAGTGGAGTTGCCCAGGTGGAAATATTCCCGGGAATTTTGAGGGAGTAATAACCGGTAACTACTACCGGAGGTTTTTACCGGTAATAATACCGGGAATTTTGACCGGAATAACTACCGGTAATAACTACCGGTAATTTTTCCGGTAATTTTTCAGAAATATTTAAATCCTTTTTTTATAAAAATACTCAGGAAAATTGCAGATTCATGTTGAATCTACAATCAGTTGCATCAGTTGACAGATGATTAACATAAAAAAGATAATTAGTGAGTATATGAGACGATTTTCGACAGTTTCTTCGAGATTAACGCAATTAAGCTGTCATTGAATAGCGGAAGTTGCACATTGTAAACGCATTGTTTCAGTAATTTTTACTTAGTTTATTCCAAGAAGTTGAATAATTGTCAAACACCAGAATGTCAAAGGTTTTTGTAATTTTAGGTTACTTAACGTTAACTTTATTTTATCAGATATCGACTTACAAGAAACAACAAGCCCAGGTAATTTATTAAGTTATTTTATTTAAAGCAACTATAATATTGAAAAATAATTAACATGTGTTTAATAATATTAATAAATGCTTTTATCGAACGGAACAAATGATAATAAACAAAATTAACTTATTTGTGCTACAACAATTGTGAGAAAAATAAGATTTTTTAAGTAACACCATTTAGTTTTCATTGTTTGGTAAATTAATGTTTGTTTTCTTTTTATATTCTTTAAGTTTTGACCTCATGCTTTCCTTAACTGCTTGATCCTCGACAATTTTCCAGTTGGATCTTTTTGCATATAAACGAGCATACTCTGAAAAAAACAATAACAATTTAATACTGTCAATAATGGAAGCTCTATTTTATCTCATTATTATTTATGAAATGTTTTTTAAATTTTTGTCATTTATACAGAAAAGATAATGTGCAATATTATTTTAATTTTTTCAAAAATACTAGTATACATAAAAGAATAGTTAAACAGTCAATTATTATTAACTTTTTGTTTTATACCTAGATTCTGTATGTATAAAATTTTTATTTTTAATGTTAATATATATTGTTTTATTAACTAATAATTTACTTAAAATCTTACTTAATATTGCATTCAGCGCTGCGACTGGTAGTCCGGGCTTTTTATTTTCCTGCTTTCCTCTTCCTGAGAGATTACATATAGCCAAATGTTCCTCTTTGAAGATGGCACACATCAACATACGTGCCATACTGGTTTGAGAAGTTGCTTTTCTTCTAATGTTGCTCAATTCCTGCTTGTTTATGTATACGTCGCTTTCGGAGAGTAGTAAAACTGCCTATATTAAAAACAAATTATGTTATTAATTTTATTTATTTTATTGTTATATTCGTTAATGTATAATATAAACTGAGCATCTTGTAGACAGAAATGTATCACATTGTTTAGACAAATTGTAGAATGACAATTTTTCTACAAATGAACATATATTTTAAGCCAGTAACATTTTTTGTTGATATGTGATCAACCATAAGGTTAAACAAATGTTTGGTTGATTTAATCAAATCTATGTCACAAAAATTATACTTCATTAAACCAAATTGTTTTTGGCTGCTAATTTATGATTTACAATAAAGAAGTAATACTAGTATTTTTTGATAATTTAAAAAGCTATACCATTTTATTATTAATAAAATGTCAAAATTATAAAAATCTTATAATAATAATTTACCTTATCGTCTGCGTTATCTTTTGTGAAGACAAATACACTCTCATTTGGATGGTTGTTTGTTGATGATTTTTCTAAATCATGACTCGAGTTTTCCTTCTCTTTTTCAGCGGAATTAATATCGCCAGTAATATCTTCTTTGTTACTGTTGTCCAGCATTAACGATTCGTTATAATTTCTTTTATCACTTAAAATTGTCATCAATTGAGTCGAAATGGGAAAAGATTTGTCTGGTGTAGCCGAGGTTGTTGGTTTTGATGACATTGACTCTTCCTCTGCTGTTAAGGGTAAATTAAACGAATTTGATGGCATCTCTGAATCAACTAAACCTATATCCATTGATTTTCCTGGAGATGGTATCAGGATCTTCTTCGATTTTATGGATTCCATGTTGTCTTCTATCTCCACAATTGAAGAAATAGGGGTAGTCGCATCTTTATCTTCTATATCCTGTTAGACCATTTAAAATATTTTATTATTTAATTCAACTGACAATTAAAGATATAAGATATGAAGTATAAAATTCAAAATATTAGTGAGTATTAATCATTACAATTAAATCCATTGATTTTCCTGGTGATGATGACAGGATCTTCTTCGATTTTATGGATTTTGTGTTGTCTTTTTTCTCAGCATTTGAAGAAAAGAGGGTACTGACATCTTTATCATTATCTTCTATATCCTGCACGACCAATTAAAATAATTTATTATTTTTAATTCAGCTGTCAATTAAATATATAATATATTAAGTGCAAAATTCAAAATTTTAGTGAATAGGATAAAATTATTACAATTAAATCCAATTGTTTTGCTGGATATGATGATGTCACGATTTTCTTCAATGATATAGTGTTTGTGCTCTCTTCTTTCTTAACATCTGAAGAACAAGAAGAAGTGGCTTCCTTATCATCTTTGGTTTCCTATAAATTCATTTGAAATAATTTAATATTGAAATTAATAACCAATAAAATATGAAGTTCAAAATTGAATATTCTATTAATTAGCCTTACATTTATTCATCCTCATGATTTTCCGCGTATACATATTATATTAAAGTTATTTTATTAAATTTCATAATTACTTTTTCTATTTCTTCTAAAATCTTCGTTAAGTTTCTCGAAATGCGCAAAGCTCTGGATATTTTATCGTGTAAATTAGATTGGCTTAATTCTGAGTGGGATTCATTCAAAGTCCATAGTAATTCTTTTGCACTTATTATGTTGGCCTCTTTCCGAAGTAATTTTTCCTTCTTCTGTAAAAAAGTGTTTGCATTATTATAATAACTAGAATGTTATCAAAAAATATTTTTTTATTATTTTACTCTTCATAACAATAATTATTATGATTATTATTATTTATATTATGTTATTTTTTTATTATTACTATTTTATTATTTTATTATTTTCTTATTATTATTATTATTATTATTATTGTAATGGTTAATTATTTATTATTACCTTCTCTAATTTTTCGTTTTCAGTTTCTTTATTCATTTCAATTTTCTCTTCTGGTAATTTTCGTTTTTTTGGTCGTTTCGCTTCTTTCACTTTTTGGGCCTGTAGTTGAAACAGTTGACTTTCATCAGCTAAAATAATAGTTGAATAAATTATAAAACTATTAATTAATTTACTTTTTTATTTAATAATATATGAGTTTATACAAATAATGAACTCATACAATTCAAAATTTTATAAAATAGCAAAAATGTGGTAACATTTTTTTAATCCGTATAGAATTTGCAAATAAAGCTGAAATATCGTTGCCTATTGTTTTGACATTACACAGAAATCCAATTCAACTTTTTTATTATATTTTTAATAGAATAAATTGTCAAAATAATTATTAATTTTCTTCATTTCAATTTTAATTTTTAAAAATTTTATTTTAGTTTTTAATTTTACTTTAACTTGTCTTAATATATCAATATATTATATCAGTTTTTTATTCTGTTTAATTTTTGTAAATTTCATTTGTAAAAAATATACATATACTTCTCAAATAATAGTTAATAATTTTTTTAGAGTTTACAGATCTATATATATACATATTGTCATGGCAGCACATCATAAACACTTACTTGATATCGCAATTATGGTCCCAGTGTACATTTTTTTATGCAAAGCTCGTTCTGGCCACAAATACTTCACACTTGCACCGCACGTCAATTCCGGCAATTCTGTATCAAACATTATTGAACTTTTTTTCACTATTGTGAAACATCCGTCACCTTCTAATAAAATTTGCTCCTCCATTTTAACCCTGATTTTGTCAACTGACAGGAAATTAGTTTATGAAGGTTATTCTCTTGTTTTAAAATTAAAACAATAACTTTATAAGACTAAAAACATTTGAAGCTAATTTCATATCATTACTTGTTTGTTCTTTTTGCGCTGTAGAGCGAAAGTTTGAATTTCAGAAAAATTCAAGGTTAGCGTTAGAACAATGGAAAATTAAAATGCGTTTGACAGAAAATCTGAAAATCGATTAAACAATTTGTTAAACGTTAAAAAATTAAAAATATAAACTGAAAATAATTAGAAGGCGAAAACGTATTCAAGAATACGTGTAAAACGTGGTAATGGAAAAATAAAAATCTTTAGAAATTATATAACTGATAAAGTAAATAGAAAATTTTTTTATTTTTAATTTTTTAATTTTTTTTATTATTTTATTATGTTTGAAAAATATCCATTTGATTAACATATCATTTTAAGACTTTCCTTGTTGTACGATTTACATAAAAAATAACTATTTTGTAGGTTTTAAAGAGAAAATGAAAAACTGATTGCCTGGGTGATAAAATTGAAACAGATAACATGGAAGACGATGAGAACTATACAAATGGAGAAGTAAGATATAATTTTCTTTAAGCATTTTGCCAGGGTGATATAATTAAATTATTATATAAATTCAGTCAAAAATGATTCAAATACTTATATTTAAAGAAATACAAATAACTGTCAATTATACCAGAAAAATAAATTAAACAATAAATAATAATTAAATCAAATAAAATTTAGTAGCTAATAAAAAAAATGTTTTGTGTATCAAACTTAGTTTTGAATAAACTTTTACGTCCGAGTTGATTAATAAAATCAAATTAAATAATAAAATTTTAAAAATATAAAATTAAAATATATAATAAAAAATAAATAATCAAAAAATTAAATAAAAATTGTAGTAAAGAAAATAAAAACAAAATTAAAAATTAAATTACGAAAAAAATATAAATAAATAATACACAAAGAATATTTTCAACAATTTACACTATAAAAACTACTAAAATAAAGTAAAATAAATTGAGTGTGTAAACTGTGAAGTCAAAATTACAACTAAACTCCAAAAATCAACGATTCCTTACAAAGAGAATGTCAAATTAAATAAAAATTAATTGGTTAAAAAAAATTAATAAATAATAAATAATAAAATAATTAATAATTAATAATTAAAAATAATAATTAATTAATAATTATTAATATTAATTAATTAATTAATTAATTAATAATATTATTAATAATATTAATTAATTAATAATATTAATAATAATATTAATTAATTATTAATTAATTTATTATTATTAATTAATAATTTTAATTTTTTAAATTAATTAATTAATTATTGTTTTTTTTTCTTACGTTAAATTATTCGTGGAGAGATTTAGAATCATTTCATACGATTTATCAAATTTATCTATAAATTCGTGTAAAAAATTTTTTAACCTACTATTCAAATTAAACTTAGTTTTAATTTGAAATGTGTGCAACATTAATTTTTCGTAGGATATTGGTATTGACATTTACTATTTTTTTATACAGGATTCAGAATTGGATATTGAAGAAATAGTTACTGAGGATGATCAAGAAGAAATAAACCTTGAAAACTTTCCAAGTGATTTTTCTTTTGATACGTTGAGTCACATATCTTCTGACCATATTGCTAATATAGAAGAAAATGACGAGATGATTATTGACGAAGATCAAGAAAGACTTAACTTACAACATGAACATTTGAATTCTTTTGCTAGCAGTCAAGAAAGCTTAAATCTTGAAGACTTTCAGAGTGATTCTTCCTTTGATGTTTTTAGCAATGTACCTTCTGTCGATATTGCTGATGTAGAACAGAATGCACAGATGATTATTGATGAAGATCAAGAACGATTGAACTTACCACATGAATACACGAACTCTTTTTCCAGCACTCATGAAAGCTTAAATCTTGAAAACTTTCAATGTAATTCTTCCTTTGATACTGTAAGTAATGTATCTTCTGCCGATATTGCCGCTATAGAAGAGAATTCAGAATTAATTATTGACGAAGATCACGAGAGACTGAACTTACCACATCAAAATTTAGACTCTTTTTCTGGCACTTTTAGCAATGTATCTTCTGCCGAAGCTTCGGTTATAGAAGATAATGAATTATCTTCAATTCTTTCGATATCTGAGGTTTCTGGTATCTCGAACACTTCTTCTATGACAAGTTTAAATGACCCGACTGACGAAGACTTTAAAATAGAATGGCTTTTCGAACCGATTTATGAAGGAGCAAACAGCTTAAATGGACATATTTTGATACAAATTCTTGACATTTTCGTAACAAATGCATCAACAAAACAGGTTTTAGATAAAACGATAAAACTTGCAGCAGCTTTAGTGCCAGAAGGTACAAGTAATTTTCCGAAAAATAGATACTTTTTTTTAAAACTTCTATCACGACTAAATCCTCATTCATTCTCCGAAACCGTAATAAGACACAAAATTTGTGATACATGCTTTAGATATTTAAATAAATGTGATGCAATTCCACCAGTCACCGTTTGTGATATCTGCTCGAATCAAGATTTAAAGGGAAACGTAATGCAGTTTAGCATTCGTGCTGCAATACAGGATGCTTTCGAAGTGAGAAATCTTCATAAATTTATAGATAAGTATCGAAATGAACGTATTGTCAATCATCACGAAGGAATAGTTTATGATATTACATCTGGCAATGAATTTCAGTACTTGGAAGAAACAGTATTGGTTGAGGAATATGATTTGTGTTTGCTTTGGAGTGTTGATGGAGTACCGTCAGATAACGATAATGGTGAGCTGTGGGTAATTCAGGCACAAGTGATCAATGTGAGCCCTAGAAGTCGAAGAAGGTTTCAAATTCTTTGTGGATTGTATTATAGCAACAAGAAAGGGAAACGCAAACCATCAATGTCAACTTTTCTTAAACCATTTGCGGAAGAACTGCAAGATTTGTTTACAAATGGGGTTAAGTGGAAGCATCCTACGACAGGTAGAATTATTAAATCCACAGTAATTGCCCCTGTAGCCACGTTGGATGCTCCAGCAAAATGTTGTGCACAAAATGTAATGCAGTATAATGGAGAAGGTAGTTGTCCATTTTGCGAGCATCCTGGTCAAACCAGCCAGATTGGAAACGGTTTTAATCATGTTTTTCCATTAGATAATAAAAACTATCCTTTAAGAACGAAGGAACGAATGTTAAGTCAAGGAATAAGAGCACTTAATGAAGGTTTGCAACATTACAAAGGTGTAAAAGGACCATCTATCACAATGAAAATACCTCACTTCGACCCATCCAAAGGATTTCCACCGGATTATATGCACACCGTTCTCTTAGGTGTTATGAACATGTTGTTGTCTCTCTGGTGCGACTCTAAAAATCACCAAAAGCCTTTTTACATTTTGAAATCTGCACGTGAAGATATCGACAAATACTTGAACGAAATCAAACCTCCAGACAGTATACCGAGAACGCCGCGACCGTTAGAGGTATTGTCTCATTGGAAAGCTTCAGAACTTAGAGCCTTTCTGCTTTTTTACGGACCGGTTCTTTTAAACAACGATAAAATTCTACGGCGAAAATATTATGAACACTTTTTACTCCTTGTTAGGGCTATATACATTTTATTGCAAACCACCATAAAACTCGAAGAAATTGATTTAGCTGAGACATTACTCTATATATTCGTATCCGAGGTAGAAGAACTGTACGGTATTGAAAGGTGTTCCTTTAATGTCCACCAATTACTTCATCTAGCTGCAAATGTAAGAATGTGGGGGCCTATTTGGTCGTGGTCTGCCTTCCCATTTGAAGATGGGAATGGGTATTTGGTTAGAATGACACATGGTACCAATAAATTAGAAATTGAATTAGCGAATACCATGCACCTTGTAAACGCATTACATTTGGTTAACAATTTAATGGAGTTGCATGAAATTGAGAAGAATTACAGTGGAGTTCCTCTTGGTGTACCAGTAAACTTCAGATTGTCTCCGCTTCATATTGCTGCCATAAATAGAACCGTTTTAAACATGGAAGATGTTTTAAATCACAGGCCCATACTCATCTACAGTAGAATACAAATTCGAAACGAAAAATACACTTCCTTGTTATATAAAAAAGAAACCAAACGAAATAATTATTCCATATTTTGGAATAAAAAGCAAACTTTTGGTAATATACATTTGTTTGTCAAAATTGGACAATCTCTATTTGCAGTAGTCCAAGAACTTTTAAAGTCTACCGATTTTAATTCAAAAGATCAAATAAAGCATGCATATCTGGAAATGAATTTCAATAATGTTTATATTCCAGTTCGCGATTCCTACTGCATGCACGCTATACCCATAGAACAAATAGAAGGGAAACTTGTATGCGTGAACAATTATGTTTGTATTTCACCAAACGACGTTGAACTTAAATTGTAAAATTGTTGTCGTGTCTCTATTTTTACGTACGGAACAGATCTTTTAATGTTGCTATATTTCCGACAATATTCCTGTAAATACCTTGTAAATATTATGTACTCGTTTGTTATAAATTATTATTTAATTAGTTTTTGTGTTACGGTCATTACGAGTTTTAAGTGTAATTTTCAAAAAAATGTAGTTTTAGGTTAAAACACATTTGTTCGGATTTAAAAAATCTAACGAGTTTTAAAATTTGTACTTCAGATTCGTCTTCAACACATTGAAATACTCAGATGATAGAATTTACACTCTTTTTGCTAATGTTACAATTTGTACTGATGGTTTTTGTTATTATCGTAAACTAATTCTACACTTGTAAAATATTGCAAAATAAAATGATGTAGTTAAAGTATACAAAAAATTATTATTCTAAAACTCGTGCAATCATTGTTTGATATGCTAATTTGTTTTAACTTCTAAAAATATGTTGAGAAAAGATTACCTAAACAGTGCTTTCAGAATGTCAAATTTTCGTAACTCAATATTAGCTTAAAAACTTTAAATGGCTCAAAGAAATTATTAAAAAAATGTTTTCAAATTTTTTGGAAAAAATTACCGGAAAAATTACCGGTAGTTATTACCGGTAGTTATTCCGGTCAAAATTTCCGGTATTATTACCGGTAAAAACCTCCGGTAGTAGTTACCGGTTATTACTCCCTGAGAATTCCCGGGAATATTTCCACCTGGGTGTTTATCACCATAAAAGTATTAAATTTACAAAAGTACAGCCAAATCCCAACAAGTCATGAAAATTAGTGTGTTGAACTGACGTGGAATCCACCTATTTCAGAAGAAGAAAAAACAGATCTTAAAGTCTTATTGTTAGTCACATTTTTATATACACACAATGAAATAAGGTCTTGAGTATCATAAGACAAAAGGAGAAATATTGCGCGCGCGTAGCTTTGCTAGTTTATTAATATTCTGTTGGAACTATCCAATGGGAATTAACTTGGTGTTAACACCGAGTGAACGCCGAAAACAGACAGTCCACTGAGAAAACTGGAGTATTGGACTAAACATCTGGAGGGACAAATCGTTGATATTTGAGAGTTAGCTATTGGATAACAATCTAAATGTTCAAATTCACCATTGACAGATATTTGTGCCATTTCTCTAACAGAGGGACAAATTAACCATTTTGAGAAATCCCTTCCTTATCCGGTGCGAAATGAATAAATATGGCAACCTAACCCCTAAATTAAATACATAAAATGTCAGAAAAATAATTTCGCGCGCATCAGATCGTACACATTTTCTGCGAAACTTTTAACCCTCAGATATAATGGGAGAAAATATACAAGTAGATTTCCATTATCAATTCAAAATTTATTTTAAATAAATTTAAAAAAAAGAAGAAGAGAGTTAAATATGAAGAGAGTTAAATAGTTTTAACTCTCTTCATAAGCAAAGGAAACATACACTTTTTGAACCTCTGAATTTGACTCTCCAGTTTTCTCAGTGTAATTGTGACGTGCGATAACGACTTCTGAGAGAACCTTTATGGTTCCCTTTACGTTAAAGAAAAGGTTGAATTTTATTTAAATTTTGATCCCTTGGAAGGCCTTAACCCATTAACGCCTGAATGCACTGAATTTTTAGTCTGACTTCAAATTTAAGTATTTCTTAATAAAAATACTATTTTCTTTTCGGACAAAATTTTTTTTATGTATTGGAGTGTCCTCTATCTGAATATCATGTTTAAAAATTATTACAAAATTGTTTAACAATATTTTTTTGCATATAATTAAAAAATTACACAATTTTTTAATGATTTTTTTTTTAAATCTTAAATTTAAATGTCAAAAATTTTTTTTTAACGGTTCACATTTCCATAAATCGTGCACTCGAATGTAACACTTTCCAAATATATATCGTCCTTTTGTAAATAAACTTTTGATTTTTCAAAATGGCGCCTAAAAACTCAAAAATTTATGAAAATTTAAAATTTATTGTCCGATGTACATTTTTTTTTAAATTTGGCTTGGAAATGCTTACTCGCGGGTTTTTGGGGTCGCTGATTACGAATCTGAAATTACTTTTTGAAAATTCAAAATGGCGGATCCAATATGGCGGACAAAATTTTCAAAAATTAGTCGGATTCTCCTCAAAATCCGTACTCGGGGGTTTTCGGGGTCGCTGATTACGAATATGAAATTACTTTTTGAAAATTCAAAATGGCGGATCCAATATGTCGGACAAAATTTTCAAAAATCAGTCGGATTCTCTTCAAAATCCTTACTCGGGGGTTTTCAGGGTCGCTGATTACGAATCTGAAATTACTTTTTAAAAATTCAAAATGGCGGATCCAATATGGCGGAAAAAATTTTCAAAAATCAGTCGGATTCTCTTCAAAATCTTTACTCGGGGGTTTTCGAGGTCGCTGATTACGAATCTGATATTACTTTTTCAAAATTCAAAATGGCATATCCCATACAACGGGTAAAGAAGGTTAAATTTTATTTAATCCTTTTGAAAATGCTTACTTAAGGGTTTTTAAGGACACTTTATTTGAATATCTTTAATTATTTTGAACATCTTTAGCCACCAGTTGCTAAACTGATGTTTCCAATTCTCACCGCGTGGAGGTAGATGAACAACGAGAATCTTATTTTTTTTTAAATTTTTTTTTTAATTTTTTTTTTGCTTATGACCAGTAATGTAGTCGCGTGTTGCCAATCATCAGATCAAAAAAATGGATTTGGGTGATATTTGAGCGCTTAATTCAATCATCAATAACGAATGCGGTAATTTTACACAACACTGTAAACAGCGAATCGAAAAAAATTGGGATAAAAGAGTTTTCTATAAGCATTAGCAAAAGTTATCTGATAAACAAAAAGTGCACAAATCCTGTTGTGGAAAGAAACGAATCACAAAAATATTGCTCAACAAATAAATGTTCAATAAGAACACGAAAATCTTGCCGCACCTGTCTTCAATATTTTTGTGAAAAATGTTTTAAACAGGCACACGGAGTGTAGAGAAGCAATAAGAATAAAAAAGTTGGACAACTATAATTTTAATATAATATATTAATTTATAAAATAAAAAAAATTTTAAATCCAAAAAAAATTAAAAATTAAAAAAAGCAAAAAAAAAATTTTTAAAAAAATTTTAAAAAAATAAGATTCTCGTTGTTCATCTAACTCCACGCGGTGAGAATTGGAAACATCAGTTTAGCAACTGGTGGCTAAAGATGTTCAAAATAATTAAAGATATTCAAATAAAGTGTCCTTAAAAACCCTTGAGTAAGCATTTTCAAAAGGATTAAATAAAATTTAACCTTCTTTACCCGTTATATGGGATATGCCATTTTGAATTTTAAAAAAGTAATATCAGATTCGTAATCAGCGACCTCGAAAACCCCCGAGTAAGGATTTTAAAGTGAATCCGACTGATTTTTGAAAATTTTTTCCGCCATATTGGATCCGCCATTTTGAATTTTTAAAAAGTAATTTCAAATTCGTAATCAGCGACCCGAAAAACCCGCGAGTAAGCATTTTCAAGCCAAATTTAAAAAAAAATGTACATCGGACAATAAATTTTAAATTTTCTTAAATTTTTGAGTTTTTAGGCGCCATTTTGAAAAATCAAAAGTTTATTTACAAAAGGACGATATATATTTGGAAAGTGTAACAATCGAGTGCACGATTTATGGAAATGTGAACCGTTAAAAAAAATTTTTTGACATTTAAATTTAAGATTTAAAAAAAAAAATCATTAAAAAATTGTGCAATTTTTTAATTATATGCAAAAAAATATTGTTAAACAATTTTGTAATAATTTTTAAACATGATATTCGGATAGAGGACACTCCAATACATAAAAAAAATTTTGTGCGAAAAGAAAATAGTATGTTTATTAAGAAATACTTAAGTTTGAAGTCAGACTAAAAATTCAGTGCATTCAGGCGTTAATGGGTTAATAAAGCCTCTTTTGACCTGTAGTAACCTACACGTAAATAAGTAGGTTAAATTTGACATAACTTCATAGGGTATGAGGAAATTTGTGAATTTAATGGGGCCTCTTTTATGGATGTTCGATTTCGATTCGATTCTTAAAAAAATCGACGATTTCGACTTTCCGATTCGATTTTTGTAATCGATCTTTACTAATCGATTTTTCTATGAATCGAATTTTAAACATAGAGAATCGGATGATCAATTTTCGTTTCTTTCAAGCACAAGAGAATAGTGAAATAAGATTAGTAATTTTAGAGCGAAAATTTAAATTCGCTTAACAAAATTAAAAAGTGCATTACCATTTCAGTTTTTAAATCATAGATTAATATTGAAATAATTGTCTAAATTTAAAACTATTTTATTGTAAATAAAATAATAAACCTTTATAATTTTAGAGCGACCATTTTAAATCTGCTTTGAAAAACTTTAATGTTTACATAATATGACTGCTTCCAATGTTCTCTACGTAAAATAAAAAATTTTACTTTTAATTAAATTTAAAAATTATTTCTTTTTTAACCAAGAACTTTTAAATAACAATTCAATTATTAATTGTTTTGAATTATTAAATAAAATTAAATATTAATAATTAATTTTTTTGAATCGATTTTTTATACAATTCTTTGCGAATCGAATATTTTGAGGTCGATTTTTTAAAGAATCGAATCTACTCGTTTCGATTCCGATTAGATTCAAAAATCGATATTTTTTAAAAGATCGAACATTCCTAGCCTCTTTTGACCTAATTTTAAGGTTATATTGGCCTCTCCATCTATTTCTGTGACAACAATAACTTTTGACCTGATTTTAAAGTTATGTTTACCTCTTGACCTACGTCTATGACCTGAAGTTATGCTAAATATACTATAGTCATTTGAGGCCAACTTTAAAGCGATGACCTTTGACCTGATTTCGAGGTTATGTTCTTCTCTTGACCTTCGTCTATATAGGGGAGACTAAGGTAAACCCGCTCACTAGCAATTTGAAGCTATGAACTCAACTTAAGATGGAGATATTGGTCCTGTGAATAGTACTTAACATTCAACTTATATTAACGAACTTTCGTTTAGTTTCATGAATTCAACATTGAATTAGAGGCGATCAAATGTTTTTAAAGGTGTTAGAAAAAAAAAGTTTTTTGGATTTTTAAGTTTTTCGATCATTATTATTGAGTCTTAATTTATTTGGCAAATTTTTTTTGTTGCTATTGAATGTCCTTCTTCGAAGTACATATATGGGCAATTCCACGTGAGATTTAAGTCGACCTCTTAAAATCGTCCAAAAATATTTTTTTTTTATTCTGTATCGAAAAAAACAGATACGTATTTTTTATTTTTGTTTAATTGTCCAAATTTTCGAGTTATGAATTTTCGAAATATTGGACTTTTATTTGTAGACCTATATTCAGAAGCTTAAGTCCGAAAATATTGAGTTTAGGAAAAAGTTGTCAAAGAATGAAAGTTTTAGTTTTCTTTCGACTTTTAAGAAATGTTAACAAAAAATTTTTTAAAATTTTTTATTTAAAAAAAATTTTATTTATAAACAAATTAATTTTTTTAACTTTAGGCCAGATTTTTTTAAATTTTTTAAAATTAATTTATACCTTATAATATAGAGAAGATTTTCCAAAAAATCCCGAAATAGGCCTGTTGTGTTAAATGAGTTTTAAAACATTTTTAAAAATCACTTGCAAGCATCATAGTGGGATTTTTTTTACAATTAACTTTTTAACACTGTCTACAGCGTAGATCCTTTAATTTAAAATAAAAAACACTCAAATAGATTAAAAATTATACGCTATAGACAGTTTTAAAAAGTTAATTGTAAAAAAATCCCACTGTGATGCTTGCAAGTGACTTTCGAAAATGTTTTAAAACTTATTTAACACATCAGGCCCATTTCAGGACTTTTTGGAAAATCTTCTCTATATTATAAGGTATAAATAAATATTAAAAAAATGAAAACAAATCCGGCCGAAAGTTAAAAAAAATTAATTTGTTTATAAAAGAAAAAAAAATTTTTGTTTACATTTTCTAAAAGTCAAAAGAAAACTAAAACTTTCATTCTTTGACAACTTTTTCCTAAACTCAATATTTTCGGACTTATAAGCTGCTGAATATAGGTCTACAATTAAAAGTCCAAAATTTTAAAAATTCATAACTCGAAAATTTGGACAATTAAACAAAAATAAAAAAATACGTATCTGTTTTTTTTCGTTACAGAACAGAAATAGTATATTAAGCAACAAGGGCATAAAGGCAGCCATTTGTTTACGGTGATTTTTGTGACACGAGTGGAGGTCGAGGGCGGCGTAGGCGCCCCGAGACCGGAACGAGTGTCACAAAAATCATCGTAAACAAATTGGCTGCCTTTATTCCCGTGTTACTTACGATATTTTTTATTCCTAATGCACAAAAGTGGCGATTTCAGATAGCAGACGACAGGGAGTAAAAGTCATTCACTTGTTCGACTTGTATGAAAATGGCGGCCTTTTTTTTACCTTGGGCAAAAAAAAAGCATGGGACCAGCTGTTTTTTTGCCCTTGGGGAAAAAAAAGTCGCCATTTTCATACGGTCGAACAAATGAATGACTTTACTCCCTGTCGTCAGCTATCTAAAAGCGCCATTTTTGTGCATGTGGGATAAAAAAAAATTTTTTTTGTTTAATTTTAAGAGGTCAACTTAAATCTCACGTGGAATTGCTAGAGTTGTGCAAAAAGCTCGATCGAGTATTTCCAGCTTTTCGTTTTTCTAGCAGAGCTGAGCAGAATCAATCCGAACTTGAACCAAATTCTATCCGACACGTGCAGTATTAAACCTAAAATAATTTTGAGCACTTGAATTTTTCAAGCACTCAAATATTTTTGAGTAACTAAAGCTCGAGCCCGGCTCGAGCTCGACCATGCTATTCGAGCTTTTTGCACACCTCTAGGAATTGCCTATATATAGTTTTGTCTTATTTCAAAAAGATTTAATTAAATTTATTCTGAAATGTGAGGAATACACTCGGGGTAAAGTCGCTTACGTGAAGTCGGGGTAAAACCGCTCACTTAGTTTTAAATTTAAAATTTAGAATAAAATATTTTCACGAATTATATTTTAACAAAAATAAAATTTATAACTTATTAAAACAAAAATTAACTACATTTCACTTTCTCTTAATAAAATATAGCATTTTTTTAATCGATAGTTGTAATTCATGAAACCTATATTCATTATTTATTCAACCAATTTGTTGTTTATATAACTCATAAATTATCAATAATAAATCATATTTAAGACGAGAATAAGACGAATTTTAATACTTAAAAAATAAAACTGTACCATCTTGAAAAGATAATGTGAGCGGATTTATCCTGGAAAATTGTAATTTCGAAATTTGGTATATGTGTATTAAAAAGTTTCTCTAAGTAAAAGTAAAAAAAAAATCAAAAACTCTTTTTAATTTTTTTAGTAGAAATTACAAGGTTTAAAATAATCCCAGGTAAAAATGATTCGTACGAAATTCGTGCGCATTTCGTTCCAAAATCTGTCCAGATTCGTACAGAATTCCTATCGAATTTGTATGAAATTACTAGCAAAATTCGTGTGGCGTTTTGAAACGTTTTTTCGCACGAATATTCGTGCGAATAATACTCGGATTTTTTTAAATGGATTTTCAAGAAATATTTTCGTTCGGAAATCCGTATGGAAATTTGCACGGAATAAATTTTGACAATTTCTTCAAAAATTTTCGGTCAAATTTCCATACGAAATTTGAGCGAATTACGAAGGAATTTATTTTGGAAATTTTTTATAAAATTCTGCTCGGAAATTCGTACAGAATTTATTTTGGAAATTTTTTTTTAAATTCTGCTCGGAAATTCGTATAGAATTCCGCACGAAATGTCACCTAAAAATCCCCTTAAAAATTGTCAGCGAAATATCCATACGAAATTCGTACGAAATTCGAGCGAATTACGAACGAATTTATTTTTGAAAATTTTTATAAAATTCTGCTTGGAAGTTCGTATAGAATTCCACAGGAATTTATTTTGGAAAATTCGCTGAAAATTTTTGAGGGAATTTTTTGCTGACATTTCGTGCGGAATTCTATACGAATTTCCGAGCAGAATTTAAAAAAAAATTTCCAAAATAAATTCGTTTGTAATTCGCTCGAATTTCGTACGTATTTATTTTGGAAATTTCGCTGAAAATTTTTGAGGGAATTCTTAGGTGACATTTCGTGCGGAATTCCAAACGAATTTCCGAGAAGAATTTTATAAAAAATTTTCAAAATACATTCGTTCGTTCTTCGCTTGAATTTCGTATGGAAATCTTATCGAAATTTTTGGCTGACATTTCGTGCGGAATTCCATACAAATTTCCGAGCAGAATATTTTATAAAAAATTTTCAAAATACATTCCTTCGTAATTCGCTCGAATTTCGTACGAATTTTGTATGGAAATTTGACCGAAAATTTTTGAAGAAATTGTCAAAAATTATTCCGACCATACGGATTTCCGAACGAAAATATTTCTTGAAAATCCATTTTAAATAATCCGGATATTATTCGCACGAATATTCGTGCGAAAAAAAACGACCTTTGACCATTTGTAAGTTTTTTGTTTTCAGGGCACTGAATCCGGTGGCGAAATCTTCCTATTACCTATGTAGAGAGATATATACATATACTTCATACTCCAATCGATTTGTCTTGATGCACATAATAAGATTTTATTATATATTAACTTCAATATTCAAAATAAAAGAATTTTTTTTTTAAATTCCCGTGTAGAAAAATTTCGGGGCAGTCTGGAGTCCAGAGATTGCCCCAACTAGACGCATCTGGACGGTCTAACTGTGTGCTATATGGGATTTTTCTGGACGGTCTAATTTAGACTTTCTAACTGTATGCTATATGGGATTTTTCTGGGCGGTCTAATTTAGACTGTCTAACTGTATGCTATATGGGATTTTGCTGGACGGTCTAATTTAGACTTTCTAACTGTATGCTATATGGGATTTTTCTGGACGGTCTAATTTAGACTTTCTAACTGTATGCTATATGGGACTTCATTGGCATCACTAGAATTCAAAATTTTTTAAGTACAAATCAAAGTACAATCAAGACTTTAGTGCCCGATTTGTCGGTCTTCTTTGAATTTATACATAGATTGTCACTTCAAAATTCAATGAAATAATTTAGTATCTAAAAAATCGTTAAAAAATAAATATTGTAGGTTTATATGAATTATTATAAATAAAATTTTCAATGAATTTAATTAAAAATTCTAAAGAACTTAGATTTTTAAAAAATTATTAGGATAATTAAAATTCTCCTGAAATTAGATAAATTTTTTAACATATTGTATTTGATTAATTATTAAAAATAATTTATCTGTAGAAGAATTTTAGTTAAAAACACTATAAACAATTGAGTGTTGGAGAAGTTACAGATTATTGTAGAAATTTAATTATTTTCAAAAGTACCTAATGGAAAATGCCAGTGTAGTGCCGATATTCACCACTGGCTTAGTACTCAGACGATTGTTCGGCGTAGTCTAGCCGAGCCTCGACAATTAGTGCTGGCGCAGTACAGAATTTTTGTTTCGCCAAAGCTTGGACAAGCCACGGCGGCAAGTGCTGGCTGAGTATAGAAAAATTGTTCACGACGCTCTTTGTCAACATTGCTTTTTTGACATAAACTTGAAAAAAATTATTAAAAAAGTTTATGATAGTTTATAAATATAAATTTATTGAAAAAATTAATATTTTACTTTTCAGTTGTTCATTTTTTATTTTTATTAAATTTAATAATAATAGTTTAACATAATTGTCTAATTTTGTAAATAATAAATTATTTAAACAAATTAAAATTATAAACAAAATTTAAACTTTAATCTCAATAATAATTTGGTTCCTATTAAAATACTATTATACTTCTTACTATGAATAAAAAATTATTAAAAAATTACCACATAATTTAAGAATTACGTAAAATGTTAAATTTTTTATAATTATGAATTTACGACTAATTAATAACAATACGGCATTTATTGCGGCAATATTCTCAGCCAGCACTGGTCCAGTGCTGCGCCAGCGCTGTCTGGCAGCACTGACAGACAGTACTTCGGCAGCGCCAGACGGCGTTATCATCCCAGTGCCATGCCAGTGCTGGCTCTCAGCCTTGCCGCCAGTGCTGCCAGTGCTGGCGCAGTACTACGCCAGTTGTAAATTTCCCATTGGGTAACAAAATTCTACACAGAAATTCAATTATGTTCAAAAATTTGTTTAAATTCTCATCAAAATTTCAATTATCTTTATAAATAATAAAATCGTTCTCTGAAATTCAATTATTTTCCAAATTTTTAACTAGATTCTTGGCAAAATAAAATGTAAGCAAAAATTTAATTACTTTCATAAATAAAAAACCTTTCACAAAAATTCAATAAGTATTTACATATTTTTTATAAGTTTCTTCTCAATAATTCAATTATTTTTATAAATAATAAAATTCTCAGAATTTTTTTATTATTCAAAATTTCTTAGTTAATTTCAGAATTGTTTAATGATTATAATTGTAGTAAGAATTATTTATTTAAATATTTATATATAATAATTAAAATAATTCGGGATTATTATGTGTAATAATTTTAGTCATAGTTTTCACTTCGTCCTTATAAGCAACAGAATATATGACACAGGCATTGATATAGTAAGTTAGGAGAGTTCACACTCAGACTTCAGTGGCCGTGCGGTTTAAATGCTTTGAGTCGGGTCGTCAAGGGTGGGGGGCGTGAGTTCGATCCCACATGCGAGCGGATATTTTTCATTGTAAGTGTTATATAAAATAATAAAATTACTATATTTAATCTGTCTAAGTGTTATAAATTAAAATTGTAAACATGTTTGTAAATAATGTTAAATGCCTGTTGAAGAATGAATTTAAAAAATGTACCAATTAACACAAATTGTTTTTTTTATTAAAATTATTTTTCAATATTACTATTTTAAATGATATTTACTGCTAGTGCAGTATATTATTTATTTGAAAATAATATAATTATTATTATAATAAGTTATTGTCATTAAATACATATACACACATATATATGAATAATAATAATATTTATTTATTATTAATAATTCATATTTTCACATTACATTGAATAAACGTGAGAACCGAGTAAATTTGGGTAAATTATTTAAAATTAAAAAACTGAAATATTGAAATCGAACCTAAAATTTTAAATATTAGCACTGCTCATTAGCCCTGATTAGCTCGTCCAGTCTTTTCATGGTCAGACAGTCTTTTCAGCGCCCAGTTAGAGAAGGGTGTAACCATGCCTAAAATATCAATGTTGTCCCCTAGTCTTTCGATTTTGATGAAACTTGATAAAATGATAAAGGAATATATGTAGATGAAGTGCCTAGAAGTAATTTTTAAAAATATCAACAATTTTTGGATTTACGGGATTTTCAAAGAAATTTTCAAAATATTGAAAACGATATATCTCGTAGAAAAGTAAATGGATTTCAATGATTTTTACACACATTACTTATTATATAGAGACACATAAAAAAAATTATATGACCAAGAAAAAAAATTGTTTAAACAAAAAAAATTTATTATTAATTGTTTAAACAAATTTTTTGTTTAAAAGCGTATTTTTTAATTTTTTATAATGTTCATATTTCGATTTCGCATGATTCAACGATTCTTTTAAGACCTCAAAATCTATGGTATGTCTATAACTTTCGGAAATACCGAATTTTTTGTCATTGTGTGCAGGAACAAAATGCGAGTTTCTGCAATGACATATGATGTTTCAAAGTCGCTAGAAACCATAATTCTTAACCTATTTTTGATTTTTCTTTTGCAGAATACTTGTGATATCATATAGGTGATTTGGAGTTTTATAATTATTAAACTTTAATAACAATCGTTTAAATAATTACAACTTTTGAAAAGTTTATTTATATATCTTTTCACAGAATCACATTTCTGATAAAACTTTAATCAACTTTTCATTTGATAAAAAACGAAACGTAAAATTCATTCTAATTGTTTTAACAATATTGTTATAAAAAAATATTATACTTATTATTAGTAAAATTTCATTTTTCGATTCTGAATTTTAAAATCGTTAGCGCCTCGTCGACCACTTTGCGGTCGACATGTTGCTGCTCTGTCTTTCAATTCTATTTTATTTTGAATTTTTATTTTATAAAAAATTTAAATTTGTAATTATGCATGTCAAGCATATTATTTTTTCTACTTTGTCATTTATTTTTTCATATCCCTCCTTTCTCATTATAAAAAAACCAGTTTTTTCATTAATAAAAATAAAATATAAGAAACTATAAATACATTTGCTGTCGAAAATTAACAAGACTGCTTAGTTATCAGAACTGAACCGATAGTCGCCTTTACTATTCTTTTCTCTCCGTGTGAACAGCTTCATCTATTTCTTTTCTATTCATTGTGTAAGATGTGATTCTATGTTCTTTTTTATTAGGTATTTATACTATTTAATTCTTATTTCGATGCTTTTTGAGTTCGACATTTTTATGCTCCGTTTTTAAAAAAAAGGATTTATGTGCTCTAGATCACACTGCGACTCCCTTTGCGCTTGCGTATTAGTTTATCTAAAAGATGGTATTAGTGAAGTTTTGTTTATTTTTTGCACGTTTATTATTTTAAGTATAGGTTTAGGTAGTAAGTATTGTAATAATCTTTTAGGTTAAGATCTTTTAGTTGTTAAGATTTCTTCATTTTTATTTTTTTCAGGCTTCTTTTATGGATATAGGGTTTTTTATCTATGTTTTGCTTTTTTATATTATAAGTTTAAGTGATAAATATAGGTATTTTGCTGTTATACTGTTTCACTAAACGTAATTTGGTTTTTAAGTACTGTTGTAATCCTCTGGAAAAGAAGAATCATTCTTCAATGAGGATTGATGAGAGGAATCTTCGACTTGTTAATGTTTCTTTGCAAACAAAATTTGATATTTTCGAAAGTTATAGACATACCATAGTTTTTGAGTTCTTAAAAGAATCGTGGAATCATGCGGAATCGAAATATCAACATTAGAAAAAATTAAAAAATACGCTTTTAAACAAAAAATTTGTTTAAACAATTAATAATAAATTTTTTTTGTTTAAACAATTTTTTTTTCTTGGTCATATAATTTTTTTATGTGTCTCTATATAATAAGTAATGTGTGTAAAAATCATTGAAATCCATTCACTTTTCTGCAAGATATAACGTTTTCAAAATTTTGAAAAAAATTTGAAAATCCCGTAAATCAAAAAATTGTTGATATTTTTAAAAATTACTTCTAGGCATTTCATCTACATATATTCCTTTATCATTTTATCAAGTTTCATCAAAATCGAAGAACTAGGGGACAACATTGATATTTTAGGCATGGGTTCACCCAGAATAGACTGTCTTTCTGGCACCGCACTAGAACCCAACAATTTTTCTACACGGGTTAATTTTTTGATAATACTACCTATTTACTGAGAAAACTGGAGGATTGGACTAAACATCTGGAGGGACTAATCGTTCATATTTGAGAGTTGACTATTGGATAACAGTCTAAATGGTCAAATACACCATTGACAGATATTCGTGCCATTTCTCTTGGAGGGAAAATGAGTTTATAACAGAGGGACAAATTAACCATCTATTGGGAAATCCCTTCCTTATCCAGCGCGAAATAAATAAATATGGCAACCTAACCCACAAATTAAATACGTAAAATGTCACAAAAATAAGTTCGCGCTCATCATATCGTACACATTTTCTGCGCAACTTTTAACCCTCAGATATAATGGGAGAGAATATACAAGTAGATTTCCATTATCAATTCAAAATTTATTTTAGAAGAACTATTCAACTCTCTTCATAAGCAAAGAAAACATACACTTTTTGAACCTCTGAATTTGACTCTCCACTTTTCTCAGTGTAGAAAATAGTATATTGTGCACCTAGGGAGGAAAATAGTGATTTTCCCGAGGGTGAAGTTTGTAGTTCGAGACGTAACGAGTGTACGAGCCGAAGGCGAGTGCGAGCGAAGTCGAGAAATGCAAACACACGAGGCGAAAATCATTTTCCTTTCGTGGTGCACATACTATTTTTTCTAACCCACGTAAACGAAAGTACAAATATGCAATTATTTAACGGAATTTTTTAAAATAAATACTATTAATTTTATGATGTTAATTTATTATAAGATTATTAGAAACTAATATTCACAAAACTGATTATATTGAGATAAGAATGTTTGACAATTAAAAATAAATTCATTTAACCACAATTATAATAATTATTATTGTTGTAATATTCATTTAAAATCTATTAATTATTAAAAAAATAACAATGTGATACATATTTAATCTTAAAAAATATATAGCTCTTTTTATATTTTGCATTTATTAAAAAAAATTACAAATTATTATAGCAGCAGGAAGATAATATTACTTTCTCTCCCCGTGACATCACAGCGGGGAGGGAAAGTAACATTCTCTCCCTGCCTCCGGGAAAGACGTACTTTCCACCCTCTTTATAGGTCAGAAATGATTTACTTTCGGTAAGTGTGTTAGAAAAAAATATTTTTCTGAGGATTTTAAAAAATTCTTCTTCCATTTTTGAAATATTTATATGATAAATATACGTAGCAATTTTTATCCTAATTTTTAGAAAAAAATATTTAACAATAAAATTTTTAAAAAATTTAATCTTTTAATTTAAAAATTAGAAATAAATACATTAAAAATAAATTTTTGTTAAATATTAAAAAGTAATGAATTTGAATTGAAAGTATAGAAATGTACAAAACTCAAATATCATTTGAAAAAATCAGTTTCCAAAATTATTTCTTTGGAAATAATTGTGAGAATGTATATAATTTGAAATCGACATGAAGAGCGGCCACTTGAAAGAAGGGCGCGTGCTCCCTGCACTCGCACACCGGGCGGCATTTAAAAAACCATTAAAGTAGGTTAGAGCGGCCCATAAACGAATAGCTTGAAACTAAAGTGCCGAGGTGAGTTTAAAGTGCAATATAAAGTGCGAGCAAAAGTGTGGCAAAGTCGAGCTATACTCGCCCCGATTAGGTTGCATTTTACTTTATTTTTTTTATTCGATACCAATCTTCCCGACATTTTATAATAAAGATTTTCAATTTTTATATTGTACACAGGGTCAAGTATATACAAATATATATAACATAGAATATGCTATACCCGCTTCTCTCTCGATCTTCTGACAGTTATTGTTAATTATTTATAGTCCGATCGTAAAACCAAGAGTCAGTAGTTGCACCTTAAAGTATAATTATTATTTATAGCTACTCAAAACTAATAAGGTAAAATGTTAAATATTCAGAATTGACGTTTCATTCCTTTTTTCTACTCTTTTTTATAGTTTTTTGCATGTATATTCCTGAATTCATCCATAAAACGAATCACTGATTTTATCGCACAGTTACTCACACAGGTCAGTAAATATTTACGTGAATTAATTATCGAAAGTTATGGCACCTTGCAAAAGTTGCAAAAGTTGTTTTTGTTTCAAAATGAAGGGGGCGGAAAAATTCAAAACCTTTTGATTTTTTATCTTAAGAGACTTAAAACAACTCTCATCTGAATAACTTTCAAGAAGAACCAGAGAAATTCGCATTACAATTTTTAATTTCGTTTTTTTAGTAATGAGAAGTTCGATATTTCCTAAGATTATTCACAATAAGGACCCTTAAAAATTTTTTATTTTTACTTTCTGATTTTTTGCTTTAAATAACTCAATAAAATAACATCCAACCATTAACTTCTCAAATAATCAAGTATATTAATAAAATACGCAGTTTTTGAAAAGGGATCACTTTGTCAGATCTTCGTTATTAATATATTAATTTTTTATCTTAAAGGTGTACTAGACTTAAAACAATTCTTATCTGAATAATTTCCTGGAAGAAGTAAAAATATACGCATTACAATCTTTGATTTCGATTTTCTCAGAATGAGGTTTTTGACATTCTGAACTTTAAAATTCTGTAACTTAGCGATTTTTGCACCAAATTGGACTTACGACGTACCAAAATTTTCCAAATTTAACATGAAATTTGACCACATAGATAAGTCCAATAGTGCCAATAGGTCCCTTTTCATGCGCACGTCCATATATCATCTTTTTCAAAATTTCGAATGTAAAAATATCCAAACTCACTTTTCTCGAAAAGCCCTCTGCAGATGATTTTAGTTATTAATTTTTTAAGCAGGGAATACTACTGATTCAAAATCAGAAAGAAATTTTCATCTGCAACGACTTTTGATTCAAATCCAGTTCAGGCGCACCGAGGGTGTCGATTATGTATAACACAGCCCCACAAAAAAGAGAAGTACCCTGCGCGAAAGTCCACAGTACCATACCCGTATGTATTTTGATGCGCTGAACACGAATCCGAAGTCAGATTTGCTCCATCACGTCAGAATTTTTTTCTAATCTCAAAAAACATGTCAGATTTATGTAATTTATGTAAAATACACAATTTTTTAAAAATTGATTAGATTTGTCTCAAACTTGTTTCTCAGGGGTTTTTAAGATCGCTGATTACGAATCTGCAGTCAGTTTTTAAAAATTCAAAATGGCGGATCCAATATGGCGGACAAATTAAAAAAACTTGTTGGATTTTCACTTTACTTGGTATATAGGGGTTTTCGGGGTCGCTGATTACAAATTTGCAGTCAGATTTTAAAAATTCAATATGGCGGATTCAATATGGCGGTAATTTTTTCGAAAATTGATTTATTTTGCTTTAAAATGGGTATTCAGTGGTTTTTCGGATTGCTGATCACAAATATTCAATTAGATTTTGAAAAATCAATATGTCCGTTTAAAAATAATGTAATTTTTATGTATGTCTGTTTATGGTAACGGACTCGTTTGTCTTCGAAAGACCTGTGCAGTGGTTATCTTTTTAAGTTTACTCTTCCTGGAATAATATCCCTTTTTAGCATCTAACAATAGTCAGCCATCAAAATTACGTCCCATCTGCATTGATATCTGCTCTCCATTTCATTAATATCTTGATGAAACCGTTCTCCCTGTTCCTCGCTGTAGTCTCCTAAATTTTTGGGAAAGTAACTTAGATGTGAATGTAGGAAATGGTGCTTCAAACTCATCAATCATCCTAATTTTTGAAAGTTTTTGATCATACCATTCAGTATTAGTTCCCAATTCTCGCTCTTATGGTTGCCAAGAAAGTTTTCAATAACTCCCTTAAAACTAAGCCATGCAGCTTTCTCCTTTTTACTCATTACTGTGATAAATTTTTTATCTTTTACTAGTTTGCGAATTTGAGGCCCAACAATAATTCCTTCCTTTAATTTAGCATCAGATATCTCTGGAAATTTTTGTTCAAGGTACTTGAAACATTTCCCTTCTTTATCTAAAGACTTTACAAACTGTTTCATTTCCCCTAGTTTAATATGTAAAGGTGGTGGAATTACCTTTGTAGGTACAACTAGAGGTTTTTTTACAATATTTTTGGAACCTGGTGTAAAGGATGTTCTTTTGGGACATTCTTTTTGTACATAATGTTTTTTTTTCGATCTCTACTGTCCCACAAACATAAAAAGCAAGGTGTTTTCGTAAAACCTGCTTGTTGGCCCAACATGATACTTATAACTTTAAAATTTTCACAAATTTGCCAATTGTGGTCTTTATATTTAATTTTCTCCAAAACTAATTTGACAGTTTCATAATTTTCTTTAAGTTCAGTGGAATGGGCTACGGGAATTAAAGCAAAAACATTAGTGTTATGAATTAGCACTGCTTTTAGACTTCTTTTAGAAGAGTCAATGAATAACCTCCAATGTTGATCTTCATATACGTTTGGTTTCAATTCATTTATTAGTCCTTCAATGTCAGAACAATATACTAATGAAAGCTCATCGTCTTTTGTAAAATATTTCCGAAATTCCTTTTCTCTGTCACGATAAAAGTAAGCTGTGGTGCCTTCAGATAACAAATTTTTCTTTTTTAAAACTGAAGCTAGATATTCTGCTCCATCTTTGGGTAATTTCAAATCTCTGATGAGGTTGCTAAGCTCTTCTTGCGTAAAGCCTTCTTTAACCTTTTCTTTCTGATAACCATCTGGAATATAAATATCATCATTGTCTTCTACAATATTACTAATCTCATCACTTATATCGGAAAGTACATTCTCTAATGGTGAACTGTCTATTTCCATATTTGCAGAAGAAAGAGTTAAATAACTTAAAATTTCGGGCTTTGTCACAGTTACTACACATGCGTAAATTATATTCTTTTTATTATTTTTATTATAGCCCTTTACATTGGTCATGCAAAAGTAGCAATCTTCTCGATTAAATGGTTTTTTCCACAATGTTGGTTTTTTAAACTTCAGGTGTTTATCCACTTTCGTATCATTCCAACGAATTAACATTGTGTAGCAGGAACTGCAGATTGTATGTGGAACCCATTTTTCATTCTGATTGACTATTTCAAAATCAAAACAATCTTTGTAAATTTGTTTAATGTTTTCATTAATTAATTTGCGATTTTTCGGGATATCAAATTGTCCGCATACGTAACAAAATACATCTGCATTGCTGTCACATGTATGTTGTGAGGTTGTCACTCCAAAAAGAACTTTTGAAGCGTTTGAAGTTTTGTTTATTGTTTTGATTTTTGAAAGCCATGATATTTAGGAAAATGCCCGCACGCTATGGATCCTGGTCCGATCGCAGGCGAGTCCACCGTCCTAGGGGTGATAACTCTCATACCTCCCTAGGCCTAAGTATGAGAGCTTTCCGACTTTGACGAGGACATTGTCAACTCGTAGTCGAACACACTACGGTATCATCCTCACACCCTAACGTCCCCCTGGAAGGCAGCGCGCCTTCGCTGGCTTCGTTACTTCGATAGACAGGAAGCAAATCATTCTACACATCCCCTTTCGGGGCAGTTGTCATCGCCTACTACATCTATCGAAGCAGCAGGATTATTATTATGCCAAAGCACAAAGGAAATACATTACTGTATTATGTCCTAGCAGGCCTGCGTCCAAGAGAAAAGTATTCTGCAATTGTTGAATTGAACTTCATCCAGAAATTATGCATTCAGGTTACCAAAAATCTGCATTTCCTGCTGCATAAATGTTTACCAACAAACTTTTCGAAACTTTTTAATTCACCGACTCCCAATATGCTTGCATATCAAGTCGTATTGGACCAGTTGTTAGAAATTTTTAAAGTCTGATTTGAAATTTGTGATCAGCGATCCAAAAAACCACTGAGTACCCATTTTAAAGCAAAATAAATTAATTTTCGAAAACATGACTGCCATATTGGATCCGCCATATTAAATTTTTTAAATCTGACTGCAAATTTGTAAACAGCGACCCCGAAAACCCCTATATACCAAGTAAAGTGAAAATCCAAAAGGTTTTTTTAATTTGTCCGCCATATTGGATCCGCCATTTTGAATTTTTAAAAACTGACTGCAGATTCGTAATCAGCGATCTTAAAAACCCCCGAGAAACAAGTTTGAGACAAATCTAATCAATTTTTAAAAAATTTTGTATTTTACATAAATTACATAAAATCTGACATGTTTATTGAGATTAGAAAAAAATTCTGACTTTGGATTCGTGTTCAGCGCATCAAAATACATAGGGTTATGGTACTGTGGACTTTCGCGCAGGGTACTTTTCTTTTTTTGTGGAGCTGTGATAATTATTAAGGATTCTGAAACTAGTATTCAGGATTCCGAATTACATATTTTATATTTTGAATTTCACATTCAAGATTACGAATCTCACCTTTTGATTACGAAACTCCATATTCTGTAGGGGAATGGAAGGTATCGTGGCGGACTTGTCAAATCTGGCATGTAACGTCACATCTGAAACGCCTTATCACTATGGTCGATGTCTTTTATCATGATGACATTTTATATGCAGTAGTATTAATAAGTAAACGCGTGCTTTGTACTCTAAGCGATTTTGAATAAAAAAGTAGTGAAAAAAACTAAAAAGTTTTATTGGATATATGTGTCAACAGTACCAAGAGCAGTAAAATTACACTGCATTTAAATTTTAACAACCGCATCTGACAGAAATATGCTTAATAGATGTCAGCAACTGCCTGGTTTTGAAATTTTGAAAAATATTGTATTTTGAGAGAGAGAGAGAGAGAGAGAGAGAGAGAGAGAGAGAGAGAGAGAGAGAGAGAGAGAGAGAGAGAGAGAGAGAGAGAGAGAGAGAGAGAGAGAGAGAGAGAGAGAGAGAGAGAGAGAGAGAGAGAGAGAGAGAGAGAGAGAGACGGAAAAACAAAGTGTTCGACACCCCTATTTTAAATGTTATTTTCAGCATTCCGAATATCATATTCCAGATTCCGAAATTGCAGCAAGCTTACTACTAGATTGTTGTAAGCTTTAAATTTTCCACCTATATGAAGATTTTAGCAATATTGTGTCAGGATTGCGGCAAGATACACTACCGTCTATGAGTATCAGGACGATTACACGCGATTCTATGAAAAAACATGCCATCACTTTTTTAACCATATCTCGGAAATTAAAGGAGATACAAAAAAACTTAAATACGGTTAGAAAGCTTAATAAATTCTGCGTAAATTAAGCCGTCTTTAAAGTCATTTCGTTAACTATTTTTTAAGTTGTAAAGTGAGAAAGAAATAAAAAAATTATCAAATTTTCTAATTTTTGTCTCTTGACTTCAACTTTTTCAAAAATCTAAAAAAATTTAGATAAACTTTTTCTAAAATCACAGAAATCTTGGTTAGAATTTCAGCTTTAAGGATTGTCACCGGAAATATAAACAAGTTTTAAGTAAGTATGATAAAATAATTTAAAAAATTTGTTTCCCTACTGAAAAAGAACGACTGTAAATACGAGTGTAAATATGACTGTGAATACGACTCTAAATACGGGCCTTAGAAGGGTAGTGTAATTGAAACAGCAAATACAGCCGTATTTATGCCCGTATTTAGGGTCGTCTTTACGGTCATATATGAATACCATTTTTAAAAAAAATATATATATGTACCCCCACAGCACCGAAACTTTCCTAAAAATTAATTGAATATTTACTTGTAATATTCGGCATATTTAACTGAAATGTTTAGTGAAAATTGTTCTTTACACAACTTTCAATAAACATTGCAATTTCATTTTCCGAACATTGCAAGTAAATATTTAATAAATTTTTAGGAAAGTTTCGGTGCTGTGGGGGTATATATATATAATGAAACATCATTAATTATTATTAATTTAATATATTAAATATAATATTGCAACTAAAATAAATATTATTTAAGGTAAGTATTGAAATACGATTTATTCTTATAATAAAGGTATAACAAACAAATATAGACTTTTATTTAACTACAACTTAAAAAGGGACAATAAACGACTATAAACGTATCTATGATACGTCAAAATCTATGTAAAATTTGACGCCTTTTTAACGTATATGTTAAAATGGGTCAAAATATATATGTCAAAGTTTAATCTAACTTTTGACATATAGATAAAAAAGGTCCATAACGATTGTTACATTACGTCAAAATCTATGTGCATTTTGTCATGTATTGTATGCAATTTATTAAGATGCATTCCCAGTGTGCAAAGTTACAGAATAATTCTATAACTATTCCAGAACAAAAAGAACAAGTTCTGTAACTGGTGAGGAACAGGCAGGTCAAAATGTCGTCCCCCTGGAGGCACAAAATAGGAACCAAAGCCTGTAACAATTCTAGAACAAAACTAGAACATTGTTTTAGAACAAATATATAACAATTCTATAACAAAAACGATTTATCATAAATAATACCCAAGCAGAAATTTAATAGTTGCATAGAACAAATAAATGTTTATGAGTATGAATAAAAATATAAATAATTAATAGAATATCTTTTTTTGCAATAAGTTTTTAAAAAAATATTTTTCTTATTTTCTTTAATAATTTAAACAGACTATCTTATTTATTTAAATTAATGACTAAATTATTATTATCATTGTTAATAATTATTTAAACTTATACTTTATGTAACAATATTCAGAATTATACACAGAACACTTAAAACTAAGAATGAAAAATTTCGCACGTACGGGGGATCGAAACCTAGACCTAGAGGACACAAGTCGAATACGCATACCGCATAGCCACGCAAGCTTGGAAGTGATTTTACTTTAACTTCCTTTTGAATTGTGGGTCCATTATGTGCAGTGCTAAAATTATAAATTGAAATGTAACATACTTAATAAAAAAATAACTATATATGGGGCATTCCAGGCCAAATCGGAAATTATTTTGCTTTTGCATCTCAAATTTTTTTTAAACATTTTTTTTCTTTTAGTACTCTTTGAAATGAGCTACCTTGAATTTTTTCATAAAGCGGCTCAGGAGATACAGATTTATGAAAAATGACGTTTTTTACGTAAATTTTTTTTAAATGCTTATAACTCGGTCAAAAATTGATCAAATTAGACGTTTTTATAATGAAAAGTTTTGTTTTCACACGTAGTTTTTAATAAAAATATTTTTGAGATGCAAAAGCAAAATAATTTCCGATTTGGCCTGGAATGACCTATATATAATATATATTAATTTTTTTATTACAAATAATAATGTGTAATTATACTTCAAATAATAACAAATTTTAATTAATTAGTTAATAATTAATAATTTATTATTGTATTTTTATGATATACCTATTAATTAATAATTGATAATAAATTAATTAAATATTTGATGTTATTGTTGGTGAATAATGTTTTTAAAAATCTTGAAAATTTATGCAAGCTGACAGTAAAAAATTATTTAATTTCTCACGAATCGTCGATACGAGTCTTTCTAAGTATCTAAATTCAAAAGATTTTTTGTAATTCATGCAAAAACGCGGCTGCACTCTACACGGAAAAAAAGTTATTATATTAGTTGTTATATTAGAAGTATTAAACTTTAATAAAAATTATACTATATTTAGTAAAGTTATATCAAATATCGAAAACTTTTAACAAATTTTAATATAACTTTACTAAATTTTATATAGGTACGTTTTGTTAAAGTTTCACAGTAAAAAGAAAGTCTTATTTTAAAGCAGGAAAGCAGCCTTAAATAATTTAAGATACAACATTTTTGTATTCTTTATTATTATAGCAGACAGTGCTGAATTTAAGACCGACCTTATATTAAGATTTACTGTGTTAGTTTTGTTGATAGCAAAATCTTTCCGTGTAGTGAAAATAAACACGAGTTTATAGTGAAAAAACAGTTATATTAAATTTTTGTAACAGTGTTCTAGAACACTGTAGGAACAATGTTACTTCAAAATTCTATAACTAATTTAGAACAAATGTTACATGTCTGTTATAGAACAGATACAGAACAACTGTTCCAGAACAAATTTAGAACAAAGCTCTAAAACTGTTCTATAATAAAATTGTAACACTTATTCTAGAACACTGTTCTTTTTTTGGTCCAGAACAGTTATAGTACGTGCACACTGGGTTGATATTAAGAAAAAATTACTTTAAATTTATAAAAATTAAAATAAATAAAAATAGAGATAGGGGGTTGGCGCGCAGGGGGGCGAAGCCCCCTTGTATATATATATACCTCCACAGCACCGAAACTTTCCTAAACATTTATTAAATATTTACTTGCAATGTTCGGAATATGTAATTGCAATGTTTATTGAAAGTTGTGTAAAGAACAATTTTCACTAAACATTTCAGTTAAATATATGCCGAATATTACAAGTAAATATTGGGGCCGTTCATAAACTACGTCACGCCTTAGAGGGGGGGGGTGGAATTAATTTTTTGTGACGTTCTGTAGAAAAAATGGCGCTAAAGCATGTAAAATTTGTGACGTGGGCAGGGGGGGGTATAAAAATTATGCAAAATCGTGTGACGTAGTTTATGGACGGCCCCATTCAATAAATTTTTAGGAAAGTTTCGGTGCTGTGAGGGTATATATATATTTTATATATATATATATATATATATATATATATATATATATATATATTTATATTATATATTTATATTTATATTTTATATATTTTTATATTTTTTTTTTTATATATATATTTTTTTTTTAAAATGGTATTCATATATGACCGTAAATACGACCCTAAATACGGGCATAAATACGGCTGTATTTGCTGTTTCAATTACACTACCCTTCTAAGGCCCGTATTTAGGGTCGTATTCATAGTCATATTTACACTCGTATTTACAGTCGTTCTTTTTCAGTGGGGTTGCTATATTGAATCCAACATTTTTAACTTCTAAGAAGTGACTTCATGTTCGTAATCTGCAACCCCAAAAAAGCCCCCGAGTAACACGTTTTAAGGGGTTACGTACACTTAGGATTTTCAAAAAATCGATTTTTTTTAAATGCATTTTCTAAAAGTATACCATTTTAAAAGTATTCTCTGAAAATTTGAGACAAATCAGACTATTATTAATGGAGATATAGAATTTTGAATGGATCCGTCTCAGCCGTTACTGTGTGCAGGCGGCGGGATTCAAAACTTTAAACTCGTTTTTCTCAAAACCATGTTTTGGGAGTCAGTGATCACTGTAACTTGAGAACGGCTTTACCGAACGGTTTGAAATTTTTACCACGTATTTTTTATATAATTGGCCAGTACTTGAACGAAGGATTTTTTTTTGACAATAATTTTTTTATAGCTGAAAATGTGAGTAAAATTTTGGTCAAAAAACAATTTTTGACTTTCAACATCCGCCATTTTGCGAAAAATTAAAATTTTTCAAATCCCTTCGTTCAAGTACCACATTATATCATTACCTAACGATTTCTTCTTCGCGATTTGATTTTAGATGATCCAGTCAAGAGATAGCGTGATCACCGCGAAACCATTTTTATTTAAGGAGCTCACGCAAATGTTCTATCATTCGCATATGGGTAAATCCACGGAATTGGTCGATATTCATTTATAAAAATAAAAATTTTTAAATTGAAAGCACACCCCTCATTTATGATTCATTTTTTTCAAAATTTATTTTTGAACAATTATCTTCTTGTGTGGTTAATTTTAATTTAATGCCGTGCGAGATAAAAGCCAAAAACGAAAATATAATTTTTTTCTGGAAATATAATTAAAAATGTGTATTTCATTCTTCTTTTGTTTTCTATATATATTTTTGTAACATGTGCAAAACATCAATAATTTTATTATTTATGTTTATTATTCATTATAATTATTTCTGTCAGAGAATTATTATTAACATATTAATAAGTTTAATTATTTTAATTTTGACGCAAGTTTAAAAAAATAACAAATGAAAAGTTATTCAATTTTTCACATTGACTGATACGTTCATAATCAACTAAATTAATTAATAATGAAAAATTGTTTGTCATTCATAATTTTATGACATTATAAATTAGAGATATAATTTGGCATTTGAAAATAAGAATTATAATAACGCTTTTTAAGAATCACGCACGTTTTCAATTCATTTTATTTTAATCTGTAGATGTGCTCCTAGAAAAAGGGAAAGTTTAGAGTTGTTCACGCCCATGTCTAAGGTGATAGTTATTGTAATATTTTCTTTACTACTAAAGGCACATTATTTTACAATGCCAAGATTGATTCGTCTGTTCAAGATGAATTAGTGTAATTGTAAAACATTTTAATTAATTAATCGCCACGAAAGTTTTAATACAAAGTTTCCATAAATTTTATTATTCAAAAAGAATGAGTAACGCTATTTTCAAGTACTACAATGTATGCCCATAACCATACAAAGTTATGCCCATAAGAACAGAAACTTGTACCTAGAGTAACACTGCAAATTTCATGTTTTATATAATTTTTTCTGTTTTATTATTTATATAAGGCAAGTAGGCTAAAATTTATTTAATTTTCTTAGTTCAATAGATTCTTACAGCTTTTCTAAGCTAATAAAAATATAAAAATAATTAATAGAATACTTTAAAAACAGAAATATTTGTCAGTTACATGAAATCGAATGGTTCTATAGATTTACCCATATTTCTTTATATTTATGGACTATAATTTCAGAAAATTTTCTTAAAATATATCTATTTTATGTGGGAAAAGATTTTTTATTAATTATTTTAAAGTGTGGCCACAAAAAATTCCTAAAAAACAGATTTTTTTGAAGCTCTAACTGTACGTAACCCCTTAAGGGAATCGGATCAAATTTGAAAATTTTTTCCGCCATATTAGATCCGCCATTTTTTATTTTTGAAAAGTGACTTCATATTTGTAATCAGCGACCCTAAAAACCCCCGAGTAACAAGTTTTAATCGAATCTGATCAAATTTGAATTTTGTCCGCCATATTGGATCCGCCATTTTGGATTTAAAAACAAATTCAGATTTATAATCGAGGACCCCAAAAACTGTTAAAGAATGAGTTACAGAATAATTTACCTCGTTTTTTGCTTTTAATTCATAAAACACGCAGAAAAATTCGATTTAAAATTGTGGAGTTCAGCGCTAGTAACTTAGATTTCATTCCCAAACTTGTCTACCTTTGCGGCTCCAGGATAAAAAACAGGGAAATGAATCGTAAAAGGGTTAAAGCACGTCAGTAGGCTTAAAATGTTTTCGTTCTTATGCACACTTATACGCGGAACAAAGCAGACTAAACACATTGATAGGCGCTTCTGGGCGGAGTCCAAGGCAAGTCTAGTGCCGAGTCCCATACTGAATATAATGTTTATTTGTCAAAATATTTACTTTTATTGGAATATTCAATTTAAAACTAAATATAAAATCGGAAAATGAAACAACTGAAAATATTAGAATACTTTGAATTTTATAAAACTTCTCACTGGGATTTTTATTATTCTTTAGATATTTAAACGTAGAATCTCTTTAAAAATTAAATACAAGTCCTTTGCCATTTTTACTAAAATGAACTGTTTTAAAACGTTTAAAGAAAGAGATTTTATTTAAATATCTACAGATTAAATAAAAATTCCAATGCGAAGATTTTTAAAATTCAAAGTATTCTCTATTTTTTAAAATATTATTTCATTTTAGACTTTACATTTAGTTGCCTAAATTTAACATTACAATAAAATATAATAACAATTTGGCATTGCATAACTGGCTAAAATCAAAATAAACACACACCTAATCTGAAAATGAGATCAAACATTTCACATAGATATTCTTCTACATTAATTTGTAACACTAAAACTTTATTACAAAACTGCACTCACTATTATATTTAAAACTAAAATTTTTATTAATTGAAACAATTAATACACTACGAACTACACCGAGACTTCCGTGTATATCAAAAACGAAGAAACTGAACAAACGCGGGCGCAGGCGCGCCACAGAGTTTCGCATTCCTAAAAACTGTTTGGGAATAAATCTAAGGACACTCGCACAGAACAGTCCCCGTTTAAGTGAACGTTGATACAAAGTTTGTAACAATTGAGTAGCTGAATTAAAATAAATACAAATAATAATAATTGTACCTAATTCTTTTCACCTTTGAATTAATTACGAAATCTGATTGCACTTGTTGAAAGAAGACTATTGGCGTTTATTAAGATATTTAGCATTGATCTTCATTGAAAATCGTTACTAAACTTTTTAGGATAGAGAACGAAAATTTAATATTTCTTCCTATGATAATACAAATCGTTTAAATTGTTTTATATTCAGTCCGAAATTTGAATTTTCATTTTTCTGCGTGAAGTATTTTGAGATTCTTGGACTTTTTGACTTTTGACAGCTCTATTGGCATCGAAAATGGAAATTTTAAAAAAACGCCCATCGGCATCTTCATGTACACGAATGTAGAAATCTTTTAAGCCCTAGAACGTTTAAATCCATCTAAGCAATTTTTGTTCGGATCTCTATCCGTGTCGACGTGGAATATCCCATTTATATCATAAAATTAAATTTTTAACAGCAAAATTGCAGAAAGCTTATACAGCAAAAATTTGCACCGCAAGCTTGCTGCAACCCCTACAGTATCTAAACTTGCAGCAACATTGACAACATTGCCTTAATATTGTAAAACTTACAGCAATATTGTCAATATTGCTGCAAGTTTTGATACTTTGGGGGAAGATTATGTGCTAACGGGAAAGTGTCACATAATGTTCCTTTTAGTTGCAAATAGTCGCACTTTATTTATTCATGAATAAAGAATATTGTGTTTGAATAATAAGCGTTATAAATGTGCACTAAAAGCACAATTTTTTCTTAAAAAAAAATTTAATTTATGTTTATTTAAACACAAAATTTTTTAGGCACACATGGTTGTTTATTTTCTCCACTTGAGAACGCCAGGATCATCATTAGGTGGCGTGGAATCTGATTTTATTAACTGAACTGCCACCTAGCGGTTACTTTTGCGTTCGTAGGTAGAGAGTAGCATTTCCCGTATTGAATCTCAAGATTTTCGTATTTCTATAATTATTATTTATAATCAGATATTCAATATAGAGAGTTTGACAACACAGGCACACAAAAAAATTAAAAAGTCAAAACCCAGAGATTACACCCCCCTATCTACATGTTTTTGGGGTCGCTGAAACCGTATATGACCTTGAAAATTTTTTTTCATCGGCCATTTTCCCGCTACCGCCCCTATGCACCTGCTCCCGGGGGTTGGAATTTCAGTTTAAAAAAAATTGAGTAGGGTGTCTATTCCTATGTTTTTTGGGTCGCTAAAACCAAAAAAGACTACCAAAAACAAATTCTTCCCTCCCTTAACCCCCTTCAACCCCTTTAACAACCCCGGGGTGAGGGGTCGAAATTCGAATTTTCACGAAAAGTCGATTACGGTGTCTAAACCTACGTCCTTTGGGTCGCTGAAACCAAAAAAGACTACCGAAATCAAATCCTTTCCACCCCCGACCCCCTACAACCCCCTGCGATAATGTTTTTCAAATAAGACGAACCGATTTTTGGGAAATTGAAAATTAAATATTAATTATCAAAAATTATTGCAGAGGGGTGAGGGTGGAAAGGATTTGATTTTGGTAGTCTTTTTTGGTTTCAGCGACCCAAAAAACGTAGGTTTAGAAACCTTAATCGACTTTTCGTGAAAATTCGAATTTCGACCCCCCACTTTTTGGGTGTTAAGGGGGTTGTAGGGGGTTAAGGGAGGGAAGAATTTGTTTTTGTAGTCTTTTTTGGTTTTAGCGACCCAAAAAACATAGGAATAGACACCCTACTCAATTTTTTTTAAACTAAAATTCCAACCCCCGGGAGCAGGTGTAAGGGGGTGGTAGCGGGAAAATGGCCGATGAAAAAAATTTGTCATGGTCATATTCGGTTTCAGCAACCCCAAAAACATGGGGATAGGGGGGTGTGACCTCTGGGTTTTGACTTTTTTTGTGTGCCTGTGCAGTTAATATAAACGGATTTAAATTTTGAATTCCCCCTACACAGAATCAAAAATTTCCTGAAAGTTGAAATTAACTGGATTGCAACCTTCGGAATCTTTAGTGGCGTTTTTCTGCAAAATAAGTGTCATTGGTAACTTACTTTTAAAATGTGAAAAAAGCCTACATTCAAGATTTGATTTGTGATTTTGTATTTTAAATTTCACATTCAGTATTCCAAATATAACATTCCGTCTCTATTTAAAAATAGGGTAAAGTGCGGATAGATGCCCCCCAATTCGAAAATTACATCTAAATTCAACAAATATTATTATTTTTATTAAATTTGAAAAAGTTAACAATTTTCCCGAATCAATCTACACAAATAAATTAAATATCTTAAATAAATCTTGATAAGCTCATGGGCTTCAATGTACCGACAGCACAGCTGCTCTAATACAGAAACCTGCTTAATTTGAAAAATATTTTCGAAATTAATTAATAATTTCAAAATTATCAAAGAACTCAGAAGAAACGCTAGCATAGTGGGATACGAGCCCACGACCTTTCTATTGCCGGTAGACTGCTCTGACCACTGAGCTGCATGCACCCCGACACTCTCCGAGTTCCTTGAAATATACTATCCCTTCCTACATTATTTTAATGATAACGTAGGTTGGTTCTTATTAAAGATATTTAATTTATTTGTGTACATTGATTCGGGAAAATTGTTAACTTCTTCAAATTTAATATTTAATCACCGAATTTTTTATTTTTACACACTATTACTATTTATTTATTTGGTTTATACACCCGTCTTAAGCTTATCAAGCTATACAAGTGTGTTTCCATTTCTCTTACAATATTTCTTATAAATATATTTCTTAATACTAAGTTTGCGCCTACATAACGTCTTTTAATTAGGAGTACTCGCATTTGCCTGGACTACCCGTCTAGTGGGTTTTCTCGCCAGTGGAGAGGGAAACTATAGAAAACCTCTCCTGAGTACAACCGGTTTTATCGACAGTCGAGTTCTAATGGTATGTACCGGACAATAATCGACGGTGCACATCATTATACCTCGACGTCAAACCTCCCGCTCAGATTGTCTCACGTGCCGGAAAAATATCAAGCCAAATGGGCGCGAACCAAGGGTACTTACCCTTGGTCCTTAAACGACCGCCAAGCAAGGCATCTATCCGACTGAGCTAATCTGTCTGTCACACACTATTACTATTTATCATTGACATACAGTAAGGACCAAATACCTACAATAAATAACAAATTAATCAGAATAAAGATACAAAAGGTCTGCATTTGGCCATATATCCCACCTGGGTGGGTAAGACGCCCCCCGCGGTAAGTTATTATTATTTATTACCTACAATAATTATTATAAAAAATGGAAAACGCCGATCTAATATGTTTCTCTGAATAATCTGAAACAAGAAAATATTTTCTTACGTGTTAAATATTCTTGATTCTTGTAATGAGGAATTTTGTCCAGCGGTTTAAAAATTTTTGGACATTTTCAGCAATCTAAAATTTTTACATTATTATAACTAATAACCCCGGGGTTCCAGTGAGCTGGAACTTTATAGTAAAATTGTTATGGCCAATAGGTATAAAAAAAACTAATAATCCATAAATATAGTTTCTTTCATATTGGAGATCTGAGAAAAGGGGCATCTATCCGCACTTTACCCTAGTGCAAAATAGGAAAACTCTTCTACAGAAAAAGGATAAGTAATAAACAAGACATTTATTTCAGAACTTATGCAGTTTCTCTCCACTTTCACAATTTTACCCCATTTTATTTTATTTTTTCAATTAAGACAATAAAAAGTAATAACTAATAATAACTACTAAAAAACTAATAGAAAATAATTATAAATAACGACTTATTCCACAAAAAGTATAATTTATATATAGGATTTTTATTTATTTTCTTTTTTATTAACAGCTTCTTGATGTTGAAAAAAATCATTTATGTTAAAGTGAAATTAATTGAAACTTAAATTTACTTTAGTGGAATGAAAAGAACCGATTCAAGAAAAAAAGTCGAATGTTTTATGGTTAGCAATTAAAATGCAATTGGATTTTTCAAATATTTTCTGAAAATATGTGTCTTTGGGGAAAAATTATGAGCAACCTCGAAGATTCGATGAACTATTAAAACTGAAAGATTGAACCGGCGTACTTCACTGAAAGTGTTTTCTGTCGGTCTGTCCGAGGTTGTTAAACAAATTAAAGGCCATTAAAAAAATCGTTGAAGATGAAACCAAAAGGCTCAAGTGCCAATTTATAAGAGCACTTGGGCGGTTCGGAGAAAATCGTAAACTTCTGAATTCAAGGTAGCTTTTTTTTCTCTATAGTAAAATTTTTTTTTGAAAAATCCAGTATTTAATATACTAAATGCGGGAAAAGTTATATTCTTTATCCTATTGTATTTTTGGAAATTAAAATGTTATTTTCTCCTTCGTGAATAAACAAAAATTTTCCCATAACATTTTTAAAATAAAACACATTTTTAAAATAAAAGTGTAAAAGGGGGATTTTCGGAATTAGCGGTTCAAGTAGCCTTTGGGCTTGAGCGTAAAATCGTTATGCGATCTTGACCGGCAGATGATTATCAAAGATTATATATTTACAAGTTGGCTTCATAAGGCTTTTTGTTGCTTATCAACTTTCCATTATTATTTTCCTTTTAGCCAAGGAGACCAGAGTGAAAGTGTATAACATGAGACAATAATTACTCGCGCAAGCACAATTAACTGCGGTTGCGGTTTCCAATCGCACCAAAACTGATCTCCGTATTTGACTGTCAATTGCACTAATTATTACAGACACCTGCCGCCAAATGCGATTTTTATCAGGTAAAAAGGAGAACAATAATAAACATTCGCCACTTATGAAAATTATTTGGATCTTGTAAAATTAATAACGTGTTTATTATTTAGTAGCCGAAGTAATATTATATATATGGGGCGAATTTCAAATTAAATGAAACAAAGTTACCTACTAGAGAGCACATAATAATGCAGCATCATTGCGTCAATGCTACTACGCAATGTTGCTGCAAGTTTTATATGTCCCACCTTCGCAACATTGCACAGTAACATTTTTGCAACATTTCATGGAATGGTTGCAATGTACAATGTTATACGGAGAAAAAAGAAATGTTAAAATAACTAACGATAACCTTGTTAGCCAGTTGAAGTTAAATATAACATTGAAAACAGTAAAAATTAATACCCGCTATATGTTAATTATATTTTTTTATGTACTAATTACAATTAAAATTCAGTTAAAATAATAACTTCATACTGTAAAAATGAATAGAAAATATGTATATTTTACAGAAAAGTTAGTAGAATCTACTAGCCTGAATAGTGTTTTCTATTTCACCTAACCTAACGTGCGGGGTCTCTCTGTGTATTAGGGATGTTCGATTCTCAAAGAATATCGATTTTTGAATCGAATCGGAATCGATTCAAAAGAATCGATTCTTAAAAAGAATCGAAAGCAAAGAATCGATGTAAAAATTTTTATATAATAAAAAAAATAAATTAATTAATTAAAATCATTATTTACATTGTTATTTCATTATCATTCTATTTTATTTAAAAATATATTTACATTTTTATTTATTACTTTTTAGGTACATATTTAAATTCGAAAATTTAAATTATAAATTAAAATCCGTATATTAAGAAAAAAGAATTTAAGATTGACTACATTTTAGTAACTATTTATTTTAGTTGCCAATCTTTGATAGATAATGAATTTAGAAATAAAAGTTGTTGTAAATGTTCTATGGGGACAATCGACTCCTACAATCTGTCAATATATTTCCTGCCCTAGAGAATAAGCGTTCAGATGGAACTGAAGTAGCAACAACAACCAAATATTTTTTAGCAATTGTACTAAGAATCGGATAAACTAATGAGTATTCTTTCATCCAGAATGATACTGGATTTGCTGCGCGTTCTAATAAAGGTTGGTCGAGGTAGTGTTTTAGTTCGGTTGCCATTTCCTCTCGATTCATGTCTCGGCTAATTGTGGATCTACTTTGTCGTAAATGGTCGTGGAAAGACCATAAATCATCGTTGTTTTCTCGATTAATATTATTGTTTTGAAGGTCATCAATGCCGTTATCCAACGATGTTCTCTGGTTGTTGTTCGTTATAGTTCGTTGAATATCTCTGATGCAGTTCGAAATGCGGTTGACAGTTGTTGCACACGCTAAAGCATTGTTAAAATGCAATTTCTTGAATCTCGGATCCAATATAGCTGACATCGACATGATATTATTTTGCTCCACTGTCCCAAAACGTGAAGACACAGAATTCTCGAGGCGATTTAGTAAATTAAGCGCCGTTTGTGTTTTTAAACTATCACGGAGATGGTGAATTTTAATTTTTAAGCAATTAATGAGAGGTATGACTTTACTGGCAGTAACGAATTTTTCACCACACAGTTCCCTTGTAATAATTTCAAGTGGTCGCAATACTTCCACGATTTCGTTCGCTAATTGCAGTTCTGATGCAGTTAACATAGGAGGTGAATCGGGCATGTTTAACAAAATAGGCATGTTTAACTTCTTTGGAAAGTAAAATAAATCGTACCAACATTTCGAATGTTGAATTCCATCGCGTAATTACACTCTGAATCAACTTCAATGGTGTAACTCTTCTCAAGGCATCGGCTGCAGTAATAGAATGTTTAAAGTACGTTACTAAATGTTTTATTTTTGTGCATAATGACGTAGCATCGGGAAAATCCATTGTGTCTTCAGCTATCAAATTTACTGTAGTTGATTGTAGCTCCCCGCTAAACTCGTAGTGGAGAGTTAATCCCAAATAACTTCTGGTATTTAATGAATCAGTCCACAGATCCGTGGTTGCAGAGAAGAAATGAATGTTTTGCAATTTTCGTTTTTCCATTTCACAAAGATATTCATATTTTTCCTCCATTTTTTTTGTTATTGCTTTTCTTCCAGGAACAGTATATAAAGATACAATCGTTTTCATTAGATTTTTGAATCCTTTATTCTTTACTGTCTGGAAAGACATGTTGTCTTTAGCCAACAAAAAAAGGATTGCTTTCGTTATTTCTCCTGCCCTTTTTCCTCCTTCTGTAAGTAATTGAAAAATATCAAGCAAAACATAATAAAATAAATTATAAAATAAAATAAAAAATAATAAATTTAAGGTATGCAGATATTACCCTCCAATGATTTTACACTCTGAAAAGCGCTGTCAATTCTGGGTTGTATATTATTTGACCTTGACGACAGCACTGATGATTCAGGTGTTACTTGATTCAGTCGAGATCCAACTATTTCTATTTCAGCCGAAATGTGTAATGGTGTAACTGCAGATGATGACTGTAAATATTGGTCACAAATATAAATTTAAAAGATTTCACTACATATAAAAATATATTTAGTATTACTTAAAATGCTGATAAAATACGATAATTTAATTATCAAATAATTAAATTATTGTTATAATTAATTATTTAAAAGATTTTACTATATATAAAAATATATTTTATATTGTTTAAATTGCTGACCAAAACACGATAATTAAATTGTCAAATAATTAAATTATAATAATAATGATAATAATAAAGTATTTAAAAGATTTCACTACATATCAAAATATATTTTCTATTACTTAAAATGCTGGCAAAAATACGATACTTAAAATTATGTAAATACTTGATTTAACCTCTAATATTTACCGGTATGTTTTCTGTTTCCAAGTCAGGAACACGTGAACTGTTAAACAATAATTTTACGTCCTTATTATCTTTATGATTTCGAAATAAATGATTTCGTAAATTGGTAGTCCCGCCACCTTTACCACCAGTTTTAACTTCTCGATTACATATTTTACACCCATGTGTAGCAGCAGTCTCAGAAGATTTTTTAAAAAAATCCCATACTACAGATTTTTTTACTTTTGGCACTGAACAAATAAGAAACATTTATTTTCTGATTAAATATTGAAACCACTGAGAATAATTATATATAATTTAAATTTTTAAGATTTGTTAAAACAACTTAATGATCACATATGATTTTTCATTACGCAGTAATAAAATAAATAATAAAAATAAAATATGTAATACTAACTTTCAACCGCAGTATCTAAACTTTTTCCAATTCTTATATAGTCTTATCACCAACCTTTACTTTCTGCTAGTACTAACACACGATCTCATGCACATTACACACATTAAGAAAGTTTAATAACAGTGCGCAATCGTAATCTTGCCTTTTACGAACCTCGCTTGAAATATCGTCTGCTCACTGTATAGACTGGCACGATATTAGCTGTTATAAATGTATAATGGTTATATTTTTTTCATTAGATTAACATGTTCTATTCATGTGTAATATTTTTACTTTTAAAAACTTAAAAAAGGCGCAAAGAATCGAATCACCGATTCTTACATCTAGAATCGATTCTCATGAAAATCGAACAGTGCTGAATCGATTCAAAAAATCAAGAATCGACGTCAAAAGAATCGATCTTTTGGAGAATCGAATCGGAATCGAACATCCCTACTGTGTATTATATAATATGGTTGCATGCAAGGTTGTGCATGCAACTCGAGTGACGCGTCACTCGAGGTTTTTAACGTAAATTACATGGGTATTTTACGAGGTATTTTACATTTGAAAAATACGTATTTTACCCCCCACCATAAAAAATGCATTGTATTTGAAATTTTTGAGGTAATTTACATATACGTAATATACGTAAAATACTCATATAATTTTCCTGAGGTATATTACGTAACCAACCTTGGTTGCATGTGGCTTCGGTTCGTGCGATTTGTGACGTTTTTCGAAATGCGGTTAATAATATAATAAATAAGATTTAAAAATTTTTTAAATAAAATTTCATTTTTACCAATGTATGTATTGATCAATTTTTTGTAAGAAACTAGCACACGGTGCGCCTTAACTAAATTTAAATAAAAAAGTCTTACACCTAAAAAATTAGTAGAGTTTCTGAATTTGCAATGTTCATAGTTGAGAAAAATCAAAAAACTAAAATAATCTGTGGAGAGATTTTCAAATAAATCCAGTTTGAACATTTTTGCGCACGAAGTACGTTATTTTGGAAAATATGGCATTGTTTATTTATATGAATAGAAAGGAAAAAATTATATAATCATAATTTTTAAGTGGTAATTCTATTAAACTTTTATTATTTTAACACTTTAGTACTAATAAAATATAAAAATGTAACATAATTTAATTATAATTAAATCAATTGAAACATGTGAAGCATTATATCTACAAACAGCGTTGAAAAGGTGTTTAGGATAATCCGGGTGATTTTTTTATATGGGAGAAAAATAACTAAATTTTCTATTTTTTAAATAATGTTTATTTTTTATGGCAAAATTAATCATTTTTAAATAATTAATTTCTATAAACCCTCGTTCAGTTGTATTTCAACTTATTTGTTTTTATTTATTTAAATATTTATTTATATCAAATATGCAATTATGTTTCATAATTAATTATTTTAAATTGCTCTCTAAATCTGAATTTGTAGTTTTCTACACGGAGAGAAATGTGTTACGAATAACGCTAGAGACATTTTGGTTCGCTTTTCGCATAGACGTCTGTACCTAATTTTGCAAAGGCCGGTGCTAACTTTGCACAGCTTTTTTCCACTTGTGCCACATTTGCTCAAATCCATGAAGAATCAGCATGGATTTCTTGCAACTTACGCATGGTGGTGTGTATGCGCTTTTAGTACGGCTTGCTCATGCGCTAAGAGCAACAGATTTCTTTCCGTGTACTAATGAAATAGTGCGAATTCGTTTACTAATCAAATAAGTAACTGTTTTTTCCAATGTTTAGTAGTTTTTTACTAATTGCTAGTAGAAAATTACTAATTCAATTAGTAGAACGTATTTTTTACTATTTCAAATTAGTAAATTTTCTACTAATAATTACTTTAAAAAACTACTAAAAATTAGTAAAAACAGTTAGTTATTCAATTGGTCAACGAATTCGCACTATTTCATTAGTAGAAAACTACAAATTCAGATTTAGAGAGTAAATTAAAATAATTAATTATGAAAAATAATTGCATATTTGATATAAATAAATATTTAAATAAATGAAAACAAATAAGTTGAAATACAACCAAACGAGGGTTTATAGAATTTAATTATTTGAAAATGTTTAATTTTGCCATAAAAAATAAACATTATTAAAAAATAGAAAAATTTAGTTATTTCTCTCCCATATAAAAAATCTTCATATGGAGTCCGTACATTTTGATTTCCTAAAGTCTTCCTGGAAAATGAATAAGGTTGCTGCGAATTACCCGGATAATCCTAGACACCTTTTCAGCGCTGTTTGTAGATATAATGCTTCACATGTTTAAATTGATGTAATTATAATTAAATTATAATAATAATATTCTTATAAAACGGTTCTTAAACAATTTAATTAATTTATAATTAAATTATGTTACAATTTTATATTTTATTAGTACTAAAATGTTAAAATAATAAAAGTTTAATAGAATTACCACTTAAAAATTATTATTATATAATTTTTTCCTTTCTATTCATATAAATAAACAATGCCATATTTTCCAAAATATCGTACTTTGTGCGCAAAAATGTTCAAAGTGGATTTATTTAAAAACTCTCCACAGATTATTTTAGTTTTTTGATTTTTCTCATCTATGAACATTGTAAATTCAGAAACTCTACTAATTTTTTAGGTGTAAGACCTTTTTATTTAAATTTAGTTAAGGCGCACCGTGAGCACTAAATTAACAATTTTTAAGCTCTGTCCGATCGTGGGCAAACGATGGGATCTACTTATTTTGAAATTTTTATATACACATAGTAAAAACGGTAGGCCAAACTTGTCATTTAACCAAATCTCAATTTTACACAGATAGAAGGTTAAGTTTGGAGAGACTCAGTCTTAAAACACATTTGCTGTGAAAAATTTGTGTGATTTTGTCAAATAGCAAGTTAGTCATTTGGCCACCACTGCGTAGATAAAAATTAAAAATTTTAAAATAGATATCCTGCCGAGACTAACTTACTCAAACGCCCATTATCCTTCGCATAGGGAGACGAAATAAGCGGATTTGCCCGATTTTTGCAAGCATTCAAAATGTGGTTTCGAATAAGCTTAACAACAAATCCGTCGACTGCAGCCAAATCCGCCATCCCGTACAACCTTGCATTGGATATGTACCACTCGTAGACAGTTTCGGCGCTTCTATTCTTTCTGAGACAAGCCCGTAAACAACTACGTTTGAACACTCTAATCTTTTCCATAGTTGAAGGTGCCCTGGTTAAAAAACCGGACAGATTTCGGACTAATCCGAAATTTGTCCGAAACAGTGCGGTTTATGGTCAGGTTTTTGTCACCCGAAATTAATCCGAATAAATCTGAACTCTTTACGGTTTGTGAACAATTAGTAAATCCGGAGTTGGTCCGATGAAGTCCGACATTAATCAGTTAATTTTAACTAGTGAATCTGGAATTAGTCCAAAACAGTCAAAGTTTAGTCCGGACAATTTAGTGAATGTTAATAAAAAAATAATTATACAAGTTACACAAATTAATTATTTTTACTTTATGGTACATTCAACATATTTTTCGATTTACCTATCGCAATTTTATTTACATTAACTTAAAATTTCTAACGCTTGGGGATTTGAACCTACACTTATCTAACATTATAACGCACCGAAATCGAATACACTAACCACTATACCACGCTCGCATGGAAGTTTAAATTCATAATAGAATTTATCAAGTGCCACGAAAAGAAATGACAAAAAACTAACGCATCAGTGTTATTTATAATATTAAAAAAGATAACTAATAATACTAGTGTAAAATCAAATTGACTGCAAAAGTAAATATTTTATTTACCATAAGTAAATACCCTAAATAAAAAGTCGGACAGATTTCGGACTAATCCGGAATTTGTCCGCAACAGTACGATTTATTGTGGAGTTTTTCACCCTGAATTAAGTTTAAAATCAATACCATTTTTTATAACTATTGAATCCGTAATTAGTCCTATTTAGTCCGAAGTTAGTCAGATTATATGCAACTAGTAAATGCAGAAGTAATCCGATTGGTTTATCCAGTGAATCCGCAGCTAATCCGAAACAGTCTGCTTATGGATAGGTTATTGTCGCTCGGAATTTGTCTGGATAGATTTAAACCAAATGCGGTTTGTGTATAACCAGTGAATCCGGAATTATTCGGATCTAATCCGAAGTTAGTCTGATAATACGCAACTTGCAAATAGTCCGATTAAATCCGGAATTAATCTGGTTATGGTCAGGTATTTTTCATACGAAATTATAATTATAGTTTGAATTTATCTGACCAAAATCATTCCGGATAAAGTCTTTGAATTGGATTAAATATGGATTGTTTTGGACTGTCTGTGGATTGTATATATATATATATATATATTTACAAATTCCATATTATTATAAGAATTTTTTTCGGACTGGGGTGTTTTGATCGAATATTATTCGGATTGCCGCTGACTATTACCGGATTCTTTGCATACATATTTCGGATTGTTTAGTATTTGTTTCGGATTATGCCTTTTAATTGAATTAAATCCGGATTATTTCAGACAATTTTCGGATACTTAGTATATAGATTTCGGATTGTTTCGGATTATGTCTTTCAATTGGATTAAATCTCAATCGTTGCAGACAATTTCCGAATTCATTGCATACAGTTTTCGTACTTGTTTCGGAATAGGATTTTGCAACACTTACTTTCAAATTGTTGCGGACTAATATCGGATTTCTTGCTTACAGAGTTCGAATTTCTTCGGACATTTTACGGATTAAGTTTTTTTAACTACAGTCGAACCTGGATAAGAGAGAACTGGATAAGCGAGAAACCTCTATAAGCGAGAGTTATTTGCTGGTCCCGTGACTTAGACTTCTGTAGTTAAGAAACTGGATAAGCGAGAAACCTCTATAAGCGAGAGAAAATTGCCGGTCCCTTGAACTCTCGCTTATCCAGGTTCGACTGTATATTAAATTCGGATTATTGCGGACTGATTCCGTATTCTTTACATATTGATTTCTGATAATTTCGTACTTATTTTAGAAGAATTCTTCACCGGTCATAAATTCGGATTGTTGCGGACTAATTACGGACTCAATTCGTAGACATTTAGGATTACATCGGAGTGTTTTCGGATTCAGGTTTTCGTTCCGATTAATATCAGACTAACGCGGATCATTTTCGTACAATTTTCGGACTAATCCGTAATATTCTGTCCGTATTTAATCCGGAATTAGTCCGAAATTTTTACCAGGGTGCTATTCCGTACCATATCTGGCACCCATAAGTCAGAATGGGCCTCACTAGAAGCATATATAACATATTATTTTCACTCTCGGCGATAATTCTGAGGAAAAGAACAACTTCTTGTGACTGAAAAAGGCGACTCGTGTCTTTTGCAGTGACTTTTCCACATGTTCGTTAAACCTGAGTCTATCGTCTATATATATAGACCCAGGTATTAAACTGACCTGTTGTGTTTTAGAGAATCGTTATTTCCCTCAGAATCAGTAATTTTAAACTCACGCCATACCTTTCCATACATCCTATCCAACTCCTTTATCAATGGTCGAAATAGTATCGTTTCGCACTTATCTATATTGCATGACAATTTACATACTTTAAAAAAACTACAAAAATTATTAAACATTTGTTGCAATTCTTCCTGTGCGGCAAACATACATTTATGAATTTTATAAATTACTAGGTCGTCGGCGAAACCTATGCCCTTTGCATTTATATTTTCATTTAGACCATATGCTCGAAGCAGTTTACAAATATAAATATTAAATAGTATGAGCAAATTTACTGCCCCCTGTTAAAGACCATTTAAGAGAACGTGCTGGGTGCTGACAGCTTTTTCGGATTAATATACATTCATTATTTTATCGATTATCATTTTATATATTATTTTAATCAGGTGAACCGGACTGTGCTCTTTTATAAGCCTAAATAAAAGGCCCTCCAGTCACACGGAGTCAAATGCCTTCTCGAGGTCTATTAAACACGCTGCGACCACCTTCTTTTCTGTCAATGCTTCCCTTATGTCAGAAGTAAACTTAGTGATCGCATAAATTGTCGAATTTTTGCTACGAAACCCAAATTGCTCAAATAGTATAATATGATTTGTCAAAGTATGTTCTGTAATTTTTATATTTATTATTTCAAATAGTTTTCCTAAATTTGGGAGCAAACTGATAGGACGATAACTCGACACTAAACTCGGATCTTTATCCTTTTTCAACCAAGGAACAACTTTCGACACTTTCCAGTTATCTGGAAAATAACTATTATTTAATAAACTATTAACAATCACTAATAGATTTAATACAAAATTTGCGGGTAACTTTCTTAACGCTACACGCAGAAAAATGAAAATTCAAATTTCGGACTGAATATAAAACAATTTAAACGATTTGTATTATCATAGGAAGAAATTTAAATTTTCGTTCTCTATCCTAAAAAGTTTAGTAACGATTTTCAATGAAGATCAATGCTAAATATCTTAATAAACGCCAATAGTCTTCTTTCAACAAGTGCAATCAGATTCCGTAATTAATTCAAAGGTGAAAAGAATTAGGTACAATTATTATTATTTGCATTTATTTTAATTCAGCTACTCAATTGTTACAAACTTTGTATCAACGTTCACTTAAACGGGGACTGTTCTGTGCGAGAGTCCTTAGATTTATTCCCAAACAGTTTTTAGGAATGCGAAACTCTGTGGCGCGCCTGCGCCCGCGTTTGTTCAGTTTCTTCGTTTTTGATATACACGGAAGTCTCGGTGTAGTTCGTAATGTATTAATTGTTTCAATTAATAAAAATTTTAGTTTTAAATATAATAGTGAGTGCAGTTTTGTAATAAAGTTTTAGTGTTACAAATGAATGTAGAAGAATATCTATGTGAAATGTTTGATCTCATTTTCAGATTAGGTGTGTGTTTATTTTGTTTTTAGCCGGTTATGCAATGCTAAATTGTTATTATATTTTATTGTAATGTTAAATTTAGGCAACTAAATGTAAAGTCTAAAATGAAATAATATTTTAAAAATAGAGAATACTTTAAATTTTAAAAATCTCCGCATTGGAATTTTTATTTAATCTGTAGATATTTAAATAAAATCTCTTTCTTTAAACGTTTTAAAACAGTTCATTTTAGTAAAAATGGCAAAGGACTTGTATTTAATTTTTAAAGAGATTCTACGTTTAAATATCTAAAGAATAATAAAAATCCCAGTGAGAAGTTTTATAAAATTCAAAGTATTCTAATATTTTCAGTTGTTTCATTTTTCGATTTTATATTTAGTTTTAAATTGAATATTCCAATAAAAGTAAATATTTTGACAAATAAACATTATATTCAGTATGGGACTCGGCACTAGACTTGCCTTGGACTCCGCCCAGAAGCGCCTATCAATGTGTTTAGTCTGCTTTGTTCCGCGTATAAGTGTGCATAAGAACGAAAACATTTTAAGCCTACTGACGTGCTTTAACCCTTTTACGATTCATTTCCCTGTTTTTTATCCTGGAGCCGCAAAGGTAGACAAGTTTGGGAATGAAATCTAAGTTACTAGCGCTGAACTCCACAATTTTAAATCGAATTTTTCTGCGTGTATATTTGGGATTTTATCAATCCCTAAGGATTTTTTATTATTTAATTTTTTAGCACTGTTTTTAACTTTATGTATGTACAACAAAAGTTTTTATCTATATCGAATTTTGGGTCCGTGGCGAGATTGTTCCTGCTGAAATTTACCAACGCTGAAGGGTTAATATCATTTAGACCATTCTCATCTCAAAATTTATCTGTTATTTTGATCACAATTCTTCCCAGGTAGAAATTTCAACTCTGTAATAGCCAGTCAGTGTGAAGTTTTCCTAGATTCTGGCCAGTTATTGACTAGAAAATCTGGCAAGTGATTGATTAGAAATGTAACGCGCTGCTTTAGCAGTCACTGGTTAGATTATCTGGCAAGTAACTGACCAGTAACTGGACAGTTTTCTGCTCAAAATCTAGAATAAAATATAATTTTTCCCGGCTCTTTTTATTTTGTTTATAATTACATATTTATTTATATTTTTGTGTTTATTCAAATATTTAAGACTAATGAACAATTACTCTACCAATAACACTTAAATCTAGGAATGAAAAATTCGCACGCATGGGGGATCGAACCCTAGACCCTAGAGATACAACGCATGTGCGTTGCCACGCAGCCACGGTGACTAGATAGTAACTTATCATAACTACAAGTTTAAGAACTGAAGTTCTATTCGGAAAAATCTAGAATAATTCTTTCAATAGGATTCTGCAAGTTTTTCTGATCAGTGGTGGACCAGTTTTTCTAGGTGGAATCTTAAAGAATTCTTCAAATCAGTGACTGGCCAGTGTCTGGAAAAAAATTCTTGTCACGATTATGATCAGATTTTCTGGTCAGTGACTTGACAGAAGTACTGATCAGAAAGGGGAATTTTTTGTATTGTGAAAGTGGCCAGTCACTTATTCAGGACTGACCAGATTGTCTTGGCAAGTAAAACTCGCTCTCGACTCTACAGCTACTGGAAGCAAACAAATAATACTTGACAAATTTCAACCTGGGTTTCTAATGCCTCTCCACTAGACACTCTCTCCCTGTTATTTACATTAGCCGAATATATAATTATTATCGGTAGTAGGACTAGTGTTATTTAAATTTAAATTCTTTAATACTATTTCATTGTCCTTGTGGACTAATAAGTTTGATAAATTTTTGTTATTATTATGTTTTTTGAAAATCGAATTTAGCTACGGAAACATATTTTCATTACTATGCGGTGTTATTTTTGAAATTTTATTTTGCCAGTAGTCATTTACTGATTTATTAAATGTATACTGCACGGAGAAAAATGGTGCTGAGTTTCTAGGAAAAGTTCCTATGGAATAGTAATAATTCTACTTTTATATTAAAAATTACTATTCATAGTAAAATGTACTTCGCATGAAGTAAAAATTACTATTTCTGGTAGTAAAAATTACTAATAGTAATTATTACAGTAGTCACGTTTAAAAATTGCTTTAAGAATTTTAATTTTTACATCGTCATTGTAAATTTTATTAAATTTTGTATTACTTTTTACATTCGATATGTTGTAAATATTACATGTGAAAATTCTAATAATTAATACTGCGGAAAATAAAAATTGCTTCTGCAAGAAGCAACTTTTACTATTGCAGAACAAACTTTTTACTCGTAAAAGTAGTAATCCGTACCACTACTGTTACACACCTATGTGTGTGATCACGTCACTACTGTCATGCGCAGCGACCGTAACCTGACGTCAAAGTGATCCAACATTTCTAGGTTACAAGAAGCTTGTGTAGCATGGTTCAGTTATTTGGACAATTTTGTTTATATCAGTGGTGCGATCATTAATTGCTATATGAATTTTAATTATTTATCAATTTCCAAAGTATGCAATTCATGTATAATCACTTAATAATTAGTTAATTAATTTTTAATGAATTACTAATTAATTAATAAAAAATATATAAATACATAAAATCATTAACATTATAATCTAATAATTTAATAATTAAAATAAGTAATTTTAAATTAATAATACTGTTTATTATTTATTTATTTTTTTTGTTTTACGAAGGAAGTTGGAAATCTGTTCATCAGATCCCTCGTGGCCCGTACCACGAGTTTTGCAGGGTTGAACATTGAGCCGCGTGTAGCATAGGCTAAAACAAGTTTAGCTTAGGCTCTATCGACCTACTAAAACCAACTCCCTATTTCCAGGACTCTATTTCCACTTGCGGAACTACCTAATGGCTTTACTTCGCAAGTGGAAGTCCTCTCTCTTACTCCTCTCTATCCATTGTTAAAAAACAATCTTTCCATTAACCACCGGGGGGGAGTCGCGGGAGTGGGAGGAGGAACGAGAATTAGTTCCTCCTCCCCCTCCCGCGAATCGTCCCCAGTGATTACTCCAGGTTAACCTCTTCTTCCGTCCACATCTTTTGTCTTCATTACCGAGGTAATGAAGAACTCGATGTGGCGCCAAGAGTCCGCGCTTTAGAGCATAGTTGAGACCATGTCATCAGCGGTGAATTGAGTTTTCACTGCGTCAAACATGGCCCGTCTTAGCTCACTCCATTGCCCGCAGGAGAAGAGAGTCTGTTCCGCGTCGTCTATTTCAGCGCCGCAATACACACATTTCGCCTCTTCTCTGATCTTAAATCTATGAAGGTACTGACCGAAGCAGCCGTGACCAGTCATCGCCTGCGTAAGGTAATAGCCAACCTCACCGTGCTTTCTTTCTAACCAGGTGGCGAGGTGGGGAATCAGGCGGTATGTCCACCTTCCTTTGGATTCCCCATCCCATCTTGCTTGCCAACTATGACTAGTCTGATTCTTGCCGATTTGCGCATAGCCATCTTTAGGCTACCGCCGCTCTGTTGTTCCTGCGAGACAACTCGTTCTTTATTGAGCTGAAAGACTTCCTGTCTTTCTTTTGCCAACAAATCTGTTGGCGGTGTACTCGCAAGAACTAGAGCAGCGCAATCAGACACCGTCCTGTAGGCTGAGATTACTCTCCGTGCGCTCCCTGTCTGCACAGAGAGCAATCTGTCCAAGATGGCGTGGGTCTTAAGGGCATCAGCCCATACAGGGGCAGCATAAAGCTGCTTTGCTAGACCCACGGTCGCCACCAAGCGCCGCTTCTTTTCCCTGGGACCACCAATGTTGGGCATTAACCTAGATAGTTTACCCATACATTCGGCGGCCTTGAGTGCTGTGATGTTCACGTGAGGACCGAAGCTTAACCTTCGGTTCAACGTCACTCCCAGGTACTTAAGTTGATTTCCCCATGAGACTTCAGTTCCACCTATTTTTACCTTTGGGGCTTCAAAAACTCGCCGGACTGTAACAAGCAGAGCCTCGGTCTTCTCTAAGGCCATTTGCAGGCCATGACGAGACAACCAACGCTCTACTCGTCGCAGTCCTTCATCGAGTTTTATCTCGAGAAATTTGGTTTCCTGCGCTGTACACACCAGAAGTACGTCATCCGCAAAGGCTTTCAGGATCGTGTCTTCGGGCAGCTCCATTCTCAGAAGATCGTCGTACATTACGTTCCATATGAATGGACCCACCTTAGACCCCTGTGGTGCCCCGCAGGTCATCTCTTCCTTGAGATGGAACACATTGCCTTCATACACGACCCATCTGTCACTGAGATAGTTGTTTATCATTTGCAACAGATAAGTCGGCACTCCTTTGCGTCTCATTGACTCAATGCAGATGTCCCATCTCGCGGAATTGAACGCATTCCGGATGTCGATGGAAACAAGAGCACAGAAACCTTTCCTCTTCCCCTGATTGACTTCCTTTGCCAGTTTCACAACAGAGAGTATTGCATCAACTGTTGACCGGCCTTTCCGGAAGCCAAACTGGTTCTCTGATAGGCTATTTTCGCCTACCAGGATTCCCTGAAGTCTTTCTAGAACCATCCCCTCTAGAAATTTGCCCATCGTGTCCAATAAACAAATTGGTCTAAACGATGAGACTTTATCCAGGGGTTTATCGCCTTTTCTAAGGAGAACCAACTTTCGCACTTTCCAGTCACTGAGGAACTCTCCGGCTTTTAAACACGCATTAAAGACGTTGAGAAGCAACTCTGGGTATACCGCGACGACCTCTTTTAGGATCTCGCTTGGTATTCCATCCCTGCCTGGCGCCTTGCCATTTTTCAAGGCCCTTGCCGCCTTTTTTAGTTCTTCAAGCGTGAAGAGCTCCTCCATCTGTACTACGCAAGTATAGTCCTCCCTGGGGCTCGGTTCCACATAGAGAAACAGCGCTCTTATGATTTTTTGGACCCAAATCGGATTCCCTAGACCCGGGGTTTTTTGTCTTGAAACTAATTTCTTAGTAACAATTTTAAACGCCAAACCCCATGGATCATTCTCGGTCTTCCCGATTAGGTCCTTCCAGCACTTTCGCTGGCTACTCCTTATAGCCCGCTTGAAGATTCGCCTGGCTTTATGCCAATCTTCTTGCAGCGTGAAGTCTCCCTTCGAGTGGGTATATTTCCTTCTCGCTGCATTGCAATCTTTCCTCAAGCGGGCTAATTCATCGCTCCACCAGTACAGAGCACCCTTCCTAGCTTTTGTTTGGTGCCGGCGAGGCATAGAGTGGTTGCAAGCATCCACTATTATTTGCCTCGCCTCTCGCACTATGCCCTTTACAGAAGTTGGCTGCCTATGCCAGTTGAGTCTCCTAATAAGGCGAGCCTCAACTAAGGACTTTGCCAACTTCTCCCTATCGAGTCTCCTAAGGTTCCAGGAGGGTTTCTTTTTGTCCATTTGTGGGCAATTGTACCCTCCCATATTCTCCTCGGAGACTGAAAACTCAATGTACTGGTGGTCGCTCATGGTCACCTGATCCAATACCTTCCAATTTCTGATTCTACGGGCCAGGTGGGGAGTTGCAAATGTCAGGTCAAGAATTGACCCTGACGCTCCTCGCCTAAAAGTGAGCTCTTTTCCCCGGTTCATCACCACCAGGTCATTCGCAGAGACCATATCGGTGACCAAGATTCCCCTCCTGTCCTGACGGGTCTCCCCCCACTCGGGGGACTTACTATTGAAATCCCCCGCAATGAGGACATCCCCGTCGAAAGCTCTTATGCTTTCTTCAAGAGAGCGAATCTCGGCATCGAACTTTTTAAGGGGGTCGTTTGGGGAGAAGTAGCAGCTGTAGATACGAACACCCGCCACCTCTACCCAAACAAAGCCTTTATCTGTCTCCAGGAAATCACCAATAGCGATGTCCGGGTTACACACTTGTATTCCGGACCTTCCCGATGCGTCCTGGAACCAGACAGAGAATTCTGGCTTTCTACACTGCTCACTGAAGATCAGTATATCAGCCTTCCTCTGCCTCGCAGTCTGCATCAGGAGTTCCAGCGCGACTCTTCCTTTTCCGAGGTTAACCTGAAGTACCCCGAATTTTGGATTTTAACTCTGACAGGATTCCCCAATAAACTGGGCAGGCCCTGCTTCCTGGAAGGTGGTTTACTTCCTTCGACCCCTTGTCGGAGCAAGTCATGCAACGAGCAGAACCCTTACACGACTTGCTTTTGTGGTCCAAACCACCACACTTCCAACAAGCGTTTCTTCTGTCTGGGCCACTGCAGCCTCGTGCCAGGTGTCCGTAACAGAGGCATTTGAAGCATCTGTCCACTTTAACTTAGGCCCGGACTCTGCAGTTCACCCAGCCGATCTTAATACGACCGGTCGTAAGCAGCAATTCCGCGTCCAAGTCTGGCAGACGCAGAATCGCCATCTGCGTACCTCCATATCGTCGGACTAGTTATACTGTTTATTATTATTATTATTATTATTATTATTTTTTTTTTATTCACGGGGGAGAAGAGGAAATGCATTTACGCATCCCCAGGAAGATCCTACTTACCTGGGGTATGTCGGACTCGTACAAAATGCAAGGAAAAAAAGAAACCTCACATACCTGCTTTTAACGGCAGTCACCCTACCGACTAAAACCTCTTCTTGTTTCCCCTGGGTTTCGAACCTTCTATCCACCTACGGAACTACCTAGTGGCTTCAGACTTCGTAGATGAATGGTTCCATGTAGTCGCTGGCGCAACTCTCCCGTGCCGCTCTTGTTCTGGCCTTATTTTCTCCTTGTCCTTGACAAAGTCTTCTTTGCTTCCTCGAGGGCAGTTCTGAAGACCTTGCAACTCCCTGATCATGCTATATGTTGGATGTTCTCCTTTTCGCCGAACTTCGCCTTGCATAAGATGCAGCATGGGCTCTTCTTACAGTCTGCTGCCTTATGGCCGGCTTCTCCGCACTTAAAGCACGCAGCCGACCTATCTACTGCATTGCAGTCTCGACCTATATGACCATAGTCGAGACACCTATGGCACCTTTTGTATCCTCAACATCTTCCTTCTCAGTAAGGGCATCCATGTCGCGGATTTCCAGCGTAGTTCGCCGATCCGCCATCTGCACCTTACCCAAATCGCCGATTACCTTTGTCACCTCCTCGGTGAACAGCTTCTTGTTTGAAGACCCTCCAATTTTTATGAGAAGGTCTCCCTCTATAGTGGGTAAAGCTCCCACAACCCTTGTCTGGCTAGCCTCCAGGTCAGCCTCCCTTCGAACCTTCGCCAGCACTTCAGCGAAAGTTTTACCTTCGGCCACTTTAACGATCACTGTGGCTCTTCCCTTCTTGACCTGGTCTGGCTTTAGAACCGTTTTGTTCCCCTTGCCTCCAGTCTTTTTTGGTTTCTCCTCCTTTTTCTTTTTGGATCCTTCGTAGGCTCAGGATCACTTCTCTTCCGCTTCTGAGCATCCAAGACGACGTTTCTCAACACGATCGCGTTACAGCGATCTCGTCTAGCTCTGCGATCTTGTCTAGCTTCTTCAGACCAGGTCAAACCCTGGTAGAAACTCTCGTCCTTTTTCTCAGCTGCTGCGTGCTTCTCCTTTACGTCCCTTATGAACGATGTTAAGCTTTTGAGTCCATCCTTGATTGTCCTATTGACATTCTTCTGGTCTTCACAGGACTTCAGCATCTTGCTGACCTCCTCCTCCATTTCTAGAATACTCGCTGCCTCTTCCTCCCGCAGCTTAACGCATTCATCTCGATCTTGGTTGCAGCTTGCAATGTCCTTTGCCGAGGCATTACTGAAGACAGAAATGCAGCCGGCTTGACTCGTCAAGCTGCTCGTACTCCCTCGTCTCTCCGACCTGTCCACGATGATCTGTGGCACTACCAACGCGTTGTTGCCCTCCTGCATCCTTGGGCCACTGGCCACCGCCCTCACGCTCGAAAGCGCTTGACGATCGGAACCAGTGAGGGATTTAGCCGTAGCATTACCCCGCAGGTACTCTTCCTCGTTTTTACAATCGCTCATGATGGATGTTTCTTGTTTGCTGGTTTTGGTCCGCGTCGAGTATTTGATTTCCTCGATACCACCTATTTCTAGGAAGCTAACCTATCCGCCACCTGGCACGCGTCCGATAGAGGACCAGCAACCCCGCGCAAAAGAACAGGTTCTAATGCGCCCCGGGTAGAACAAAAGTTCCAATTAGAACAAAAGTTCCAACCGGGAACGGAATTATTATTATTATTATTATTATTATTTTTTTTTTTTTTTTTTGCTTAGGGACTTTTGGGAAATCTGCTTACAGATACCTTGGATTCCGCACTCCAAGGTTATGTGGGGTTGGTATGACAATTAAAAAAAAGAAAAAATAAATGTAAATTTAATAAACTGGCGACCTACTGCCAGCCCGACCCACTAAAACCCGTAACCCTTCTTCTGGAGCCCTTTACCCTCCCTCGGAACTGTCGTAAGACTTTAGCCTTCGAGGGTGGCGCTCCGACTCTGTCGCTAATGCGACCTTCTGCTTTTCTCTGCGGTTATCCTGCGTTAATAGTTAAAAATTTAAAACTATTTCAATATAAAAGCGGAATTAACAGCACAACAATAATAAAAAAAATGTTTAATCAAGTGTAAACAGTCAAAAGATAAAATTGCAAACGGATATATAAAAAAAAGAAAAAAAAAATAATAAACGCGTATATAATATTAAAAACATAAAACGGAATAAATTAAAATTGTATAAGGACAAATAAATCACAAAATAAATTAACAAAAAACAAACGAATAAATTAAAAGCTGTTTAAATTACGCTTTTTGGCGGCCGTCGAGATCCTTCCTCGACATAACCGAGATTATGAAGTTCTCGACTTGCCGCCAATTCTCCTCTGAGTGGGTCATCAGCGATACCATGTTCTCCGGTGTAACTTGACTGTTTACACCTTCGAACATGGCCCACCTCTCCAAGTCCCATTTCTTGCATGAGAAGAGGGTGTGCTCCGCGTTGTCCTCAGGAAACTGGCAATATGCACACACCTCGTTCTCGCGTAATTTAAAGCGACACAGGTACGAGTTAAAACACCCGTGACCTGTGAACGCCTGAGTCAAGTAATAGGAAACCTGACCGTGTTTCCTATTTATCCAGGTGGCGAGTGCCGGGATAAGGCGATAAGTCCATCGACCTTTTTCCTCACCATCCCATCTTTCTTGCCATCTTTCTATGAGCCTGTGCCTCGCTTCTTTGCGGATCAGGCCCTTGCTTGGTCTTAATTCCTCATTCAAGGAACTGCTTTCTTTAGAAAAGAGAAACATTTCTTCCCTTTCCCTCGCCAAAAGATCTGCTGGCGGGACACTTGCAAGGACCTGCACAGCACTCGTAGATACCGTCTTATATGCAGAGATGATACGCGTTGTTATCGATCTCTGCGCAGACAGTATCTTTTCACAGATGGTCACACATCTTTTACTCCTCAGGGATGGGGCCCACGCTGGTGCTGCATAGAGCATTTTAGCGTGGGCGACACTCGCCACCAGTCTTCTTTTTTGTTCACGGGGTCCGCCAACATTTGGCATTAGCCGTGAAAGATTAGCCGCACACTCGATCGCTTTATTTGACGCCGTAGCCATGTGGTGGTGGAAGTTTAACCTTCCATCTAACTTCACACCAAGATATTTAATTTGCTTACTCCACTTGACCTCAAATCCGTCTATCACGATTCGTGGGAGCTCATAACCACGTCTGTCTGTGACCAGCAGTGCCTCGGTCTTTTCCAGGGCCATTTCAAGACCTCTGGTATCCAGCCAGCTTTTAGCTAGTCGCAGACATTCGTTCACCAATGTCCCAAGAGCCTCCTCACTTTCGGCAGTGCACACGAATAACGCGTCGTCCGCAAAGCCGATGATCGCCGCACCTTCGGGCAGATCCATTCGCAGAAAATCATCGTAAGATACATTCCATACAAATGGACCCACCCTCGAGCCTTGAGGAGCCCCACGCTGCATCTCTTCCTTGAGAGTGCAGGTGTCTCCCTCATATATAACCCACCTGTCGCTAAGATAATTATCCATTATCCGCAACAAGTAGGGCGGCATGTTTTTCTTTTCCATCGACTCGATAAGATCTTTCCATCTTGCGGAATTAAACGCGTTGCGTATGTCAATTGCTACCAACGCGCAGAAGCTCTTCTTTTTCCCAGGTCCCAATTTGTTTTTTCCTGCTTTGGCTATGTCCACAACTGCCTGGATGGCATCAACCGTGGACTTGCCTTTACGGAAACCAAATTGGTGATCGGATAGACGATTCTCTTCGGTCAAGTGGCTTTGCATTCTCTGCAGAACCATATCCTCTAGAAGTTTACCCATCGTATCTAGCAGGCATATAGGCCTGTACGATGAAACCTTATCTAGAGGTTTTTCACCTTTCCTTAGGAGGACTAACCTCTGTCGCTTCCAGTCGCGGAAGAACTCTCCTCTCTCAAGGCAAAGATTGAAGCATCGAAGCAGAATCTGGGGTGAAGTGTCGATTACCAACTTTAGGATCTCGTTACTTATCCCATCGATTCCAGGCGCCTTGCCTGTTTTCAATCTTTTGCCTGCTTTGTGCAATTCGCTAAGTGTGAAGAGTTCTTCCTCTCCGACTTTGCAAGAACTCCAGTCCCGTCTAAGGTATGGTTCTGCAGGAGGAAACAAAGAACTTATTATCTTTCTGACCCAATCGGGATTGTCCAGGCCGGGGGTCTTTTGCCTCGTCACTAATTTCTTAGTCACGATTTTAAAAGCCAGACCCCATGGGTCCTTATCGACTTCCTCGATTAGGTCCTTCCAGCTACGGCGTCGCGACTTACGGATCTCTTTCTTGAGGTTCTTTTTCGCCTCCTTGAAAGCCTCTTTCAGCAAGGGATCTCCCTTAGATCGGGTGTATGTCCTTCTTGCGTTGAGGCATTCCTTTCTCAAGGAGGCCAGCTTTTCTGACCACCAGTGCAAGGATTTTTTCCTTGGAAAGGCGCCTTTGCGACGTGGCATCGACGCATTGCAAGCGGTGACGATTATATCTCGCACCGCTCGCACCTCTCCATTTAGACTTTTCGGCCTCCTCACCCAACCAGAATCCTCAATTAAGATAGATTCTTTTAGGGACCAAACAAAATGCGCCTACTGTGACGCTGCAGTAGATGACGCGGAGCATACTCTCTTTTATTGCGGGCACTGGAGCCATGATAGAATGGCCATGTTTACGGCAGTTGGCTTTGAAATCAACGCCGATAACATGGTAATTACCATGGTTCAGAACGTGGACTCGTGAAGGCATATTGAATCCTTCATTATTAAAGTAATGAAAGAAAAAGATACAGACGGAAGACGAGGTTGACAGGAGGAATCCTGTCAACTGGCTGTGTGAAAATCTGAATCCTTGGCTGTGTGTGAGCGTGGGGGGGAGGAAATCATTTAGTTTTCCTTCCACCCACGCTCCCACATGGCTTGAGTAGGTTAAGGGCAAGTTAAGGAGCACGGTAAGGGGACCCCACTTGCGAAGTTTAAGGCCTGACGGTGGTTCCGCAGGTGGATTAAGAGTCCCAAATAAGACGGGAGTGGTTTTTAGTGGGTCGACCAGAAGAAGAGCGGTCATCCCCACATAACCTGGAATTCATTACTCAGGTATCTGAATTCACAGATTTTCCACTTCCGACTACAAAAAAAAAAAAAAAAAAAAAAAAATAATAATAATAATAATAATAATAATAATAATAATAATAATAATAATAATAATAATAATAATAATAATAATAATAATAATAATAATAATAATAATAATAATAATAATAATAATAATAATAATAATAATAATAATAATAATAATAATAATAATAATAATAATAATAATAATAATAATAATAATAATAATAATAATAATAATAATAATAATAATAATAATAATAATAATAATAATAATAATAATAATAATAATAATAATAATAATAATAATAATAATAATAATAATAATAATAATAATAATAATAATAATAATAATAATAATAATAATAATAATAATAATAATAATAATAATAATAATAATAATAATAATAATAATAATAATAATAATAATAATAATAATAATAATAATAATAATAATAATAATAATAATAATAATAATAATAATAATAATAATAATAATAATAATAATAATAATAATAATAATAATAATAATAATAATAATAATAATAATAATAATAATAATAATAATAATAATAATAATAATAATAATAATAATAATAATAATAATAATAATAATAATAATAATAATAATAATAATAATAATAATAATAATAATAATAATAATAATAATAATGGAGGTTCTTGTGATAGTGAAAAAGGGTGGAGATACCTTGAAGTTTGCGGAAGCACTGTCCTCGGCTCTGCATGGCGCCTTGCCATGCGACGTCACTGCTCTCGTAAATAAAAGGTCTCTTGAGATCAAGGAGCTGGATGAAACCACGACGGAGGATGAGGTGATTTCAGTTCTGAGAGATAAGCTGGGCAAACCTGATCTGAAGATAGAGTGCCACCTTTTGACGCGCTTTAGAAGTACTAAGGTGGCTCTAATCCGCTTAGCAGAAGCAGAAAGTGACATTCTGCTTAAACTTGGCCGAATCAAAATCGGCTGGATAAACGCTCCAATTCGTGAGCATGTTGAAGTAATTAGGTGCCAAAAGTGCCTAGGACGACGCATTATTCGTGTGCACTGCCGAAAGTGAGGAGGCTCTTGGGACATTGGTGAACGAATGTCTGCGACTAGCTAAAAGCTGGCTGGATACCAGAGGTCTTGAAATGGCCCTGGAAAAGACCGAGGCACTGCTGGTCACAGACAGACGTGGTTATGAGCTCCCACGAATCGTGATAGACGGATTTGAGGTCAAGTGGAGTAAGCAAATTAAATATCTTGGTGTGAAGTTAGATGGAAGGTTAAACTTCCACCACCACATGGCTACGGCGTCAAATAAAGCGATCGAGTGTGCGGCTAATCTTTCACGGCTAATGCCAAATGTTGGCGGACCCCGTGAACAAAAAAGAAGACTGGTGGCGAGTGTCGCCCACGCTAAAATGCTCTATGCAGCACCAGCGTGGGCCCCATCCCTGAGGAGTAAAAGATGTGTGACCATCTGTGAAAAGATACTGTCTGCGCAGAGATCGATAACAACGCGTATCATCTCTGCATATAAGACGGTATCTACGAGTGCTGTGCAGGTCCTTGCAAGTGTCCCGCCAGCAGATCTTTTGGCGAGGGAAAGGGAAGAAATGTTTCTCTTTTCTAAAGAAAGCAGTTCCTTGAATGAGGAATTAAGACCAAGCAAGGGCCTAATCCGCAAAGAAGTGAGGCACAGGCTCATAGAAAGATGGCAAGAAAGATGGGATGGTGAGGAAAAAGGTCGATGGACTTATCGCCTTATCCCGGCACTCGCCACCTGGATAAATAGGAAACACGGTCAGGTTTCCTATTACTTGACTCAGGCGTTCACAGGTCACGGGTGTTTTAACTCGTACCTGTGTCGCTTTAAATTACGCGAGAACGAGGTGTGTGCATATTGCCAGTTCCCTGAGGACAACGCGGAGCACACCCTCTTCTCATGCAAGAAATGGGACTTGGAGAGGCGGGCCATGTTCGAAGGTGTAAACAGTCAAGTTACACCGGAGAACATGGTATCGCTGATGACCCAGTCAGAGGAGAATTGGCGGCAAGTCGAGAAATTCATAATCTCGGTTATGTCGAGGAAGGATCTCGACGGCCGCCAAAAAGCGTAATTTAAACAGCTTTTAATTTATTCGTTTGTTTTTTATTAATTTATTTTGTGATTTATTTGTCCTTATACATTTTTTAATTGTTTTTTTTTTTTTTTTTTTTTTTTTTTTTTTTTTTTTTTTTTTTATTCATCTGTGTACAGTTTTATGTTTTCAATTTTTTATACGCGTTTATTTTTTCTTTTTTTTATATATCCGTTTATAATTTTATCTTTTGACTTTTTACACTTAATTACACATTTGTTATTTTTAATTATTGTTGTGCTGTTAATTCCGCTTTATATTGAAATAGTTTTAAATTTTTAACTATTAACGCAGGATAACCGCAGAGAAAAGCAGAAAGTCACATTAGCGACAGAGTTGGAGCGCCACCCTCGAAGGCTAAAGTCTTACGACAGTTCCGAGGGAGGGTAAAGGGCTCCAGAAGAAGGGTTACGGGTTTTAGTGGGTCGGGCTGGCAGTAGGTCGCCAGTTTATTAAATTTACTATTTTATATATTTATTTTTCTTTTTTTATCTCCTTTTGTTTTATCACACCAACCCCACATAACCTTGGAGTGCGGAATCCAAGGTATCTGTAGGCAGATTTCCCAAAATTCCCTAAGCAAAAAAAAAAAAAAAAAAAAAAAAAAAATAATAATAATAATAATAATAATAATAATAATAATAATAATAATAATAATAATAATAATAATAATAATAATAATAATAATAATAATAATAATAATAATAATAATAAGGGTAAACTCTGTGAAGAGATACCAGGATGCACTCCCTTTGCGGAAACTTCCTGCTATCTTGGAGAGACACATCGACCTCCACGTCCGAACACACATGTTCACGTGCCCTTGGATATCATAGACGTCGCATCAATGCTCCGGCAATGCTATAACGTCTATGTAACTAACGGAGGCGGTTCAGGGCCCATCTTGGCCAGATGGTAGTACCCTGTTAAGCAGACTGAAGCTTTGGAGAAGGCGATCCTAGCGATTGAAGGGGCGTACATAAAAAACACCCCAAATGAACTCAAGGTTAGAGTAAACATCGCTAAGGAAGTTTTCGGAACCGTAAGAAGCTCAGGCTTAACTCTTCAGGCGTCAGCTGATAAGCTCCAAAAAACATTGGAGACGCCTGGAGTATTCCGCATGGCTAGTCCTGCAAGAGCGTTAAATACTCTAAAACGCAATTCAGAGACGCCAAACCCCAAATCAAAGGGACAGACTTCTTCGGCACAAGCTCAGAAAAGAGAAGCTTCGTCGTCGCCGGAAGACAGAGTGCCGAAGAAAAAACAGTCTGACGAAGTCCTGAAGGAGGATAAAAGTTCTTCCTCAAATGGGCCTCAGACTGTTAGTGCTGAGAAAGAGTGGAGAAAAGTCTCCAAAAAGAAGAAAAAGAAAAAAAATGAAAAGGAGACACAGAAAGAGAAGATGACGAATTCGACTTCTAAAGTAAAAAAGAGAAATACGGAGGCAATCAGAATAAGGGTGACATGTAATGAGTCTTACGAAAAAATCCTTGCTCATATGAAGGCGTCCGTCAATCCAGCTGACACTGGGACAGAAATCCTGTCAATCAAGAGGTCTAGAAAGCAAGAGATGCTTGTCGTTCTTCGAAGAAATCAAGAGGTCTCTAATTTTAGTAGAAAAGTGGCTGACGCCCTTAAGGATAAGGCGGACGTCTCACATATTGTGACGAAAAGGTCTCTAGAGATTAGAGACCTAGACGAGGCAACGAGTGTTGAGGAGGTAACCCAGGCGGTCCGACAAACTTTGGGCAGGGCCGACTTGGAAATGTCTTGTCGACTTATTCCCCTGAGCCGTGGAGAAAAACTTGCCATTGTGCAACTCCAGGAAGCAGACGCGGATGCGCTACTGAAAACGGCCAGGGTGAAGGTCGGCTGGATTAATTGCAGGATCCGGCCTAGAATCGAGGTGGACAGATGCTTCAGGTGTCTTTGCTATGGGCATCTGTCAAAAACCTGTCAGAGGCCGGACCGAGGCAAGGTTTGCTGGAAATGTGGCTCTCCTGATCATTCCCACAAGGATTGTAAAAACAAACCTGTTTGTTTAACTTGTGTGGACAAAGGAGAGAAGGAGATCAACCACAATCCAGGAACTGGGTCCTGCCCAATTTATAAGGAGGAACTCAGAAAGCTAAGGGCAAGGAGTTAAGGTTCCTCCAGGTCAACCTCGGCAGAGGACGCGTCGCTCAAGATCTCCTGATGCAGACTGCCAGGGAGAGAGGAGCTGACGTACTGCTTATAAATGAGCAGTATAAGAAGCATATATACTCAAACTGGTTTCAGGATGCATCAAGGAGATCAGGCATAATGATATGCAACCCCGGGCTTGCCATCGGGAAATTTTTGGAAACAGGTGACGGTTTCGTTTGGGTAGAGGTTGCGGGTGTTCGAATTTACAGCTGCTACTTCTCCCCAAATGATCCCCTTGCAAAATTCGATACCGAGATCCTCTCTCTTGAGGAAAGTCTTAAGACTTGCGTCGGGGATGTCCTCATTGCGGGTGATTTCAATAGTAAGTCACCGGAATGGGGAGAGACTCGTCTTGACAGGAGGGGGATCTTGGTCACCGACATGATCTCCGCAAATGGCCTGGTGGTTTTGAACCGGGGCAAGGAGTTCACGTTTAGGAGGGGAGTATCAGGATCTATTCTTGATTTAACAATTGAGTCTCCCCGACTAGCCCGCAGAACAAGTGAATGGAGGGTACTGGACGAGGAAACAATGAGTGACCACCAGTACATAGAGTTTTTAGTCTCCGAGGAGAATTCCAGAGGGCGCGTCGCTCCTAAATATGGTAGCAAGAGCCCCTCTTGGAACCTCAGGAGGCTAAACAGGGAGAAGCTGGTGGAATCCCTGGAAGAGTCGAGATTTATTCGAGAACTAAACTGGGTGAGGAAACCAGCTTCTTTAAAGGGTATAGTGCGAGAGGCAAGGCGAGTGATTGTACAAGCTTGCAATCACTCTATGCCTCGCTGGCAGAAAAGAAAAACTGGAAAGGGATCTATGTACTGGTGGAATGAAGAACTAGCCTGTCTTAAGAGAGACTGCCACGCAGCTAGGAGGAAGTTTACCCATTCTAAGGGAAACCTCCAGCTGCGGGAAACATGGCATAAAGCCAGGCGGACTTTTAAGCAGGCCGTGAAAAGTAGCCAACGCCGTTGCTGGAAGGACCTGATCGGAGATTCCGAGAAGGATCCGTGGGGTTTGGCCTTTAAGATTGTCGCTAAGAAATTAATGACAAGGCATAAAACCCCTGGTTTGGATGATCCGATTTGGGTCCTAGAAATTATAAAGGCACTGTTTCCCTATGTGGAACCTAGCCCCAGAGAGGACTATACTCACTGCGTAGTACGAGACGAGGAGCTCTTCACGATTGAAGAATTAAAAAAAGTGGCAAAGACGTTAAGAAACGGCAAAGCGCCGGGCAATGATGGCATCCCGAGCGAAATCTTAAAAGAGGTTGTCGCAGTGGATCCACAGTTGCTTCTTGACGTATTTAATACGTGCTTGAAAGCTGGAGAGTTCTTCGATGACTGGAAAACGCAGAAGTTGGTCCTTCTCAGGAAAGGCGATAAACCTCTGGATAAGGTCACATCGTTCAGACCAATTTGTTTATTGGATACGATGGGAAAATTTCTAGAGGGAATGGTTCTACAGAGACTTCAGGAAATCCTGTTAGGCGAAAATAGCCTATCGGAGAATCAATTTGGCTTTCGGAAAGGCCGGTCAACAGTCGATGCAATACTCACTGTTGTAAACCAGGCAAAGAAAGTCAAAGAGGACAAGAAGAAAGGATTCTGCGCGCTTGTCTCCATCGACATACGTAATGCGTTTAATTCCGCAAGGTGGGACAATTGCATCGAGGCGATGCGTCGTAAAGGGGTACCAACCTATCTGTTGCGAATTATAGACAACTATCTTAGCGGCAGATGGGTTGAATACAAGAGCGATGCATGTCATCTCAAACATGAAATGACATGCGGAGCTCCCCAAGGATCAAAGGTAGGTCCATTCATATGGAACGTCATGTACGATGACTTCCTTAGAATGGATTTACCAGAAGATACGATAATGGTTGGCTTTGCGGACGACGTTATTATAGTGTGTGGCGCGGAGAGTCCTGAGATTCTGGAAATAAGGATCAACGACAGTCTGAGACGAGCGAAGTTCTGGTTAGATCTCAACGGCCTGCAAATGGCTATAGAGAAGACAGAAGCTTTGCTCGTGACGGGTAAGAGATCCTTTACAGTCCCAAAGATTCGTATAGGACAAACTGAAGTCTCCTGGGGAAACAGTCTGAAGTACCTGGGAGTGACGTTGGATCGAAAATTAAAGTTCGACCAACATGCTAAGATCACGTCACTGAATGCCGCCGACTGTATGGGAAACCTATCTAGGATGATGCCCAATGTCGGTGGCCCCAGGGAAAAGAAACGCCGATTAGTGGCGACCGTGGTTCAGACAAAGCAGCTTTACGCTGCACCTGCATGGGCTGAGTCCCTAAAGAACCGCGGCATCTCTGATGAGCTACTCTCTGCGCAGGGTGGTTGTGCGCGGAGAGTAGTTTCAGCCTACAGAACAGTTTCAACGAGCGCTGCTTTGGTTCTTGCGAGCCTTCCGCCAGTAGATTTACTGGCGAGGGAAAGACAGGAGGTCTTCCAACTCAATAAACATCGAGCTTCCTCGCAAGAACAACAGAGTAATAATCTCCTCAAAGCGGTTATCCGAAAAGAGGCGAGATGTAGACTCGTTGAAAGATGGCAAGAGAGATGGGATGGGGATCCTAAAGGAAGGTGGACATACCGCCTGATCCCCAACCTCGCCACTTGGCTAGACAGAAAGCACGGAGAAGTTGGCTACTACCTGACCCAAGTGTTGTCAGGTCACGGATGTTTCCGACAGTACCTTCATAGGTTCAAGATTAAGAGAGAAGCAAAATGCGCCTACTGTGACGCTTCAGTAGATGACGTGGAGCATACTCTCTTTCATTGCGGGCATTGGAACCATGATAGAATGGCTATGTTCACGGCAGTTGGCTTTGAAATCAACGTCGATAACATGGTGTCTACCATGGTTCAAAACGTGGACTCCTGGAGGCATATTGAAACTTTCATTATAAAAATAATGGGGGAAAAAGATAGAGACGGAAGACGAGGTTGACCGGAGGAATCAAATGCTCATCGGTGTGGGAGCGTGGGGGGAGGAAAGCAACTAGTTTTTCCTCCCACCCACGCTCCCACATTGTATGGGCGGATTAAAAGCACGTTAAGGAGTAGGTCAAGGGGACAACCACTTGCGAAGTTCAAGGCCTGACGGTAGTACCGCATGTGGAGCAAATGTCCCAAAACAAGACGGGAGTGGTTTTTAGTGGGTAGACCAGAACAAGAGCGGTCACCCCCACATAACCTGGAAATTCATTACCCAGGTATCTGAATTCGCAGATTTTCCACTTCCGACTACAAAAAAAAAAAAAAAAAAAAAAAAAAAAATAATAATAATAATAATAATAATAATAATAATAATAATAATAATAATAATAATAATAATAATAATAATAATAATAATAATAATAATAATAATAATAATAATAATAATAATAATAATAATAATAATAATAATAATAATAATAATAATAATAATAATAATAATAATAATAATAATAATAATAATAATAATAATAATAATAATAATAATAATAATAATAATAATAATAATCCCGATTGGGTCAGAAAGATAATAAGTTCTTTGTTTCCTCCTGCGGAGCCATACCTTAGAAGGGACTGGAGTTTTTGCAAAGTCGAAGAGGAAGAACTCTTCACACTTAGTGAACTGCAAAAAGCAGGCAAAAGATTGAAAACAGGCAAGGCGCCTGGAATCGATGGGATAAGTAACGAGATCCTAAAGTTGGTAATCGACACTTCACCCCAGATTCTGCTTCGATGCTTCAATCTTTGCCTTGAGAGAGGAGAGTTCTTCCGCGACTGGAAGCGACAGAGGTTAGTCCTCCTAAGGAAAGGTGAAAAACCTCTAGATAAGGTTTCATCGTACAGGCCTATATGCCTGTTGGATACGATGGGTAAACTTTTAGAGGATATGGTTCTGCAGAGAATGCAAAGCCACTTGACCAAAGGGAATAGTCTATCCGATCACCAATTTGGTTTCCGGAAAGGCAAGTCCACAGTTGATGCCATCCAGGCAGTTGTGGACATAGCCAAAGCAGGAAAAAACAAATTGGGACCGGGGAAAAAGAAGAGCTTCTGCGCGTTGGTAGCAATTGACATACGCAACGCGTTTAATTCCGCAAGATGGAAAGATCTCATCGAGTCGATGGAAAAGAAAAATATGCCGCCCTACTTGTTGCGGATAATGGATAATTATCTTAGCGACAGGTGGGTTATATATGAAGGAGACACCTGCACTCTCAGGGAAGAGATGCAGCGTGGGGCTCCTCAAGGCTCGAGGGTGGGTCCATTTGTATGGAATGTATCTTATGATGATTTTCTGCGAATGGATCTGCCCGAAGGTGCGGTGATCATCGGCTTTGCGGACGACGCGTTGTTCGTGTGCACTGCCGAGAGTGAGGAGGCTCTTGGGACATTGGTGAACGAATGTCTGCGACTAGCAAAAAGCTGGCTGGATACCAGAGGTCTTGAAATGGCCCTGGAAAAGACCGAGGCACTGCTGGTCACAGACAGACGTGGTTATGAGCTCCCACGAATCGTGATAGACGGATTCGAGGTCAAGTGGAGTAAACAAATTAAATACCTTGGTGTGGAGTTGGATGGAAGGTTAAACTTCCACCACCACATGGCTACGGCGTCGAATAAGGCGATCGAGTGTGCGGCTAATATTTCACGGTTAATGCCAAATGTTCGCGGACCCCGTGAGCAAAAAAGAAGACTGGTGGCGAGTGTCGCCCATGCTAAAATGCTCTACGCAGCACCAGCATGGGCCCCATCCCTGAGGAGTAAAAGATGTGTTACCATCTGTGAAAAGATACTGTCTGCGCAGAGATCGATAACAACGCGTATCATCTCTGCATATAAGACGGTATCTACGAGTGCTGTGCAGGTCCTTGCATGTGTCCCGCCAGCAGATCTTTTGGCGAGGGAAAGGGAAGAAATGTTTCTCTTTTCTAAAGAAAGAAGTTCCTGGGATGAGGAACTAAGACCAAGCAAGGGCCTGATCCGCAAAGAAGCGAGGCACAGGCTCATAGAAAGATGGCAAGAAAGATGGGATGGTGAGGAAAAAGGTCGATGGACTTATCGCCTTATCCCGGCACTCGCCACCTGGATAACCCTTTCACACCCAGGCATAACTGGACGGTTAAAAAAACGTAAGTGTAACGTTATTTATAGTTTTTAGGGTCGCTGATTACGAATCTGATATCAGAATTACAAAATTTTTTAAATTCAAAATGGCGTATCCAATATGGCGGGCAACTTTTTTACAGATTGATCGGATTGGCTTGGAAGTTGTTAGTCGGGAGTTTTTGAGGTCGCTGATTACGAATATGACATCATTTTTTAAAAATTCAAAATGGCGGATCCAAGATGGCGGACGATTTTTTTTTAAATCGTTTAGTTTTACCAGAAACTTGTTACTCGGGGGTTTTCAGGGTCGATGAATACGAATCCGGTGTTATATTTCTAAAATTCAAAATGGCGGATCCAATATGGCGGACGTTTTTTTTAAAATCGTTTAGTTTCACCAGAAACTTGTTACTCGGGGGTTTTCGGGGTCGCTGATTACGAATCCAGTGAGAGTAGAAAGAAACAAGTCCATCTACTGACAGAAATAAAAATAACCGATGGTATAGCTCGGTTGGTGGAATCCCGTTGCTTGCGATCACAGAGGTTAAGCCACTTTGAGTGCGGTTAGTATTTGGATGGGTAACCCTCTGTGAATCGCTACAGTTTCGGTGTTTTTCACTGATGAGATATATCAAACGGGAGGTTTGATGCCGAGGTTATGTTTGTGCATTTGTGATGGCTATCCAAATGTACATTCATGACTCGACGTCAATAAACCGGTTGTACGCGAGAAGTAGATTTTCTGCAGTTTTCCTCTCCCCTGGCCGAATGTCCAGGCGAATGCGAGTACTCCTAACCTAAGTCGGCTGCAGCCGCAAAAGTATGGACACGGAGTAAGAGTTTGTGAGTTAGAAGAGTTAAGTATAGTAATGTTGAGGAGATTGCAAAGGCCCAAAAGGGCATACAATGAAATCATACTTTACTTTTTACTGACAGAAATAAATAAATACACAATCGCAATTTTAAAATAAACTACAAATTCGTGATCAGAGACTATAAAAACCCTTGAGTGACAAGTTTCCCTCTAATCCAAACAATTTTTACATTTGTCGTTCACCGTATAGGATCTGCCATTTTGAATTTGTAAAAATTAACACCTAATTCGTAATCAGCGACTCAGAAAACCCCCGAGTAACAATTTTCAGGTGAAATTAAAATGTTTAAAAATAATCGTCCGCTATCTTGGATCCGCCATTTTCAATTTTAAAAAACTGATATTATATTCGTAATCAGCGACCCTAAAAACCCCCGAGTAACAAGTTTTATGCCAATCCGTTTAATTTTTACATTTGTCGTCCGCCATATTAGATCCGCCATTTTGAATTTTGAAAAATTAGCACCGGCTTCGTAATCAGCGACCCCGAAAACCCCCGAGTAACAATTTTTAGGCGATTTTAAAATATTTTAAAACTTCATGATTTTTAACAATAATTTATGAATTTTTTTAAACAATAGGAATTTTTTAACATGATCTAGGTTACTTATTTTTAAAGCCCTATTCTTCCTGAAGAGAACGCACTAAATTAGACTCAAAAATATTAAGTTTCTTCAAAGATATTGAGGTTTTTGTAGGTGGGACGTATATGTCCCATGGGCGTGAAAGGGATAAATAGGAAACACGGTCAGGTTTCCTATTACTTGACTCAGGCGTTCACAGGTCACGGGTGTTTTAACTCGTACCTGTGTCGCTTTAAATTACGCGAGAACGAGGTGTGTGCATATTGCCAGTTCCCTGAGGACAACGCGGAGCACACCCTCTTCTCATGCAAGAAATGGAACTTGGAGAGGCGGGCTATGTTCGAAGGTGTAAACAGTCAAGTTACACCGGAGAACATGGTATCGCTGATGACCCAGTCAGAGGAGAATTGGCGGCAAGTCGAGAACTTCATAATCTCGGTTATGTCGAGGAAGGATCTCGACGGCCGCCAAAAAGCGTAATTTAAACAGCTTTTAATTTATTCGTTTGTTTTTTATTAATTTATTTTGTGATTTATTTGTCCTTATACATTTTTTAATTTGTTTGTGTTTTTTATTCATCTTTGTACAGTTTTGTGTTTTCAATATTTTATACGCGTTTATTTTTTCTTTTTTTATATATCCGTTTATAATTTTATCTTTTGACTTTTTACACTTAATTACACATTTGTTATTTTTAATTATTGTTGTGCTGTTAATTCCGCTTTTATATTGAAATAGTTTCAAAATTTTTAACTATTAACGCAGGATAACCGCAGAGAAAAGCAGAAAGTCGCAATAGCGACAGAGTTGGAGCGCCACCCTCGAAGGCTAGAGTCTTACGACAGTTCCGAGGGAGGGTAAAGGGCTCCAGAAGAAGGGTTACGGGTTTTAGTGGGTCGGGCTGGCAGTAAGTCGCCAGTTTATTAAATTTACATTTATTTTTCTTTTTTTTAATTTTCATACCAACCCCACATAACCTTGGAGTGCGGAATCCAAGGTATCTGTAAGCAGATTTCCCAAAAGTCCCTAAGCAAAAAAAATAATAATAATAATAATAATAATAATAATAATAATAATAATAATAATAATAATAATAATAATAATAATAATAATAATAATAATAATAATAATAATAATAATAATAATAATAATAATAATAATGAGGGTAAACTCTGTGAAGAGATACCAGGATGCACTCCCTTTGCGGAAACTTCCTGCTATCTTGGAGAGACACATCGACCTCCACGTCCGAACACACATGTTCACGTGCCCTTGGATATCATAGACGTCGCATCAATGCTCCGGCAATGCTATAACGTCTATGTAACTAACGGAGGCGGTTCAGGGCCCATCTTGGCCAGATGGTAGTACCCTGTTAAGGCCCGATTGTCCCTCGACACGGGACAAAGAATTAAAAAAAAAACACAAATGAAATGGACAAAATTTTAAACGAAATACTCCAAGTGGGTACCTCGAAAGAGGGTAATCCCACCACCGATTCTGATCGGGTGCAAGCCCCGATAGTCGGTGCAGATGGCTCCAAGGATTTTGGAGGGAGCCAAATAGATAGCCAGCTGACATGCTAGGAATCAAATGTCGCAAATCAGTTTCTGGCTATTCCCGGGATTTTTAAGAGCGTGTACCAGGCATTCAAGCGCCAAAAGAACGTCAGTCGTGACATCCAGGATGGCGTGGCGGTTTTGGAGAGTTCGTTCTTAACAATTTGTAAGAATTTACGTTTTATCCCCGAGCCGTTCAAAGACCAGGCGCCGCAACATCCAACTGTGGGAGCTCGAGATCAGACGGAGAGCACGACTACAGCTCTGGACGGCGTAACTGCACGCCCTAATAAGGCAAAGGGCGTTAATAAGCGCCCCAGGGAAGGTGCAAGCCCAGATGCGAGTCCGCAACGGGCGACTCAAAGCGGGAAAAGAATTAAGCGAAAGGATGCTCCACAGCTTGGTTCTGAGTCGCTAGATGGAACGAAAGAGGCGCCCTTAAATAGTCCTGGCAGTTCGTATGCTGAGACCGTTTTAAAGGACGGAGCGGACAATGGGGACGGCTTCAAAGTTGTTAAAAGCAAAAAGAAACGGACTCCAAAAGAGAAACCCTCAGGTGAGAAAAAAGAGCTTCCGAAGCCCCCTTTGAAGCTGAGGAGCACGGAAGCTGTTAAAATTACGGCAAGCGACCCAAAGCTTTATGAGGGTATCTTGCCGCTGCTAAAAGCAAAGGTAAACCCAGAAGATACGGGTACCGTGATCCGGAAAATCAGGAGAACCTTTAAACAGGAGGTTCTCGTGATAGTGAAAAAGGGCGGAGAGACCTTAAAATTTGCAGATGCACTGTCTTCGGCCCTGCATGGTAAAGCTGAGGTCACACCTCTAGTGAATAAAAGGTCTCTAGAGATTAAGGATTTGGACGAAGCCACCTCAGAGGATGAGGTAACTGCAGCACTAAGAGAAAAGCTGGGTAAACCCGACCTGAAGATGGAGTGTCGACTTTTGCCGCGATACAGAGGAACTAAGGTTGCTCTGGTACGTCTGACAGAGGCAGAAAGTAACACTCTGCTAAAGCTTGGTAAAATAAAAATCGGCTGGATAAATGCTCCAATTCGCGAGCATGTTGAAGTAGCTAGGTGCCAAAAGTGCCTAGCATACGGACACTAAACCCGAACCTGCAAAGGCCCCGACAGAAGCAAAAACTGTCGGAGATGCGGCGGAGAGGGACACCTCGCGAAGAGCTGTAAAGTTAAGCCGAAGTGCCTTACATGCTTGGACCTGGGAAAGCCAGAGACGGATCACGATTCCGGAAAGAGAGCCTGCCCGGTTTACAGAAAAGAACTGCAAAAGATTAAAAGGGCAAATCCTTAAAATTTTTGCAGGTCAACTTGCATACAAGTAAGGATGCACAGTTGCTCCTAATGCAAACAGCAAGGGAAAATGAGGTCGATATCCTGTTCTGCAGTGAGCAGTATCAAGGAAGCGATCTCGCCCCTTGGTATCAGGATAAGGCGAAGAGAGCCGCCATAAAGCTGTGCAACCCAGAATTGCGGGTTGACAAGTTTCTGGAGACGAGCAGTGGGTTCGTGTGGATAGAGGTGGCTAATATACGTATGTATAGCTGCTACTTCTCACCCAACGACCCACTGACAAACTTCGAAGCTAATATCGAAGACCTAGAATCGAGCCTCACAGAATCCAGGCTGGATGTCATCATCACTGGTGATTTTAACGCAAAGTCGCCAGAGTGGGGTGAGACGAGACTCGACAAGAGAGGAATTCGTATTGGAGAAATGATCTCCAGAAACGACTTATTGGCAGTAAACCGAGGCAATACATGGACTTTTAGACGAGGTGCGATCGGATCAATAATAGATCTAACAATCGCATCGTCTAAACTATTTAGCCGCATAACCGACTGGCGGGTCTCAGAGGAATATACCGCAAGTGACCACCAGTACATTGAGTTCTCAGTCTCTATGGGAGACACACGAGGAGGAAAAAGACAGGATGCTCCTAGTCGCAAAACCTCCTCGTGGAATATGAAGAGACTCGACAAGGAAAAGTTCGGCCGGTCCCTAAGAGAAGCCCTTTTAATTGAGGACTTGGGCTGGGTGAAGAGGCCGAGCAGTCTGGATGGGGAGGTGCGAGCGGTGAGGAACATGATAGTCACCGCTTGCAATGCGTCAATGCCACGCAAAGGCGCCACTCCAGTAAGAAAATCCTTGCACTGGTGGTCAGAGGAGCTAGCCTCCTTGAGAAAGGAATGCCTCAAAGCAAGAAGGACATATACCCGATCTAAGGGAGATCCCTTGCTGAAAGAGGCTTTCAAGGAGGCGAAAAAGGACCTCAAGAAAGAGATCCGCAAGTCGCGACGCCGTAGCTGGAAGGACCTAATCGAGGAAGTCGATAAGGACCCATGGGGTCTGGCTTTTAAAATCGTAACTAAGAAATTAGTGACGAGGCAAAAGACCCCCGGCCTGGACAATCCCGATTGGGTCAGAAAGATAATAAGTTCTTTGTTTCCTCCTGCGGAGCCATACCTTAGAAGGGACTGGAGTTTTTGCAAAGTCGAAGAGGAAGAACTCTTCACACTTAGTGAACTGCAAAAAGCAGGCAAAAGATTGAAAACAGGCAAGGCGCCTGGAATCGATGAGATAAGTAACGAGATCCTAAAGTTGGTAATCGACACTTTACCCCAGATTCTGCTTCGATGCTTCAATCTTTGCCTTGAGAGAGGAGAGTTCTTCCGCGACTGGAAGCGACAGAGGTTAGTCCTCCTAAGGAAAGGTGAAAAACCTCTAGATAAGGTTTCATCGTACAGGCCTATATGCCTGCTAGATACGATGGGTAAACTTCTAGAGGATATGGTTCTGCAGAGAATGCAAGGCCACTTGACCGAAGAGAATCGTCTGTCCGATCACCAATTTGGTTTCCGTAAAGGCAAGTCCACAGTTGATGCCATCCAGGCAGTTGTGGACATAGCCAAAGCAGGAAAAAACAAATTGGGACCTGGGAAAAAGAAGAGCTTCTGCGCGTTGGTAGCAATTGACATACGTAACGCGTTTAATTCCGCAAGATGGAAAGATCTCATCGAGTCGATGGAAAAGAAAAACATGCCGCCCTACTTGTTGCGGATAATGGATAATTATCTTAGCGACAGGTGGGTTATATATGAGGGAGACACCTGCACTCTCAAGGAAGAGATGCAGCGTGGGGCTCCTCAAGGCTCAAGGGTAGGTCCATTTGTATGGAATGTATCTTACGATGATTTTCTGCGAATGGATCTGCCCGAAGGTGCGGTGATCATCGGCTTTGCGGACGACGCATTATTCGTGTGCACTGCCGAAAGTGAGGAGGCTCTTGGGACATTAGTGAACGAATGTCTGCGACTAGCTAAAAGCTGGCTGGATACCAGAGGTCTTGAAATGGCCCTGGAAAAGACCGAGGCACTGCTGGTCACAGACAGACGTGGTTATGAGCTCCCACGAATCGTGATAGACGGATTTGAGGTCAAGTGGAGTAAGCAAATTAAATATCTTGGTGTGAAGTTAGATGGAAGGTTAAACTTCCACCACCACATGGCTACGGCGTCAAATAAAGCGATCGAGTGTGCGGCTAATCTTTCACGGCTAATGCCAAATGTTGGCGGACCCCGTGAACAAAAAAGAAGACTGGTGGCGAGTGTCGCCCACGCTAAAATGCTCTATGCAGCACCAGCGTGGGCCCCATCCCTGAGGAGTAAAAGATGTGTGACCATCTGTGAAAAGATACTGTCTGCGCAGAGATCGATAACAACGCGTATCATCTCTGCATATAAGACGGTATCTACGAGTGCTGTGCAGGTCCTTGCAAGTGTCCCGCCAGCAGATCTTTTGGCGAGGGAAAGGGAAGAAATGTTTCTCTTTTCTAAAGAAAGCAGTTCCTTGAATGAGGAATTAAGACCAAGCAAGGGCCTAATCCGCAAAGAAGCGAGGCACAGGCTCATAGAAAGATGGCAAGAAAGATGGGATGGTGAGGAAAAAGGTCGATGGACTTATCGCCTTATCCCGGCACTCGCCACCTGGATAAATAGGAAACACGGTCAGGTTTCCTATTACTTGACTCAGGCGTTCACAGGTCACGGGTGTTTTAACTCGTACCTGTGTCGCTTTAAATTACGCGAGAACGAGGTGTGTGCATATTGCCAGTTCCCTGAGGACAACGCGGAGCACACCCTCTTCTCATGCAAGAAATGGGACTTGGAGAGGCGGGCCATGTTCGAAGGTGTAAACAGTCAAGTTACACCGGAGAACATGGTATCGCTGATGACCCAGTCAGAGGAGAATTGGCGGCAAGTCGAGAAATTCATAATCTCGGTTATGTCGAGGAAGGATCTCGACGGCCGCCAAAAAGCGTAATTTAAACAGCTTTTAATTTATTCGTTTGTTTTTTATTAATTTATTTTGTGATTTATTTGTCCTTATACATTTTTTAATTGTTTGTGTTTTTTTTTTTTTTTTTTTTTTTTTTTTTTTATTATTCATCTTTGTACAGTTTTATGTTTTCAATTTTTTATACGCGTTTATTTTTTCTTTTTTTTATATATCCGTTTATAATTTTATCTTTTGACTTTTTACACTTAATTACACATTTGTTATTTTTAATTATTGTTGTGCTGTTAATTCCGCTTTATATTGAAATAGTTTTAAATTTTTAACTATTAACGCAGGATAACCGCAGAGAAAAGCAGAAAGTCACATTAGCGACAGAGTTGGATCGCCACCCTCGAAGGCTAAAGTCTTACGACAGTTCCGAGGGAGGGTAAAGGGCTCCAGAAGAAGGGTTACGGGTTTTAGTGGGTCGGGCTGGCAGTAGGTCGCCAGTTTATTAAATTTACTATTTTATATATTTATTTTTCTTTTTTTTATCTCCTTTTGTTTTATCACACCAACCCCACATAACCTTGGAGTGCGGAATCCAAGGTATCTGTAGGCAGATTTCCCAAAATTCCCTAAGCAAAAAAAAAAAAAAAAAAAAAATAATAATAATAATAATAATAATAATAATAATAATAATAATAATAATAATAATAATAATAATAATAATAATAAGAGATGCCGTGGTTCTTTAGGGACTCAGCCCATGCAGGGGCAGCGTAGAGCTGCTTTGCTTGAACCACGGTCGCCACTAATCGGCGTTTCTTTTCCCTGGGGCCACCGACATTGGGCATCATCCTAGATAGGTTTCCCATACAGTCGGCGGCATTCTGTGACGTGATCTTAGAATGTTGGTCGAACTTTAATTTTCGATCCAACGTCACTCCCATGTACTTTAAACTGTTTCCCCAGGAGACTTCAGTCTGTCCTATCCGAATCTTCGGGACCTCAAAGGATCTTTTACTTGTGACAAGCAAAGCTTCTGTCTTCTCTGTGGCCATTTGTAGGCCGTTGAGATCTAACCAGAGCTTTGCTCGTCTCAAGCTTTCGTTGACCCTTATTTCTAGAATCCGAGAAGTCCGCGCGCCACACACTATAATGACGTCATCCGCAAAGCCAACCATTATCGTATCTTCAGGTAACTCAATTCTAAGGAAGTCATCGTACATGACGTTCCATATGAATGGACCTACCTTTGATCCTTGGGGAGCTCCGCATGTCATTTCATGTTTGAGATGACATGCATCGCTCTTGTATTCAACCCATCTGTCGCTGAGATAGTTGTCTATCATTCGCAACAGATAGGTTGGTACCCCTTTACGACGCATCGCCTTGATGCAATTGTCCCACTTTGCGGAATTAAATGCATTACGTATGTCGATGGAAATAAGCGCGCAGAATCCCTTCTTCTTATCCTCTTTGACTTTCTTTGCATGGTTTACAACAGTGAGTATTGCGTCAACTGTTGACCTGCCTTTACGAAAGCCAAATTGATTCTCCGATAGGCTATTTTCGCCTACCAGGATTTCCTGAAGTCTCTGCAGAACCATTCCCTCTAGAAATTTGCCCATCGTATCCAATAAACAAATTGGTCTGAACGATGTTACCTTATCCAGAGGTTTATCGCCTTTCCTGAGAAGGATTAACTTCTGCGTTTTCCAGTCATCGAAGAACTCTCCGGTTGTCAAGCACGTATTAAAGACGTCAAGAAGCAGCTCAGGATCCACTGCGACAATCTCTTTTAAGATTTCGCTCGGTATCCCATCATTGCCCGGCGCTTTGCCGTTTCTTAACGTCCTTGCCACCTTTTTTAATTCCTCAATCGTGAAGAGCTCCTCGTCTCGTACTACGCAGTAAGTGTAGTCCTCTCTGGGGCTAGGTTCCACATAGGGAAACAGTGCCTTTATGATTTTCAGGACCCAAATCGGATCATCCAAACCAGGGGTTTTATGCCTTGTCACTAATTTCTTAGCGACAATCTTAAAGGCCAAACCCCACGGATCCTTCTCGGAATCTCCGATTAGGTCCCTCCAGCAACGGCGTTGGCTACTTTTCACGGCCCGCTTAAAAGTACGCCTGGCTTTATGCCATGTTTCCCGCAGCTGGAGGTTTCCCTTCGAATGGGTAAAATGCCTCCTTGCTGCGTGGCATTCTCTCTTAAGACAGGCCAATTCTTCATTCCACCAGTACATAGATCCCTTTCCCGTTTTTCTTTTCTGCCGGCGAGGCATAGAGTGATTGCAAGCTTAAACAATCACCCGCCTCGCCTCTCGCACTATACCCTTTAAAGAAGCTGGTTTCCTCACCCAGTTTGATTTGCGAATAAGTCGCGACTCTTCTAGGGATTCCGCCAGCTTCTCCCTGTTCAGTCGCCTGAGGTTCCAAGAGGCTCATTATTATTATTATTATTATTATTATTATTATTATTATTATTATTATTATTATTATTATTATTATTATTATTATTATTATTATTATTATTATTATTATTATTATTATTATTATTATTATTATTATTATTATTATTATTATTATTATTATTATTATTATTATTATTATTATTATTATTATTATTATTATTATTATTATTATTATTTTAATTCAGTAACTTATCTAAATAAATATAATTTATGATTTACTTTATCGAAAAGAGATATATGCGGGTAACATGAAATTTTCTCCATAGCGATTGCGTAGCCGAGAGGCTTAGTATAAATGCGTGCGATTTCAGGTTGCGTTAGATATAAGTTAGGTAAAAAAAAAATAAAACTATAAATAAAATATAACTATAAACTATAAATAATCTATAAACTGTATAGATGTTAAGATTTTCCGATATGTTAAGTTGTTAATTGTAAGTAAGAATGTGAAAAAAAGTAAAACTTATGAATAATAAATAATAATACACATGCAGAGTGTTAATTACTTGAAAAAATATTTTTTGAACGCACTGATTATTTTATTTTAATTTATTAAAATAAAACTAGACAATATGGCTCTCTACACCAGCATTTTTTTTCGTTTTTCGTCACGGCGTGGACAGGCGCGCCGGCATTCGTTTCGCCCGTCGGTGTGAGGCGCGTCATTGTGTGGGTACGGATTACTACTTTTACGAGTAAAAATCTTTAATGAAATAGTAATAATTGCTCTGATTCGTAATAAAAGTTGCTTCGCTCAGAGTATTAATTGCTCGGGACATTTTAAATATTACTCGGCTTTTAATAAAATTTAGATTCCTTAAAGTAAATTATACTTTTTCAAAAAAAAAAGTAAAAATCGTTTGAATACGAAGCAAAAGTTACTATTTTTCGAGTAGTTTCAAATTTACTACTTAAAAGTAGTAATTTTTCATCGAAAATAGTATAATTATTACTATTTATTTTTCTTAGTGATGCGATTGTTTTTTTTTACTTTGTTTAACAGTATTTTAAGAATAACTGATGAATTCTCATTATAACATGCTCTATATTTTAATCTGTGTAATAGTGAAAGAAGTCTAGACTTTAAAATTTGTAGTCCTTTTATCTCGGCCGTCAGATAACGTTCTATTGAATCTCCTTGTTTATGACAAGGAGTTATATTCTTTAATTCCTTTACTATGATTGCCGTCATGCTCGCTATATAATCGTCTTGTTTTTGATTTGACAAGTTTCTGTTCTTTGGGATTTTTAAATCTACTTTCTTAATATTTTTTTGGAATTTATTCCAACTTGTTTTTCTATTATTTAATTGTTTTAAATTTTTATTTTGACAGAACAGGAACTTATCCATATTTTCTATCCTGACAATCATATACAAAGCCATGTGATCACTATCATATGGAAGTATTTTTATTTGATTATTAATCAGATTTAATATTTCAATTCTAGAATCACATAATGACAAATCCAAATAAGAATTAGCTGCCAGGTAAGTAGGTGCTTGTGGTCCTGTTAATATTGTCCTGTAATGAATTTGGCTGAAGTTTAAATCATTAATGTAAGACTCTTTTAAATTCCCTGGTGCATATGCACTGATTATAAATAGTTTATCTTTATTTTAGTTAAGGAAGATTTCGACTATATCAGCAATTAGTGACATCTATTAAACGTCAATTGAACTCTTTGGTTTAGAGTCAGGTGTTATTCTTAAGATAATTATTCCGATATGGTTGTCGGTAAATAATTATATTTTTGAATTTAATTTTTGATCTGAAAAAATAAGCTGCGTGAACGACTGCACTGTGCATCTGTGAGGACTCGAACCCCAGTTAATAGCTGCCTTTCGCGGGACTAACGCCTACCAATGCACCATGCCAACACAGCCTGGACGTTCACGTTTCTTATAATCTCAGATCAAGCCCATACACTAGTCGAAGAGCTGTATAGTTAATGTAGGAAATTATTTGCTGATTAAGAATTTTAATTAAGGCATGGTGCATTGGTAGGCGTTAGTCCCGCGAAAGGCAGCTATTAACTGGGGTTCGAGTCCTCACAGATGCACAGTGCAGTCGTTCACGCAGCTTATTTTTTCAGATCAAAAATTAAATTTAAAAATATAATTATTTACCGACAACCATATCGGAATAATTATCTTAAGAATAACACCTGACTCTAAACCAAAGAGTTCAATTGACGTCTAATAGATGTCACTAATTGCTGATATAGTCGAAATTTTCCTTAATTAAAATTCTTAATCAGCAAATAATTTCCTAGTTTATCTTTATTTTTCAAATTTATTTTTATTATTGAAGTTTCTATTGTTTTTATTTTTGTTTGACAAATCAGACTCACATGCTTGACTACCAATTGCTTCCTCGTGATTATTGCAGTTCTTCCACCTTTACCTTCGATTCTATCGTTTCTAAAAACCCTATAATTTTTAAAGTAAATCTTATGCAATTCTTTTAATTTGGTTTCGTTTATCAATGCAATGTCTATTTTTTTATCACTTAAAAAGTGTATCAAATTGAACCTTCTACACGGAGAAACTTTGTATACTAGTTTCTGTTAAACTCACCATGTGTTCTTAGTAAATTGACTACTAAAGTGGGGAAAAACTGCGACGGTATCAATATTTCGTAGTCTGACTATTAAACACAGAAAAAGAGTTTGAAAATTTAGTAGTCAGTTGATCAACATTAAAAATTCACGATTTCGCTAAAAAAACAATGTCGAATGTCAGTGACAGTTATACAGAATGTCGCCACTTATAATTATTGAGTAAGGAAGAAATCTATTTTACCTAATGTGGATTGATAACTTAATTTTAATGCAACCTAATCTAATTCCCTAACATACACATAAAGTAACGCACACTGTAATCGACGGAACGCATATACAATTCATATAGAGAAAATAAGTCAGTGTTCTTATATACTAATCCAACAATTGTATTTCCACTTGGGAGAAAATTTGTATGCATATGTTGAATGCCGTTTTAAATAATATTTGTTTGTTATACAAAATTGATAAAATCAATTAATTACTTAAAATTAATAAGGTCTATTTTTGAAATGAACAGAATTAATTTTCATCAAACAGGATTCTTGTAATAAATTATAAAAATGTTTGACAAATAGAAAAATAAAATATAATGTCATTATTATTTCGTAAAATTGTTTATTTAATTATTTAATTTAATTAAAAAAATAATTACACTGAGAAAAATATTAAAGCAGGTCAATAATATCTGTGACAATGAAATATATAAACATTTTGTTCAAATTTAAAAGACTTGTTCAAACATAACCTCACATTTACTGATAAAAGAGAACCAGGTGGAATGACGGCGGCCATTTAACTCGAACACATGTATATGAGTTAAGGTGGTTATGTGTGACTACATGAACAGCGGTACTCGTTTGTATGCGTGCAGTTCTGATAGTTTGACTACTAAATTGTAAACGCAGCGCGAAGAAAATATCATTCTTACGAATATAGAAAATAAAATTTCGACATTCACTTTTTCAATAACTTTTTTTTCTCGTACATCATAAACGAGTTTCTCTTAACTTGACTACTAAATATTGAAAAAAAAGAGAACATGTATTATTATCGAAACTTCTATTAAATAAGAAATTTCGTCTTTTGGTCACTTTTTCCCCACTTTAGTAGTCAATCTACTAACAATACATTGTGAGTTTAACAGCAATTGGTATTCAAAGTTTTTCCGTGTATGATTGGCTGCTATTGAATTAACATTGATTGAAATTATTGCTAGTTTATTTAATTTAAATGTTTTTTTTATTTTTTTACATAGATTAATTATTGCCATTATTATTCTCAAGTTTTTGAAACAATAGATTGATTCTTTGGGAATTTTAATTTATGGCCTCTTTGACTCCGCCTAGCTGAAGGGTGCATGGCCACTGAAGTCTGGGTGAGAACTCTCCTAATTTACTATATCAATGCCAGTGTCATATATTCTGTTGCTTATAAGGACAAAGTGAAAACTATGACTAAAATTCTTACTACAATTATAATCATTAAACAATTTTTTAAAGTATTACTTTCAGTTTTATCAAAAATTTTTTAAATAATTGAATTCTTTTGACGAATTTTATTAAAATTGTATTAAAAATAATTGAAATTCTGAGAATTTTATTATTTATGGAAATAATTGAATTATTGAGAAGAAACTTATAAAAATTTGTAAATACTTATTGAATTTTTGTGAAAGGTTTTTTATTTATGAAAGCAATTAAATTTTTACTTAAATTTTATCAAAATTTTTGTTTAATAATTAAATTCTTTTGGAAAATTTTATTAAAATAGTAGATATTGAAAATCATTGAATTAAAGAAAATTTTTGAAAATAATTGGAATTTTACCAAGAATCTTGTTAAAAATTTGGAAAATTTGTTGTTACTTTCAAAAATAATTGAATTTATACAATAATCTGTAACTTCTCCAACACTCAATTGTTTATAGTGTTTTTAACTAAAATTCTTCTACAGATAAATTATTTTTAATTATTAATCAAATACAATATGTTAAAAAATTTATCTAATTTCAGAAGAATTTGAATTATTAGACATTTTTCAAAAATCTAAGTTCTTTAAAATTTTTAATTAAATTCATTCAAAATTCAAACTTTATAAAATTTCAAATCGAAGCCTTTTGAAGTTATTTACTAAAATTGTAAACGTAACTCTAATAAAATACAATTTTGAAATTTCTAAGTAAAATTGTTTATTAAGTAATTCATAATGTAAAGATTTAAATTTTATTTTTATTTATAATAATTCATATAAACATACAATATTTATTTTTGAACGATTCTTTAGATTGACTAAATTATTCCATTCAATTTTGAAGTGGCAACCCATTGCGCATGTATAAATTGAAAGAAGATCGACAAATCGGGCACTAAAGTTTTGATTGTACTCAAAAAATTTTGAATTCTAGTGATGCCAATGAAGTTCCATATAGCATACAGTTAGACAGTCTAGATTAGACCGTCCAGATAAATCCCATATACATAGAATACAGTTAGACCGTCCAGATGGGTCTAGTTGGGGCAATCACTGGACTCCAGACTCCCCGAAATTTTTCTACACGGGCAAAATTGAACTATTTGAGTACCATATTATTATACATTTTTCTAAGAACGATACAATTGAAGCTTCAAGAAAAGGGGGAAGAATAAAGAAAAGAGAAGGGCGAACAGATATTAAATTGAATTTATTAATATAAAAAATGCAGTTGAATAAAAATTCAGTATTGATTCTACTTAAAAAACCCCACTTTAATAAAAATTGACATAAAAGTTCAAAAAATGGATAATAAAGAGAAATCTGTTTTTTTCTCAAAGTGAAAAAAGCTAAATGAAAATATATTTCAATGGTAAGAATTAATTACTGCTGGCAATACACTGACAATTAATTGATTTCGCGAAGAAAAGAAATATCGGTCAAATGCAATTCTTCTAATTGCAGTACGTTTTGTTTTCTTTTTTTTCTTTGATGAAATTTTGATTTCAATATATGGAAGGCGAGCGACCATCATCCTGAAAGCATTGCTGTACACTCACTATATGTGTATATGTATATACTGCATTGGATATTTATTCGTTCGTAAAGTTAATCGTTTCGTGATCGAGCACCGATCATTCGTCAAATGTGATCGGATAAAAACACAAAGATACTTGAGAAGGACCGTAAATGGCGTACAGCTGTAATGTTAAAGGCATCCACGTGGCTCGTGATCAGTGAAGAAAGGAGTCGATCGTTCCGATCTGAGCAGACATATTTTGGACAGTGATCGGGATCTGTTGTTCGCTTTTGGGCATGTTTTATTCTCCGCAAAGCCAAAACCAGATTCAAAGAGCCACGTGACGACTTCACCCAAATAAATAAAAAAAAGAAGAAGACAAAAAGAAAACCCTCCTTATACATAACGAGTGTTCGTATCTTTTTTCGCTCATTAAAAAAGACCCAATAAATGGATACTTTGATTCCTAATTTACTAAAAATGCAAGAAGTAAATTCCTTCTGCATTTGGCTTTTCGTGAAAGAAAAGAAAAAATGTTATATTTCGTGATAATATTAGAAGCAATAAATTTGAGATAGTTTATTATCAAACTGATAGTAAAAATCCTTTTCTGCTGTTTTGATTTTAAATAATTAGGTAGTTCGGATTGGTTGAAATCGTGAGAGGACGTCAAAGAGGACTTTAATGTGAAATTCGGATGCTTGTCTCGAGGAGCAATTAGTTAAAAACAAGGTGACCCGTGAGAAGTTTGAGATTCTCCAGTTACAAACTGAAATTTTCAGAAATAAGTAATCGATCTCTTTTTTGACAAATCAAGTATACAAGAAGGTCTTAAATTAACAAAAAAGATTTCTTTTATTGTTTAAAGAAAAAACAAGTTTAATTTATTTATGTTTATGAATAAGTTTTAACGATGTGGTTGAAAATTTTCTTGGGATCAGCTATATTGGATCCTAAATTTTTATTTTTAGAATTTTTGTCAAATAATATTTAATTTCACCCTTTGATTAGTAGAATCTACAGTTGTAATTTAAAAAATAGCTAGCATTGTTTTATTACAATTTTAACATATTCGCTGTCGTTTGTCGTTCGTGTAATTCCGTACTTCATCGTTTGGTCGTTCGGCATCACTAAAAAAAATATATATATATATATATATATATATATATATATATATATATATGGGCAATTCTACGTGAGATTTCAGTCGACCCCTTAAAATAGGCCAAAAATATTTTTTTTCTATTGTGTATTGAAAAAAAACAGATACGTATTTTTTTATTATTTTTTTTTTCATACCCAAAGTTAAAAAAAATTAATTTGTTTATAAAATTTTTTTATTTTTTTAATAAAAAATGAAAAAAAAATTTTTTTGTTATGATTATTCAAAAGTAGAGAGAAAAACAAAACTTTTTTTCTCTTGTCAAAAAATAAGAAAAAGCAATATTTTTTGAGTTATCTGACATTAAAAATATATCTTCATTTAAAAAACGAAAATTTTGAAAATTCATAACTCAAAAATTTGGCCTCCAAAAAAATAATAAAAAAATACGTATCTGTTTTTTTCAATACAGAATAGAAAATAAATATTTTTGGCCTATTTTAAGAGGTCAACTGAAATCTCACGTGGAATTGCCCATATATATATATTATTTATTATTTATATATATATTAGTAACTTCGTACTTCATCGTTCGGTCGTTCGGCTTTTATCATTTATTCATCGTATCGTATGTATACATACTCATTGTACATACATATACGCATGCGCAGTAGTGTTCTGTGAATGTCAGGCATGCGCAGTAGTGTTCTATCAATGTTAGGGATGCGCAGTAGTATTCTATCAATGTTACGCATGCGCAGTAGTGTTCTGGCAATATTACGCATGCGTAGTAGTGTTCTATCATTATATCGCATACGCAGTAGTGTTCTATCACTATAACGCATGCGCAGTAGTGTTCGGACAATGTCAGCTATGCGCAGTAGTGTTTTATTACTATAAAGCATGCGAATAACATTCAGAACTTTAAAATTAAATTTTTTAATCCATACATAATCTAAAAATTATTTCTCTACAATAGAAAATTTGCAAAGGTCAAAATGTTTAAAATATGAAATTTTTAAAATAAGAAGTGTTGAATTGTAATGTAAGTGAAAAGAATTAGATTATTGAGTATTGAGATTTAACAATTCTATTTCTGTGTAAGATATTTTTAAAATATCATTATTGTCAATGTTTTACAAAAAATGAAATAACTTCTAAAAACATGAACACTTTTAATGATCTGAAGGTTACTTTAAAGATTATTTTCTAATTTCTACAGAATGGGAATTACTTGTAGACATTAACGTGTAATTTTTTCTTAGAAATTGCAGGTCGACAAAGTTATACACAAAAATTTCAATTTGAAATAATTTTTTTGTACAAAAAACTATCCTTCAAAAAATATAAAACATGATATGGCGTAGATTTTTCAAGAAAATTTAGTAAAAAAAAATATGTTTGAATTTTAAAAATTATTTTTCTGTTAACCCGTTGCCTGTTAACGACCGTTGGGTAGTAAACTTCTTAGCGCAAAATAAATGCAATTTCTTATGTAAATTATAAAATAAATAACGCATGATTTGTTTTTATATAATTATTAACACACTATTGATTGCAATGATCCTAAATTAAGTAATAAATAAATAATTATTTATTATTTTTAAATTGGGACTGTCACGCGCCCAAGATTTTACCGCAGCGCACCAAAACCATAGTGGAGTTGCTGTCACATACGTTGTTCCGCTACAGTCCCAAAGGTCTCTCAGTGTATAACAATTTAAAAACAAGTTATATTTATGAAAATTTATTTCTAATTTAAGTCACATTTAGTATATAAGGGTTTTTGGAGTCGGTGAATTTAATTAATTTTAAAAAATTCAAAATGGCGAACATCATTTTTTAAATTCATTTGGATTTTTATCAATTTCAGTACCTAAGGGTTTTTCAGGTCGCTGAATTCGAGTTTGACCATCATTTTTAAAACTTCAAAATGCAGGATCCAAATTGGCGGACATACTTTTTGAAAATTTTTAAAATTCATTTGGATTTTTATTAATTTCAGTATCTAGGGATATTTTGGGTCGTTAAATTTAAATTTGTCTTTCAAAATAAAAAATTATGAATTCAAAATGAGGGACGTAATTTTTTTAATTCATCCCGATTTTTATCAAATTTTGTACTCTATTCTATATCCTTTCCATTAGCTGATAAAACGAATCATGACCCCAGAATGTGCCGCGTGGAGGCTGCAAAGGTTTTACATTACACTTTCTGTTCATTGTTTTTTTTTGTTTATAATATCTGTTTAAAATTAAAAAATTTTGTCCAACATATTAGATCCACTATTTTGAATTTTTTTTGACGTCATTTTTTTTATGTACTTTAAGATGCCGATGGGCGTTTTTTGCAAATTTTCATTTCCGATGCCAATAGAGCTGTCAAAAGTCAAAAGGTCCAAAAATCTCAAAATACTTTTATGAATTAAAAGCAAAAAACGGGGTAAATCAATTTGTAACTCATTCTTTAACAGTTTTTAGGGTCCTCGAATATAAATTTAAAGTTTTTTTTTAAATTTAAAATGGCGGATTCAATGTGGCGGACAAAATTCAAATTTAAACAGATTCGATTAAAACTTGTTACTCGGGGGTTTTTAGGGTCGCTGATTACGAATCTGAAGTCACTTTTTAAAAATTCAAAATGTCGAAAAAAATTTGATCCGATTCCCTTAAAACGTGTTACTCGAAAGCTTATAGGGCCACAAATTACAAATATGAAATCACTTTTTAGAAATAAAAATGGCGGATCCAATAAGTTGGAAAAAATTTTTAATTTGATCAGATATAATTAAAACGTGTTACTCGGGGGTTTTTAAGGTATCTGATTACGAATCTGAAATCACAATTTAAAAATTGAAAATAGTGGATTCCATATGACTGAAAAAATGTCCAATTTTGATACATTTTGCTTAAAGTCTGTAATAATAACAAATTGTTAACATTATAGAACAGTATAAAGCTAGAATTTCTTAAAAGTGACTTTAAATTCGTAATCAGATATGCTAAAAACCCCCGAGTAAGACTTTTTAATTAAATCTAATCAAATTTAAAAAAATTTCCACCATATTAAATTCATCATTTTCAATTTCTACAAAGTAACTTTATATTCATAATCTGCGACCCTAATAGCCCCCGAGTAACACGTTTTAAGGGAATAGGATAAATTTGAAAATTTTTTCTTCATATTGGATCCGCCATTTTGAATTTTTAAAAAGTGACTTTAGACTACCCGTCAAAATTGTGAGACCACCCATTTTCAGTCGAATGAAAATCGTTTTAAAACATAAAATTTATTGAAACTAAAATTTTTTTCTGCTCATTTTTTTAAAGATGATACAATTTTGAACAGAAGAAGATATTTCAGAAGTCGTTTGGCCAATAATTCATTTAGATATTTTTAAAAAATCGCCATTTTCAATGTTTTACAAAAATTTGAATAACTTCTAAAATAAAAACTTGAACCAGAAAAATATAAAAAATTTGAAACATTCTTATTTACAAAAAAATAATTTTTAAAATTAAAACGTATTTTTTTATTAAATTTTCTTGAAAAATCTACACCATATAATGTTTTATATATTTTCTAAAATAGTTTTTAGTACAGAAAAATTGTTCCAAATTTTTTGAATTTTTTTTGGTCTAAGTTTGACGGCCTGCATTTTCTAGGAAAAAAATTACACATTAATGCCTATAAGTAATTCTTATAGTGCAGCAAATGACCTTTAAAATAAGCTTAAAATCATTAAAAAAGCGTTCATTATTTTAAAAGTTATTCCAATTTTTGTAAGACATTGAAAATGACAATTTTTTAAAAATATCTAAATAAAATATTGGCCAAATGACTTCTAAAAGATCTTGTTCTTTTCAAAATTTTATCATCTTTCAAAAAATAAGAAGCAAAATATTTTAGTTTCCATACATTTTATGTTTTAAAATGTTTTTCAATCATCTGAAAATGGATGGTCTCTCAATTTTGACCGGTAGTCTAGATTCGTAATCAGCGACCCTAAAAACCACCGAGTAACAAGTTTTAATCGAATCTGATTAAATTTTAATTTTGTCTGTGCGGAATGTCCCATAAATATTTAGTTATTTTAAAAAAATCATTTTATTGATGCAAATAAATATTTATTTGAATTAAAATCCATGCATTACTGAATCAAGTAATTGACCTAATTGATTTAAAGCAATATTTATTAGATTCAATTATTCCATTCATTTGACTGAAATAATTCGAATTTGCTACAAATAACTATTTATTTGATACTACAAATTAAAATTTTTATATCAAGGGCAGTTGCATACGAAAAGTAAATGGTGGATCACTGATTTTTCTTAAAGTTTGTAATTTTGTAGTATTTGGGGTACTAAATAACTGTGCCAAACAGTTTTGCAAAAAAAAATTTTTTTGCAAGATATTTAGATTTGAAAAATTAGAAACTGAAAATAAATAAATGTCAATTTTTTATAATATTAAAAAAAAGTTAAGAAAAATTAAATTTTCAATAATTTGTTTAAACAATAATTTTTTATTGTTAAAAAAATATGCTAAGGACATCCTGGAGTTTCCTAAAAAAATTATTTTCTCAAAATTTAAACCTTCCTTAATAAGTGGTTAAATTTTTAAAAAAGTGCTTTTTGATGTTTTTAGAAAAAAAATTTTTGAAGTTTGCGCTACGCGTTTTTGTGCGTTGCGCTAACTCACAATAAGTAGCGCCTATATCAGTGTATTTTAAAAGATAATATGACCTTTATTGCTTGCCTCTAATACACTTATTAATTATATACGTATATATTATTATTATTATAAACAGTCTAACTATATATTTTTAACTTTTTCATAAAAATTATTTTCCTTTTTTATTGTAAAAAGTCTTTTCCTCCACACTTTATCCAGGCTTATATTTCTAATTTTTTATTTTTATGGTCTTTAGTGGAACAAAAGTCAAACGTTATTGTGTCAAATTTATTTTCTACTAACTGAAAAAATGCTTTAAGGAAAATATTTTTTACATCAACCCATTGATACCTATAGGAAAAGGAATGCAGATATAATAAAAGTAACTATTGAAATCCTGGCATAGGATCTAATGATAATTTTTGTCGTTAAATGTTAAAAAAATATTTTTTTAACAATTTTTTTTTATAAACAAATAAAGAAAAATTTTAGTAGACAATTTCATCGAAACAGAATCTGGGGTGAAGTGTCGATTACCAACTTTAGGATCTCGTTACTTATCCCATCGATTTCAGGCGCCTTGCCTGTTTTCAATCTTTTGCCTGCTTTTTGCAGTTCACTAAGTGTGAAGAGTTCTTCCTCTTCGACTTTGCAAAAACTCCAGTCCCTTCTAAGGTATTGTTCCGCAGGAGAAAACAAAGAATTTATTATCTTTCTGACCCAATCGGGATTGTCCAGGCCGGGGGTCTTTTGCCTCGTCGCTAATTTCTTAGTAACGATTTTAAAAGCCAGACCCCATGGGTCCTTATCGACTTCCTCGATTAGGTCCTTCCAGCTACGGCGTCGCTACTTGCGGATCTCTTTCTTGAGGTTCTTTTTCGCCTCCTTGAAAGCCTCTTTCAGCAAGGGATCTTCCTTAGATCGGGTATATGTCCTTCTTGCTTTGAGGTATTCCTTCCTCAAGGAGGCTAGCTCCTCTGACCACCAGTGCAAGGATTTTCTTACGGGAATGGCGCCTTTGTGTGGCATTGACGCATTGCAAGCGGTGACTATCATGTTTCTCACCGCTCGCACCTTCCCATCCAGACTGCTCGGCCTCTTCACCCAGCCCAAGTCCTCAATCAAAAGGGCTTCTCTTAGGGACCGGCCGAACTTTTTCTTGTCGAGTCTCTTCATATTCCACGAGGAGGTTTTGCGACTAGAAACATCCTGTCTTTTTTCTCCTCGTGTGTCTTCCATCAAGACTGAGAACTCAATGTACTGGTGGTCACTTGCGGTATATTCCTCTGAGACCCGCCAGTCGCTTATGCGGCTAAATAGTCTAGACGATGCGATCGTTAGATCCATAATTGATCCGATCGCACCTTGTCTAAAAGTCCATGTATTGCCTCGGATCACAGCTAATAAGTCGTTTCTGGAGATCATTTCTCCAATACGAATTCCTCTCTTGTCGAGTCTCGTCTCACCCCGCTCTGGCGACTTTGCGTTAAAATCGCCAGTGATAAAAACATCCAGCCTGGATTCTGTGAGGCTCGTTTCTAGGTCTTTGATATTGGCTTCGAAGTTTGTCAGTGGGTCGTTGGGTGAGAAGTAGCAGCTATACATACGTATATTAGCTACCTCTATCCACACGAACCCACTGCACGTCTCCAGAAACTTGTCAACCCGCAATTCTGGGTTGCACAGCTTTATGGCGGCTCTCTTCGCCTTATCCTGATACCAAGGGGCGAGGTCGCTTCCTTGATACTGCTTACTGCAGAACAGGATATCGACCTCATTTTCCTTTGCTGCTTGTATTAGGAGCAGCTGTGCATCCTTATTTGTATGCAGGTTGACCTGCAAAAATTTTAAGGATTTGCCCTTTTAATCTTTTGCAGTTCTTCCCAGTAAACCGTGCAGGCTCTCTTTCCGGACTCATGATCCGTTTCCGGCTTCCCCAGGTCCAAACAAGTAAGGCACTTTGGCTTAACGTTACAGCACTTCGAGAGGTGTCCCTCTCCGCCGCATCTCCGACAGTTTTTACTTCTGTCGGGGCCTTTGCAGGATAGGGTTCTGTGTCCGTAACCTAGGCACTTTTGGCACCTAGCTACTTCAACATGCTCGCGAATTGGAGCATTTATCCAGCCGATTTTGATTCGGCCAAGTTTAAGCAGAATATCACTCTCTGTTTCTGCTAAGCGGATTAGAGCAACCTTAGTTCCTCTGTAGCGCGGCAATAATTTGCACTCCATAATCAGTTCGGATTTTCCCAGCTTTTCCTTCAATTCTGAAGTCACCTCACTCTCTGTAGTGGCTTCATCCAGGTCTTTGATTTCTAGAGACCACTTATTTACTAGAGGTATGACCTCAGCCACGCCATGCAGGGCCGAGGACAGACTGTCCGCAAATTTTAAGGTCTCTCCACCCTTTTTCACTATCAGGAGAACCTCTTGTTTAAAAGTTCTCCTGATTTTCTGGATCACGGTACCTGTTCTAAGCTTTAAAGTGTGTTTTGAGAACTCTTTTTTCTCGCCTGGTGGCTTTTTTCTTGGAGCCCGTTCTCTTCTCTTTCCAACAACCTTAAAGCCGTCCTCATTGTCCGCTCCGTCTTTCAAGACGGTCTCGGAATACGTCTTACTAGGACTACTTGAGGACGCCTTTTTTGCTTCAACTAGCGACTCAGGATTAAGCTGTGGAGCATCCTTTCGCTTTATCCTCTTTTCACGTTAAGTTGCTTGATGTGGACTCACATCCGGGCTTACTCTTTCCCTAGGGCGCTTACTAACCTTTTTCGTCTTATTTGTGTCTGCAGCTGCGCTATCCCGGGTTGCAATAACACTCTTCGTCCGCTGTGGAGTTTCCACAGTTGGATGTTGCGGCTCTTGGTCTTTAAAAGGCTCAGGAATAAACCGTAAATTTTTACAGATTATGTCGAACGCACTTTCCAAAACCGTCACGCCATCCTGGATTTCACGACTGACGTTCTTTTGGCGCTTGAATCCTTGTCGCAAGCTTTGAAAAATTCCCGGAATAGCCAGGAACTGATTTGCGACATTTGATTCGTAGCATGTCACCTGGCTATCTATTTGGCTCCCTCCAAAATCCTTGGAGCCATCTGCACCGACTATCGGGGCTTGCACCCGATCAGAATCGGTGGTGGGATTACCCTCTTTCGAGGTACCCACTTGGAGTATTTCGTTTAAAATTTTGTCCATTTCATTCGTTTTTTATTTCTTTGTCCCGTGTCGAGGGACAATCGGGCCTTAACAGGGTACTACCATCTGGCCAGGATGGGCCCTGAACCGCCTCCGTTAGTTACATAGACGTTATAGCATTGCCGGGGCATTGATGCGACGTCTATGCTTTAAGGAAAAGATTTTTTACATTAACCCATTGATACCTATAGGCAAAGGAATGCAGATATAATAAAAGTAACTATTGAAATCCTGGCATGGGATCTAATGATAATTTTTGTCGTTGAATGTTAAATAGTATATTTCGTAACGAGTGCGAGCAGTTGTCAATTTTTGAATGAGCACTTTTTTAGGAACAAACTGTAGGCGAAGCGAAGCTTCGCCTACAGTTTGTTCCAAAAAAAGTGCTCGTTCAAAAATTGGCAACTGCTAGCACTAGTTACGAACGATATTTTTCATAACAAGGTGCAAAAAAGTGCCCTTTTTTGCACCGCGTTATGAAAAAGATATTTTTTAACAATTTTTTTTATAAACAAATGAAGAAAAATTTTAGTAGACAATTTTAGTAGACAAAATTAAATATATATATATTCAGTGTCAGCTACAAAATTGCTACTGACTAATGAACTATGAATGTTTTGTTTTCTTTCAAAACAAAATACATCTACTAATACAAAAATTAAATAATATAGATAGTGAGGGTAAACTCTGTGAAGAGATACCAGGATGCACTCCCTTTGCGGAAACTTCCTGCTATCTTGGAGAGACACATCGACCTCCACGTCCGAACATACATGATCACGTGCCCTTGGATATCATAGACGTCGCATCAATGCTTCAGCAATGCTATAACGTTTATGTAACTAACGGAGGCGGTTCAGGGCCTATCCTGGCCAGATGGTAGTACCCTGTTAAGGCCCGATTGTCCCTCGACACGGGACAAAGAAATAAAAAAAAATGAATGAAATGGACAAAATTTTAAATGAAATACTCCAAGTTGGTACCTCGAAAGAGGGTAATCCCACCACCGATTCTGATCAGGTGCAAGCTCCGATAGTCTATGCAGATGGCTTTAAGGATTTTGGAGGGAGCCAAATAGATAGCCAGCTAACATGCCAAAAGAACGTCAGTCGCGACATCCAGGATGGCGTGGCGGTTTTGGAGAGTGCGTTCTTAATAATTTGTAGGAATCTGCGTTTTATCCCTGAACCGTTCAGGGATCAGGAGCCACGGACTTCAACTGTGGGAACTCCAAGGCAAAAGAGGAGTGCTGCTGCAACTCTTGATAGTGCAGCAGCTACAGATTCTAATAAGGCAAAGAACGTGAGTAAGCGCCCCAGAGAAGGTGTAAGCTTGGATAAGAGTCCTCAACAAGTGACTCGGAGCGGAAAGAGGATTAAGCGAAAGGATGCTCCACAGCTTAATTCTGGGTCGCTAGTTGGAGCAAAAGAGGCGCCCTCAAGTAGTTTCAGCAAGACGTATGCTGAGACCGTCTTAAAAGACGAAGCGGACAATGAGGACGGCTTTAAGGTTGTTAGAAAGAAAAGGAAACGGGCTCCAAGAAAAAAGCCCCTAAGCGAGAAAAAGAGCTCCTAAAACACACTTTGAAGATTAGAACCACGGAAGCGGTAAAGATCACGGCAAGAGACCAAAAATCTTATGAGGGTATCTTGCCGCTGATAAAAGCAAAGGTTAAACCAGAAGACACTGGTACCGTAATTCATAAAATCAGGAGAACCTTTAAATAGGAGGTTCTTGTGATAGTGAAAAAGGGTGGAGATACCTTGAAGTTTGCGGAAGCACTGTCCTCGGCTCTGCATGGCGCCTTGCCATGCGAGGTCACTGCTCTCGTAAACAAAAGGTCTCTTGAGATCAAGGAGCTGGATGAAACCACGACGGAGGATGAGGTGATTTCAGTTCTGAGAGATAAGCTGGGCAAACCTGATCTGAAGATAGAGTGACACCTTTTGACGCGCTTTAGAAGTACTAAGGTGGCTCTAATCCGCTTAGCAGAAGCAGAAAGTGATATTCTGCTTAAACTTGGCCGAATCAAAATCGGCTGGAAAAATGCTCCAATTCGCGAGCATGTTGAAGTAGCTAGGTGCCAAAAGTGCCTAGGTTACGGACAGATTCTGCTTTGATGCTTCAATCTTTGCCTTGAGAGAGAAGAGTTCTTCCGCGACTGGAAGCGACAGAGGTTAGTCCTCCTAAGGAAAGGTGAAAATCCTCTAGATAAGGTTTTATCGTACAGGCCTATATGCCTGTTGGATACGATGGGTAAACTTCTGGAGGATATGGTTCTGCAGAGAATGCAAAGCCACTTGACCGGAGAGAATAGTGTATCCGATCACCAATTTGGTTTCCGTAAAGCCAAGTCCACAGTTGATGCCATCCAGGCAGTTGTGGACATAGCAAAAGCAGGAAAAAACAAGTTGGGACCTGGAAAAAAGAAGAACTTCTGCGCGTTGGTAGCAATTGACATACGCAACGCGTTTAATTCCGCAAGATGGAAAGATATCATCGAGTCGATGAAAAAGAAAAACATGCCGCCCTACTTGTTGCAAATAATGGATAATTATCTTAGCGACAGGTGGGTTATATATGAGGGAGACACCTGCACTCTCAGGGAAGAGATGCAGCGTGGGGCTCCTCAAGGCTCGAGGGTAGGTCCATTTGTATGGAATGCATCTTATGATGACTTTCTGCGAATGGATCTGCCCGAAGGTGCGGTGATCATCGGCTTTGCGGACGACGCGTTGTTCGTGTGCACTGCCGAAAGTGAGGAGGCTCTTGGGACATTGGTGAACAAAAGTCTGCGACTTGCAAAAAGCTGGCTAGATACCAGAGGTCTTGAAATGGCCCTGGAAAAGACCGAGGCACTGCTAGTCACAGACAGACGTGGTTATAAGCTTCCACGAATCGTGATAGACGGATTCGAGGTCAAGTGGAGTCAACAAATTAAATATCTTGGTGTGGAGTTGGATGAAAGGTTAAACTTCCACCACCACATAGCTACGGCGTCAAATAAGGCGATCGAGTGTACGGCTAATCTTTCACGGCTAATGCCAAATGTTGGCGGACCCCGTGAACAAAAACGGAGACTGGTGGCGAGTGTCGCCCACGCTAAAATGCTCTATGCAGCACCAGCGTGGGTCCCATCCCTAAGGAGTAAAAGATGTGTAACCATCTGTGAAAAGGTACTGTCTGCGCAGAGATCGATAACAACGCGTATCATCTCTGCATATAAGACGGTATCTACGAGTGCTGTGCAGGTCCTTGCAAGTGTCCCGCCAGCAGATCTTTTGGCGAGGGAAAGGGAAGAAATGTTTCTCTTTTCTAAAGAAAGCAGTTCCTTAGATGAGGAAATAAGACCAATCAAGGACCTGATCCGCAAAGAAGCGAGGCACAGGCTTATAGAAAGATGGCAGGAAAGATGGGATGGTGAGGAAAAAGGTCGATGGACTTATCGCCTTATCCAGGCACTCGCTACCTGGATAAATAGGAAACACAGTCAGGTTTCCTATTACTTGACTCAGGCGTTCACAGGTCACAGGTGTTTTAACTCGTACCTGTGTCGCTTTAAATTACGCGAGAACGAGGTGTGTGCATATTGCCAGTTCCCTGAGGACAACGCGGAGCACACCCTCTTCTCATGCAAGAAATGGGACTTGGAGAGGCGGGCCATGTTCGAAGGTGTAAACAGTCAAGTTACACCGGAGAACATGCTATCGCTGATGACCCAGTCAGAAGAGAATTGGCGGCAAGTCGAGAACTTTATAATCTCGGTTATGTCAAGGAAAGATCTCGACGGCCGCTAAAAAAGCGTAAGTTAAACAGCTTTTAATTTGTTTTGTTTGTTTTTTATTAATTTATTTTGTGATTTATTTGTCCTTATACAATTTTAATTTATTCCGTTTTATGTTTTTAATATTATATACGCGTTTATTTTTTTTTCTTTTTTTTATATATCCGTTTGCAATTTTATCTTTTGACTTTTTACACTTAATTAAACATTTTTCTTCCTCGTGAGGAAGCTTTGTAGTCGTTTAATTTACAAAATTTTTAAAAATCCTTTTAACAAATTTTCTTCTATATGGGACTATGTTATATAAGACCCTGAACAATTGTCCGGATGTATGTATGTGTGTGTGTGTGGATCCCGATTTTTGTGAACACGATAACTCGAAGAGGTTTTAACGAATTTGGCTAAAATTTACCAGGTATATTCATCATAAAAATATCTCGAAATGGATTGATAGACTTTAAAAAATTCTCAAAAAAATATTTTTTTTTGACTTTTTTCTAAAAAATTTTTTTGAGTTAATATATAATAAAATCTTATTCTTTGCATCAAGACGAATCGATTGGTATATAAGAAGTATAAATTGTATGAGAATTTATAGAGTTAATCACAATTAAAGCTGAAAAAATCGCATTTTCATCAAAAAAATGAGTTCTTTCCGCAAAGTTATGTTGCTGTGTAAAAAATTTTACTCATTTATTTATAAAATCTTATTCATTACACCAAGACGGATCGATTGGTATATATAAAGTATATGTTTTACTTAAATTTATACAATTAAAACCAATTATAGACAAAAAATTTGCACTTTTAATAAAAATTCATTTTTTCTTAAAAATCATGTTGCTGTACAATAGAATGTTATTATTTATTAAAAAAAAATCAAAAATCTTATTCTTTGCATCAAGACGAATCGATTAATGTATATAAAGTATATATTCTATTAAAAATTATAGAATTAATTACAATTAAAGTTGAAAAATTCACTTTTTAACTAAAAATGATTTTGTTTATTTAGATTCATATTACTGTATAAGAAAATTTTATTCTTTCTATTAAGACGAATGAACTTTATTTTATAAATGTTAAATTGTATTAAAAATGATTTAAAAATGAAATATATTTATCGTTAATGCTTCCTTCACGAGGAAGCAAATTTTTTTTGCTGATCGTAAAGAGGAAGCAAAATGTTCATGTAATAAACATCTGGATTTACAACTTGTTTAATTCAATTTTAAATTTTTAATCAATTTCCTCGAAAAATGTAATTATTGAAATTATTCTTAAAAATTAGATTAAAATTCATCAAAAGAACTCAATTATTAATTTAATAATATGCAATTATATACAAAATTAATATTAATATGTACATATACTACTTATATGTATATTTTAACAATGAAGATGCTATTCAATAAATAATAAAATTTAAAATATTATAATAATAATGTGTAATAATAAATATATATGTAAGGAGAAATAAATAAGATGACAACCGAGCGAGCGTTAGCGAGCGAGGTGTATGTCGCTAGTATTTAATTATTGTAGATAATATCCAAATTTATTTTACATACCCGAAACATAGTCACTGTCAATGATCGGATGTAATCGGGACATTTCGCTCGTATAAAAACGAAGCTGGCATCGGCTCATTTACGGAGATTGACGAAGTTAGCAACCAATAGAAATGCAGGCGCCATATATGACTGCACTCGCTAGCCACACTTGCTCACCAAAAATTACTACAGTGAATAGTAAAATTTAATATATAAAAAATATAAAATTTAATTTAATATAAAATTTAAAATAGTAAATTTACAAAAGAAATAGATAAATTTGCTACATTGAAATAGCAAGTTCCGGTCATTGCAACCATTTTTAGTAATTTTTACAAATGTGAGTCTCTCCGTGTGGGCCATACTTTTTCTTAGTTCAATATGTTACACAAAAAATATTTTTTTTAATTTTCAAAGTTTTCGTGTCAGTAGGAGGTATAACCTAACATATATCATAGCCAGGTTATTAAAATTATCAATTACCTAAAAGAAAATTATGAGTTTTACCAAAAAATGCATTTTTATGATTTTTAAAAATATTATGGGTTCTGGGCCACTGCCTGCATTAAGTTCAAAATCAAAAACAGTTTAAAATTAGAAAAGAAAAAGTAAGAAAATGAAATTAACCGGAATCACAATTTGAACTAGTAAAATGGGCTCAATTAATTACACATATTAAGTGAACAACTGTATCACATGAATCAAAGTACCAATGCCACACAATAGTTAAAAAAATATTTTCCTTAATTAAGTCTTGAAAATCATTGTAAAAAAACAAAAACGTCCAAAATAAATATTTGAATGCAATTTTTTAGGTGGTTGTTTACGGCTTATACACTGAAAGAAACTTTATCACAATATATGATAAAGCCGAAAGGAAAGAGGGATGTTAAAAAAGGGTCGATTTTTGTCCCGAACCGAGAAGTAAATTTCAAGTGAATCCTTATATATTTTGAGCCCAGGAATCGAGTAGTAACCTTCATTTTCCCCCATACCCTCGGGAAAGTGGTGAAAATGAGGAGAAACCATGAAAAGTCCAAAAAATAAGAATTTAGTTGAAGTAAGAGCAAAAGGGATAAAAACATATCATAAAATATTTTTTAACCCACATGCACAAAAATGGCGCTTTTAGATAGCTGACGACAGGGAGTAAAGACACTCATTTGTTCGACCATATGAAAATGGCGTCCATTTTCTCCCAAGAGGCAAACATAACAGCTGATCCCATGCGTTATTTTTGCCCATGGGAAAAAACGGCCGCCATTTTCATATAAGTCGAACAAGTGAATGACTTTTACTTCCTGTCGTCTGCTATCTGAAATCGCCACTTTTGTGCATTAGGAATAAAAAATATCGTAAGTAACACGGGAATAAAGGCAGCCAATTTGTTTACGATGATTTTTGTGACACTCGTTCCGGTCTCGGGGCGCCTACGGCGCCATCGACCTCCACTCGTGTCACAAAAATCACCGTAAACAAATCTGCCTTTATACCCTTGTTGCTTAATATACTATAAGTCAAAAGAAACAAGAGTAAAAATTCGAAAAAACTGATTTTTTGTTATTATACAAATTAAAATAACGAAGACAATAATTTGTTATTATTTAGAAAAGTTGACAGTTTCTTTGACAACTGGTCAACAGTTAAAATTCAAATTTGATATCATATTCTTAATCAGCGACCTCAAAAACCTTATTACTGTCTTTTTTACAAAAAACAATCACTTTTTAGAGAAGTTGACAGCTGTCAACTGGCAAATTATTATTATATGAATAATGTATATTATATGTATTCTATTGAACTTTAAAAGTTGTTCTCATGGTTTTCCTAGAACAAAATAAAGGAAAATCTAAATTCTAATTCTAAATTCTAAATTGTCAATTTAACATCATATTCGTAATCAGCGGCCTCGAAAACCCTTACGATCCACGGTGAAGAAAATAAGCCTGAGTTGATTAAAAAATATTAATATTTAAAAAAGTTACAAGGGTTTTTCTAAGTTAAACTTTAACTGCTGTTTTTTCGAAAACTTGTTTTCGCACGTGAGGTCCCTTTTCACTGTCCAGGTCACATATACTTATTTCATAATTCTTAACAATCAATCATATGGATTTTCAAAAATTTAAATTTTTTTTTAAAAATCAAATTTTTTAAAAAATAAATAAAAATTGTAAATCAGCTAAAAATTACTTTTTTTAATTTTCTATAGTGTAATATGATTTCAGGTAACTGAAAAAATGTAAAAAAATTTTGATACCCCTAAAAATGGTCATTCTTGAATAGCTCAAATTTTACTAGTAGGTAGTTTTTAAAAAATTCAACTAATTCCACATTTTTTAATCATTTTTCGTTGCCAAATTTTTTGTATGCTTTTCTTACGATAATAAATAATCAATCGTATAGATTTTGAAAAATTTTAATTTTTTCAAGAAATTTCAAAAAACGTACACATTTTAGCGCGCGTAAAACTTGCACGCCAAAATTAAAAATTTATTTTAACCATCAAATTCAAGAAGACCACTCTGAAAACATTTTGCAAACTATTCTTATCATTGCCAGCTGTTTTTCTTAAAAAAAAATTTTTTTTAAAACGTGCAAATTTAAAAAAAATTAATTTGTTTATAAAATTTTTTTATTTTTTTAAGAAAAATTTTTTAAAAAAATTTGTTTACAGCATTTAAAAGTTGAACAAAAACTGAACTTTTTTTGTCTTAACGAAATTTTTGTAAATCCAATAATTTTCATGTTGTAGGCCATTTAAAAAATGTCTACTTTGCAAAAGTCAAATTTTCTAAAATTCGTCACTCGAAATGTTATGTTTTCTAATTCGAATAGAGAAAAATTAATAATATATTTGATCCATCAAAAAGTATTTATTGTTACTCTTGGTGAGAAATCGTTAGATTCCCTGGTAAAAATTTCGGACTAATTCCGGATTAAATACGGACAGATTAGTACGGATTAGTCCGAAAATTGTAAGAAAAAGGTCAGAAAATGATCCGCGATAGTCTGATATCAATCCGAACGAAAACCTGAATCCGAAAACACTCCGGAGTAATGCTGAATGTCTACGAATTCAGTCCGTAATTAGTCCGCAACAATCCGAATTTATAACCGGTGAAGAATTCTTCTAAAATAAGTAGAGTAAAGTTAATTCAGATTAATTCCAAAACAATGTTATATCTACAATGATATCTAGACTTTTCCCTGATGTCTGAAGAATGTGTAGAAATCTCGGAATACTCCGGAAAATTCAATATAATAAAAATAATCTATTTACGTTGTTTCAGAACTGACAGAAGTAATTCAAATTCATTTCTAAATTATTTTTTGGACTTAGGAATAACTGTTGTGAGTTTTAATATTGATGAAAAATTCGGAAAATATACAGAAAAATTATGAAAATTGTAAAAAATTGAGGTTTGGCAGTCAGAATCAATTTAGAGTTGAATAAAGTTTTCATCTTTCAATTTTATCTTCAAATTTATTTTTAAATTATTTCTTGGACTAGAAATAACTGTTGTTGGTTTTTTTACTAACGGGAAAGTCGGAAAATCTATGGAAGCTTTGGCAATCAGAATCAACTTAGAGTTGAATAAAGTTTTCTTCTTTCAGTTTTTTCTTCAAATTTTTTTCTAAATTATTTCTTGGACTAGAAATAACTGTTGTTGTCTTTTTTACTGACGGAAAAGTCGGAAAATCTATGAATAAATTTAAACAAAAAAAATTGTAACCAAAAATTGAGCTTTGTTAGTCAAAAACAGTTTAGAGTTGATCAAAGTTAACTGGATTTAGTTCTAAAATGATTTTATATCTACCATCATATCTAGATTTTTCTTTAATATCGGAAAATGTGTAAAAATCGCGGATTATGTATTATTATTATGTATTATTGTTATGTATTATTATTATTATTATTATTTTTTTTTTTTGCTTAGGGACTTTTGGGAAATCTGCTTACAGATACCTTGGACTCCGCACTCCAAGGTTATGTGGGGTTGGTATGACAAAAAAACAAAAGGAAATATAAAAAAAAGAAAAATAAATAAATGTTATAACAAATTTAACAAACTGGCGACCTACTGCCAGCCCGACCCACTAAAACCCGTAACCCTTCTTCTGGAGCCCATTACCCTCTCTCGGAACTGTCGTAAGACTTTAGCCTTCGAGGGTGGCGCTCCAACTCTGTCGCTATTGTGACTTTCTGCTTTTCTCTGCGGTTATCCTGCTTTAATAGTTAAAAATTTTGAAACTATTTCAATATAAAAGCGGAATTAACAGCACAACAATAATTAAAAATAACAAATGTGTAATTAAGTGCAAAACGTCAAAAGATAAAATTATAAACGGATATATAAAAAAAAGAAAAAATAAACGCGTATAAAATATTGAAGATATAAAACTGTACAAAGATGAATAAAAAACACAAACAATTAAAAAATGTATAAGGACAATTAAATCACAAAATAAATTAATAAAAAACAAACGAACTAAATTAAAAGCTGTTTAAATTACGCTTTTTGGCAGCCGTCGAGATCCTTCCTCGACATAACCGAGATTATGAAGTTCTCGACTTGCCGCCAATTCTCTTCCGACTGGATCATCAGCGATACCATGTTCTCCGGTGTAACTTGACTGTTTACACCTTCGAACATGGCCCGCCTCTCCAAGTCACAATTCTTGCATGAGAAGAGGGTGTGCTCCGCGTTGTCCTCAGGGAACTGGCAATATGCACACACCTCGTCCTCGCGTAATTTAAAGCGACACAGGTACGAGTTAAAACACCCGTGACCTGTGAACGCCTGAGTCAAATAATAGAAAACCTGACCGTGTTTCCTATTTATCCAGGTGGCGAGTGCCGGGATAAGGCGATAAGTCCATCGACCTTTCTCCTCACCATTCCATCTTTCTTGCCATCTTTCTATGAGCCTGTGCCTCGCTTCTTTGCGGATCAGGCCCTTGCTTGGTCTTATTTCCTCATCAAATGAACTTCTTTCTTTAGAAAAGAGAAACATTTCTTCCCTTTCCCTCGCCAAAAGATCTGCTGGCGGGACACTTGCAAGGACCTGCACAGCGGTCGTAGATACTGTCTTATATGCAGAGATGATACGCGTTGTTATCGATCTCTGCGCCGACAGTATCTTTTCACAGATGGTCACACATCTTTTACTCCTCAGGGTTGGGGCCCACGCTGGTGCTGCATAGAGCATTTTAGCGTAGGCGACACTCGCCACCAGTCTTCTTTTTTGTTCACGGGGTCCGCCAACATTTGGCATTAGCCGTGAAAGTTTAGCCGCACACTCGATCGCCTTATTTGACGCCGTAACCATGTGGTGGTGGAAGTTTAACCTTCCATCCAACTCCACACCAAGATATTTAATTTGTTTACTCCACTTGACCTCGAATCCGTCTATCACGATTCGTGGGAGCTCATAGCCACGTCTGTCTGTGACCAGCAGTGCCTTGGTCTTTTCCAGGGCCATTTCAAGACCTCTGGTATCCAGCCAGCTTTTTGCTAGTCGCAGACATTCGTTCACCAATGTCCCAAGAGCCTCTTCACTTTCGGCAGTGCACACGAACAACGCGTCTTCCGCAAAGCCGATGATCACCGCACCTTCGGGCATTGCCATTCGCAGAAAATCATCGTAAGATACATTCCATACAAATGGAACCCACCCTCGAGCCTTGAGGAGCCCCACGCTGCATCTCTTCCTTGAGAGTGCAGATGTCTCCCTTATATATAACCCACCTGTCGCTAAGATAATTATCCATTATCCGCAACAAATAGGGCAGGATGTTTTTCTTTTCCATCGACTCGATGAGATCTTTCCATTTTGCGGAATTAAACGCGTTGCGTATGTCAATTGCTACCAACGCGCAGAAGCTCTTCTTTTTTCCGGGTCCTAATTTGTTTTTTCCTGCTTTGGCTATGTCCACAACTGCCTGAATGGCATCGACTGTGGACTTGCCTTTACGGAAACCAAATTAGTGATCCGATAGACTATTCTCTCCGGTCAAGTGGCTTTGCATTCTCTGCAGAACCATATCCTCTAGAAGTTTACCCATCGTATCCAACAGGCATGTAGGCCTGTACGATGAAACCTTATCTAAAGGTTTTTCACCTTTCCTTAGGAGGACTAACCTCTGTCGCTTCCAGTCGCGAAAGAACTCTCCTCTCTCAAGGCAAAGATTGAAGCATCTAAGCAGAATCTGGGGTGAAGTGTCGATAACCAACTTTAGGATCTCGTTACTTATCCCATTGATTCCAGGCGCCTTGCCTGTTTTCAATCTTTTGCCTGCTTTTTGTAGTTTACTAAGTGTGAAGAGTTCTTTCTCTTCGACTATGCAAACACTCCAGTCCCTTTTAAGGTATGGCTCTGCAGGAGGAAACAAAGAATTTATTATCTTTCTGACCCAATCGGGATTGTCCAGACCGGGGGTCTTTTGCCTCGTAGCTAATTTCTTAGTAACGATTTTAAAAGCCAGACTCCATGGGTCCTTATCGACTTCCTCGATTAGGTCCTTCCAGCTATGGCGTCGCGACTTGCGGATCACTTTCTTGAGGTTCTTTTTCGCCTCCTTGAAAGCCTCTTTCAGCAAGGGATCTCCCTTAGATCGGGTATATGTTCTTCATGCTTTGAGGCATTCCTTCCTCAAGGAGGCTAGCTCCTCTGACCACCAGTGCAAGGATTTTCTTACGTGGCGTGGCATTGACGCATTGCAAGTGGTGACTATCATATTCCTCACCGCTGGCACCTCCCTATTCAGACTGCTCGGCCTCTTCACCCAGCCCAAGTCCTCAATTAAAAGGGCTTCTCTTAGGGACCGGCCAAACTTTTCCTTGTCGAGTCTCTTCATATTCCACGAGGAGGTTTTGCGATTAGGAACATCCTGTCTTTTTCCTCTTCGTGTGTCTCCCATCGAGACTGAGAACTCAATGTACTGGTGGTTACTTGCGGTATATTCCTCAGAGACCCACCAGTTGCTTATGCGGCTAAATAGTTTAGACGATGCGATCGTTAGATCTATAATTGATCCGATCGCACCTCGTCTAAAAGTCCATGTATTGCCTCGGTTTACAGCCAATGAGTCGTTTCTGGAGATCATTTTGCCAATACGAATTCCTCTCTTGTCGAGTCTCGTCTCACCCCACTCTGGCGACTTTGCGTTAAAATCGCCAGTGATGATGACATCCAGCCTGGATTCTGTGAGGCTTGCTTTTAGGTCTTCGATATTGGCTTCGAAGTTTGTCAGTGGGTCGTTGGGTGAGAAGTAGCAGCTATACATACGTGTATTAGCTACCTCTATCCACACGATCCCGCTGATCGTCTCCAGAAACTTGTCAACCCGCAATTCTGGGTTGCACAGCTTTATGGCGGCTCTCTTCGCCTTATCCTGATACCAAGGGGCGAGGTCGCTTCCTTGATACTGCTCACTGCAGAACAGGATATCGACCTTATTTTCCCTTGCTGTTTGCATTAGGAGCAACTGTGCATCCTTACTTGTATGCAGGTTGGCCTGCAAAAATTTTAAGGATTTGCCTTTTTAATCTTTTGCAGTTCTTTCCTGTAAACCGGGCAGGCTCTCTTTCCGGACTCATGATCCGTTTCTGGCTTCCCCAGGTCCAAGCAAGTAAGGCACTTCGGCTTAACTTTACAGCTCTTTGCGAGGTGTCCCTCTCCGCCGCATCTCCGACAGTTTTTGCTTTTGTCGGGGCCTTTGCAGGTTCGGGTAGAGTGTTCGTAGGCTAAGCACTTTTGGCACCTAGCTACTTCAACATGCTCGCGAATTGGAGCATTTATCCAGACGATTTTGATTCTGCCAAGTTTAAGCAGAATACCACTTTCTGCTTCTGCCAAGCGGATTAGAGCAACCTTAGTTCCTCTGTAGCGAGGCAAAAGTCGATACTCCATTGTCAGGTCGGGTTTACCCAGCTTTTCTCTTTGTGCTGAAGTCACCTCATCCTCTGTGGTGGCTTCATCCAAATCCTTAATCTCTAGAGACCTTCTATTCACTAGAGGCGTGACTTTGGCTTTGCCATGCAGGGCCGAAGACAGTGCCTCTGCAAATTTTAAGGTCTCTCTGCCCTTTTTCACTATCACGAGAACTTCCTGTCTAAAAGTTCTGCTGATCTTTTGGATCACGGTACCCGTATCTTCAGGTTTTACCTTTGCTTTTATCAGCGGCAAGATACCCTCATACAACTTTGGGTCTCCTGCCGTGATTTTAACAGCTTCCGTGCTCCTTATTATGATTCATAATCATATATATTTTTTTGGTTTTAGAATCAGGGTACCACCTTGTTGTTTGTCCTTTAGTGAAAAGCCCCGCCACCACGGCAAGGTCTACCGAACATATCCAAGATGCCAGTCGTGTCTGGCAGCGAACCCACTTCTCCCAACTCATCAAAGAAATCAATCATGTCTGGCAGCGGACCCACTTCTCCCAGCCCATCAAAGAAATCAATGATGTTCGTCAGTGGATCCACTTCTCCCAGTACGTCAAAGAAATCAATGACATTTGGCAGTGGATCCGCTTCTCCCAGCACGTCAAAGACATCGATGATGTTCGGTAGTGGACAACCATTGGCGGGGATTATTATTATTATTATTATTATTATTATTATGTATTATTATGTATTATTATGTATTATTATGTATTATGCTGATGTTATTTCAGAAATGACAAATTTTATTCAAATTCATTTCCAAATTATTTTTTTGTCCCGGAACTGTTGTAGGTTTCAATTCAATAAAAAATTTCGACTTTTCCTGAGTTCTCCGCGATTTTCACACATTTTCCGATATTAAAGAAAAATCTAGGTATTATGGTAGATCTAAAATCATTTTAGAACTAAATTTAGTTAACTTTGATCAACTCTAAACTGTTTTTGACTACCAAAGCTCAATTTTTGGTTACCATTTTTTTGTTTCGATTTTTCCATAGATTTTCCGACTTTCCCGTCAGTTAAAAACTCACAACAGTTATTCATAGTCAAAAAAAATAATTTAGAAATAAATTTAAATTACTTCTGTCAGTTCTGAAACAACGTAAACAGATTATTTTTATTATTTTGACTTTTCTGAGTTTTCCGAAATTTCCACACATTCTTCGGACATCAGAGAAAAGTGTAGATATCATTGTAGATATAAAATTGTTTTGTAATTAGTCTAAATTAACTTTACTCTACTCTAAACCGATTCTGACCACTTAAAAAGAATTTCTTACATTTTTCAAGGGATTTTCATAAATTTTCCGACTTTTCCGACAGTAATCAATCATGTGTCAGTTATTTGTAGATTAGAAAATATTTTATGATATGTTTTTATCCCTTTTGCTCTTATTCCAACTTAATTCTTATTTTTTGGACTTTTCATGGTTTTTCTCCTCATTTTCACCACTTTCCCGAGGGTATGGGGGGAAATGAAGGTTACTACTCGATTCCTGGGCTCAAAGTGTATAAGGATTCACTTGAAATTTACTTCTCGGTTCGGGGCAAAAATCGACCCTTTTTTAACATCCTCTTTTAGTATTTTATTTTTAAAACGTAAGACAGTCAGGGTTAATATCCCCAGGTAGAAATTTGTCAAGTACGACTTGTTTCCTTCCGCAGTAGCTGTAAAGTCGAGAGCGAGTTTTACTTGCCTAGACAATCTGGCCAGTTCTGAATAAGTGATTGGCTGCAGAAAATATTGACACTATCAAAAAAAGAAACTGCGGACACAGAAACTGACCAGTTACTAAGGAAAAAGCAAAGCACCAGTCCCATAAAAATACACTTATATTCAATCATTTATAATTAGATATTAAAAATAATTTTTATGTCCCATACGGTCAAAAACAGAAAAGTCTAAAGTAACTTTACATAAAAGTAATGATCGTTTCACTGTCACATTACCAAAGTTTACATTTTCCTAAATTTTGACAAGATAAGCCGTCAAGTCTCTGACAAATGACTAAACAGTTCATCTGGTCATGATTTCTGATCATTACTTCTGACAAGTCACTGGCCAGAAATTCTGGCCGATATAAGGGTAAATGTTACGAATGCTATAAATAATAAATTGAAAGTAATTCCGTATGACAGCGATCATAACGCGATATTTACAGTAGAATTGGATTTAGGTGACAATTTACTTTACGAAGAACCCACTTCTCAAAATAGACTGAATTTTAACAAAACAAATTGGAAAAAATTTCACAATAATTTAAAAAATCAAAATAATATACAAGAAATACCAACAGACAGAAACTTGACAAAAAATGAGATAGATTATTACCTGAACCATTATGAAAAAAATATACCAAGAACTTGTAAATAATACTCCATTAAATAATAATTACAGTACAATAGCAAACTACGTAGATTCAAAAATAAAAAAGCTCCAAAAAATGAATAACCAACTACTAACAATTAAACATAATATTTTAAAAAATAAAATTCATAGCGTCTCGGGTTTATTGGAAAGTGTCAAGTACTTGTTTGTGGAAATTAAAAGAAAAATAAAAAACCAATTTCAATGCAACACAAATAACTACTGGTCAAGTAAAATAAAAATATTGCGATAAACGATAACCATAAAATGTTCCACAAACTAAACCCCATTTTCAGACCGAATAAAGTCGTTGAAATGCCTAATTTAAAAATTTCCCAAAAAAATAAAAAACTAATCAAACTAGCGAAACTAAAAAAAACGAGTACACTATTGTTAATAATGATTACATATTAACGGAAGAAATTCCAAAATTAAATGTACTAGGTGCCCAATTCGTAGAAACGTACAACAAAAACAGAGGGACAAATAAAAGAAAAGAGCTAAACAGAATAATAAGGGGAACGATAGAGAAATTTAAAGATGAAAACAATATTGAAACAACAGCGGAATTTCCCACAATATATTTTTCAAATACCAACAAAGCAGAAAACCCCAAATTTATTATTTATTATTTATTTATTTATTTATTTTTTTTTTTTTAAATGATAAAGAATTTTTTTGCAATATTACAAAAATAAAAAAAATTGTAAGTAAAATGAAAAATAAAAAATCTACAGAAAATGCCAATATACCAAATGTAGCAATTAAAAAACTCCCCGACAACCCAGGTAGAAAAATTTAATGGAAGCCTAGATATATGCTAGCGCCACCACTGGAATTTGCATGGCAGTTTATCTCGCAGACGTCTTCTAGCGCCTTGCATGGCGCGAGCACTTTCCGCTAGAATGCAACATAACCTCAAATTTCTGTTGCATAAAGTGTCAAAGGTGTTTGTTTTTATTTTTAAAGTAAAAGGAAATGTTTGCTTGTAGAATATTGGTTCATTTAAAAACAATATATATTAAAGGATTGTAAGTATTTATATATTTGTAATTGTATTAAATTTAAACATAAATTAATATTGCATTATAAATTTCTTGTTCATTCCTTAATTTATACACTTATTTATAAAAGAATTTTTAGTATATGAATGTTTTATTCAACCTCCAAGAAAATTTTTAAATATATTTTAAGTAATTAACCCTGGTTAAAAAACCGGACAGATTTCGGACTAATCCGAAATTTGGCCGAAACAATGCGGTTTATGGTCAGGTTTTTGTCACCCGCAATTAATCCGGAAAAATCCGAATTCTATACGGTTTGTGAACAACTAGTGAAACCGGAGTTGGTCCGATGAAGTCCGACATTAATCAGTTAATTTTAACTAGTGAATCCGGAATTAGTCCGAAACAGTCAAAAGTAAGTCCGGACAATTTAGTGAATGTTAATAAAAAAATAATTATACAAGTTTTACATATTAATTATTATTACTTTATGCTACATTCATCATATTTTTCGATTTACCTATCGCAATTTTATTTACATTAACTTAAAATTTCTAACGCTTGGGGATTCGAACCTACACCTATCTAACATTATATCGCACCGAAATCAAATACACTATCCACTATACCACGCTCGCATGGGAGTTCAAATTCATAATAGAATTTATCAAGTGCCACGAAAAGAAATGACAAGAAACTAACACATCAGTGTTAATTTTAATATTGAAACAAGATAACTAATAATACTAGTAAATTTGTAAAAACAAACTAACTGGAGAATTAAATATTTTATTTACCGTAAGTAAATACCTGAATAAAAAGTGGGACCGATTTCAGACTAATCCGAAATTTGTCCGCAACAATGCGGTTTATTGTGGAGTTTTTTCACCATGAATTAAGTTTGAAATCAATACCGTTTTTAGGGTTTCGTGGCCAAGGGCCAAAACCCTTATAGCGAGACTTCGGTGTCCGTCCGTAGTTCTTACGTCTTATGTATTAAGTCTTATAGCGAGACTTCGGTATAAGATGTTCTTAAGTCTTAAGTTTTAAGTCTTATGTATTAAGTCTTATGCCTTAAGTCTTATGTCTTAAGTCTTATGTCTTAAGTCTTATGTCTTAAGTCCTAAGTCTTAAGTCTTAAGTCTTAAGCCTTATGTCTTATGTCTTATGTCTTATGTCGTATGTCTTATGTCTTATGTCTTATGTCTTATGTCTTATGTCTTATGTCTTATGTCTTATGTCTTATGTCTTATGTCTTATGTCTTATGTCTTATGTCTTATGTCTTATGTCTTATGTCTTATGTCTTATTAAGACAACATAACAACCGTTGCCATGGCAACCGTTACTATGATAATGGTTGACATAACAATCGTTGCCGTGGCAACCGTTGATATAGTAATGCCATAACAACCGTTGCCATGGAAACCGTTACTATGGTAATAAAAAAATTTCAGTCCTAAGTACAAAAAAAATTTCTAAATAAATTATTATTTATTTATTTTTTTGTCATTTTAGGCCACGAAACCCTATGATGTAGGCGCATTGGGCCTGCTTCTTTGACTGATTTTTTATAACTATGGAATCCGTATTCAGTCTGGTTTAGTCTGCAGTTAGTTAGATCATATGCAACTAGTAAAAGCAGAATAATCCGGTTAATTTAACCAGTGAATCCGCAGCTAATTCGAAACAGTCTGCTTATGCACAGGTTTTTGTCGTTCGGAATTTGTCCGGATAAATTCAAACTCAATGTGGTTTGTGTATAACCAGTGAATCCGGAATTAGTCCGATCTAGTCCGAAGTTAGTCTGATAATACGCAACTTGCAAATGTGAAATTATTAAATCCGGAATTAATCTGGTTTTGGTCAGGTTTATGTCATACGAAATTATAATTACAGTTTTAATTTATCTGCATTTAATACAAATTCGATATTATACCAAAATCATTCCTGATTAAGTCTTTGAATTGGATTGAATATGGATTGTTTTGAACTGTCTGTGGATTGTATATATTTACAAATTCTTATAATAATAAGACTTATTTTCGGACTGGGGTGTTTTGATCGGATATTATTCGGATTGACGCTGACTATTACCGAATTCTTTGCATACAGATTTCGGATTGTTCCATATTTATTTCGGATTAAATCTTTTAACTGGATTAAATTTGGATTATTGAGGACTGATTTCGTATTCTTTACATATTGATTTCGGATTATTTCGTATTTGTTTCGGATTATACCTTTTAGTTGGATTAAATCCGGATTGTTGCAGACAATTTTCGAATTCTTAGCATACAGATTTCGGATCGTTTCGTACTTCTTTCGGAATAGGATTTTGCCACACTTAGTTTCCAATTGTTGCGGACTACTACCGGATTTCTTGCTTACAGAGTTCGAATTGCTCCGGACATTTTGCGGATTAAGTTTTTTTAACTAGATTAAACTCAGATTGTTGCAGACTGATTCCGTATTCTTTACATATTGATTTCGGATAATTCCGTACTTATTTTAGAAGAATTCTTCACCGGTCATAAATTCGGATTGTTGCGGACTAATTACGGACTGAATTCGTAGACATTCAGCATTACTCCGGAGTGTTTTCGGATTCAGGTTTTCGTTCGGATTAATATCAGACTATCGCGGATCATTTTCTGACCTTTTTCTTACAATTTTCGGACTAATCCGTACTAATCTGTCCGTATTTAATCCGGAATTAGTCCGAAATTTTTACCAGGGAATCTAACGATTTCTCACCAAGAGTAACAATAAATACTTTTTGATGGATCAAATATATTATTAATTTTTCTCCATTCGAATTAGAAAACATAACATTTCGAGTGACGAATTTTAGAAAATTTGACTTTTGCAAAGTAGACATTTTTTAAATGGCCTACAACATGAAAATTATTTGATTTACAAAAATTTCGTTAAGACAAAAAAAGTTCAGTTTTTGTTCAACTTTTAAATGCTGTAAACAAATTTTTTTAAAAAATTTTTCTTAAAAAAATAAAAAAATTTTATAAACAAATTAATTTTTTTTAAATTTGCACGTTTTAAAAAAATTTTTTTTTTAAGAAAAACAGCTGGCAATGATAAGAATAGTTTGCAAAATGTTTTCAGAGTGGTCTTCTTGAATTTGATGGTTAAAATAAATTTTTAATTTTGGCGTGCAAGTTTTACGCGCGCTAAAATGTGTACGTTTTTTGAAATTTCTTGAAAAAATTAAAATTTTTCAAAATCTATACGATTGATTATTTATTATCGTAAGAAAAGCATACAAAAAATTTGGCAACGAAAAATGATTAAAAAATGTGGAATTAGTTGAATTTTTTAAAAACTACCTACTAGTAAAATTTGAGCTATTCAAAAATGACCATTTTTAGGGGTATCAAAATTTTTTTACATTCTTTCAGTTACCTGAAATCATATTACACTATAGAAAATTAAAAAAAGTAATTTTTAACTGATTTACAATTTTTATTTATTTTTTAAAAAATTTGATTTTTAAAAAAAAATTAAAATTTTTGAAAATCCATATGATTGATTGTTAAGAATTATGAAATAAGTATATGTGACCTGGACAGTGAAAAGGGACCTCACGTGCGAAAACAAGTTTTCGAAAAAACAGCAGTTAAAGTTTAACTTAGAAAAACCCTTGTAACTTTTTTAAATATTAATATTTTTTAATCAACTCAGGCTTATTTTCTTCACCGTGGATCGTAAGGGTTTTCGAGGCCGCTGATTACGAATATGATGTTAAATTGACAATTTAGAATTTAGAATTAGAATTTAGATTTTCCTTTATTTTGTTCTAGGAAAACCATGAGAACAACTTTTAAAGTTCAATAGAATACATATAATATACATTATTCATATAATAATAATTTGACAGTTGACAGCTGTCAACTTCTCTAAAAAGTGATTGTTTTTTGTAAAAAAGACAGTAATAAGGTTTTTGAGGTCGCTGATTAAGAATATGATATCAAATTTGAATTTTAACTGTTGACCAGTTGTCAAAGAAACTGTCAACTTTTCTAAATAATAACAAATTATTGTCTTCGTTATTTTAATTTGTATAATAACAAAAAATCAGTTTTTTCGAATTTTTACTCTTGTTTCTTTTGACTTATAGTATATTAAGCAACAAGGGTATAAAGGCAGCCATTTGTTTACGGTGATTTTTGTGACACGAGTGGAGGTCGATGGCGCCGTAGGCGCCCCGAGATCGGAACGAGTGTCACAAAAATCATCGTAAACAAATTGGCTGCCTTTATTCCCGTGTTACTTACGATATTTTTTATTCCTAATGCACAAAAGTGGCGATTTCAGATAGCAGACGACAGGAAGTAAAAGTCATTCACTTGTTCGACTTATATGAAAATGGCGGCCGTTTTCTCCCATTGGCAAAAATAACGCATAAGATCAGCTGTTATGTTTGCCTCTTGGGAGAAAATGGACGCCATTTTCATATGGTCGAACAAATGAGTGACTTTACTCCCTGTCGTCAGCTATCTAAAAGCGCCATTTTTGTGCATGTAGGATAAAAAAATTTTTTTTTAAAAACTTCTAATCAACTTATGACTTTTTGGTTTTCACCATCTTAAAGAGCGTTTCAAACCCTTTCCGAATCAACAGAAAAGTAAAAAATGATTTTTTGACACGTAAGGTCCCTTTTCATAGACCAGGTCATATAGGGTCAATTGGGGTAAATGTAAACGGAATATCTATTTTTCACCAAAAACATTAGTTTTTTTTTGTTAAAAGGTAAAACGGTCGGATTTTTTTGCATGAACTTGTTACTAGAGTTCCCTAGAAAAATTTTATGAGGTTCAAAAAAATATTGATGCACCTGAATCGCCTAAAACTGACTGTTTACATTTACCCCAAGATTTTGAAATTTTCCTAAAATTCGGGGTAAATATAAACACCACTGTAGTAAAGCGAGGTTTAAGAAACAAGTTATTTCAAGTATATTACTGTTTTAAGGTATAGAAAAACTGATAAAAATTCTTCGTAGATGTATTGTAAATCAACCAGTTGACTGATAATGTATCATATAAAATAAACAATTAACCTTTACAAAACTAGTAATGTAAAAACTTGAATAACTTGAACAAATTTTAATAGATTTTCATTCAACTTGGTAAAAAGAAGTTTTTAAGGTTGCTGAATAAGAATCTAAAATCGAATTTTAAAATTTCAAAATGGTGGATCCAATATGGCGGATGAACCTAAAAATAATATTTTTAAAAATTGATCAAATTTGCTTGAATCTGGCTACTAGGGGGTTTTTGAGGTCGCTGAATACGAATTTAAAGTCAAATTTTAAATTTTCAAAATGGCGGATGAACCTAAAAATATTTTTAAAAATTGGTCAAATTTTCAAAAAAAAATTTTTTTTAATTAAATTTTTTTCTCAAAGAGGATCTAATTTCCTTTTCTATGTAATTTTACATTGCCAAATTAATGAAATTGCGAAATAGAAGCAAATTTATTCAATTATTTTCTTTTAAAATGTAGTTCAAGTTCTGTTTACATTTACCCCGAGTTTTCGAATTCTCGGGGTAAATGTAAACACTTAATTATTTATTAACTAAATTGACGAAAATCAAAAATCAAAGTCAATTTTTGTTAGAGCATTAATAAGGAAGAATTACATATTTTTGTTTGATTTTTTAATTTATTGTTATGCAAATGTGAGACAAAATACTGAAACAGTAAAATTTTGATTGTCAATCTTTTTTGCATTAAAAAATAACTTACACTATGGCATTGCCAATTGTCAAAATAAAATATTGGCAATACTCAGAACATTTTGTATGTGAGCTGAGGTAAAAATATTGACGTCGTACTTATTTTTTAATTTGTAAATTTAGCTAAATAATATTCTGTTTACATTTACCCCTTGTTTACATTTACCCCAAATGACCCTATATCAAAATCGGCAATGAAAATTAATAAAAATTACAAGAGAAGTTCCAATTTTTATTTTTTGAAAATTTTGATATTTATTTTTAAAAAATTTAACTAATTAAATTTTTTTACTTTTTCGAAGCATATTATAATTTAAAATAAGAAAACTTGTTAAAAAATAAATAATAACCACCTATAAACAACAAAAATTTAGATGAGTTGAAATTTCACCGGTTCCTCCCCTTAAGTAAGTAAAACGTTGTGCGTGTAAAACTTGCACGTCAAAATTAAAAATTTATTTAAACCATCAAATTCAAGAAGATCACTCTGAAACATTTTGCAAACTATTCTTATCATTGCCAGCTATGTTTTTCTAAAAAAAATTTTTTTTAAAAGTAGGCCATTTAAAAAATGTCTACTTTTCAAAAGTCAAATTTTCAAAAATTCTTTACTCGAAAATTTGGCCACAAAAAAAAATAAAAAAGTACGTATCCATTTTTTTTCACTAAAGAATGAAAAAAAAAATTGTTTTGGCCAAATTTAAAATGTGAACTGAAATCGGACGTGGAATTGCCCATATATCATAATGTATCAGATGTAGCCAATATAACTAATTAAACTAACGTAAGTAATATAACTAACATAACTAATTGAACTAACGTAACTGACGTAGCTAACGTATCTAACATTGCTAAATAAATTAACGTAACTAACATATCTAACGTAACTAATTTAACTATCTGATGTAACTGACGTAAGATTGGTTACGTTGGTTTAGTTAGTTACCTTAGTTTAGTTAGTTACGTCAGTTACGCAATGTTAGTTAAATTTGTTACGTTAGATACGTTAGCTATGTCAGTTACGTTAGTTTAGTTAGTTATGTTACTTACGTTAGTGTAGTTAATTACGATAGTTTAATTAGATAGTTAAATTAGTTACGTTAGTTCAGTTAGTTATGTTACTTACGTCAGTCACGTAATGCTATATAGTTAAATTTGTTACGTTAGATACGTTAGCTATTGGAAATTACTCTAGAGTAATTTCCAAGATTAAGTGCTGAAAAAGATCCCACACTTGCCAATTTAAATGCATTATCCCAAAAAGTTTTGTAAGTACTTTAATTTCGATAAATATTCATATTTTTTTGCCTAAAACTTTAAAGTTGTGTAACTTTCAAAAAAAAAATTTTTTTGTGTCTTTATAATTATTAACAGTTTTTTATTAATATGAATGATATATTATGTACATCGAGGATAAAAAATTAAAAGTACCTATCATGGAAAAACAGGGGTACCCCATTTGACCCACCTACCCCATTTTGCCCCACTCTCCCCTAAATTTAAAAACTAGAAAAATTCACTAGTTAAGACAATCTGGCCAGTCCTGAATAAGTGACTGGCCAGTTTCACTGGATAAAAACAATTTCCCTTTGTGAACAGTACTTTTGTCAAGTCACTGACCAGAAAATCTGATCATAATCGTAATAAGAATTTCTTTCCAGACACTGGCCAGTCACTGATTTAAAGAATTATTTAAGATTCCACCTAGAAAAACTGGTCCACCACTGATAAGAAAAACTTGACGAATTCTATTAAAAGAATTATTCTAGATTTTTCCAAATCTCTAGCCAGAAAATATTGACACTATCAAAAAAAGAAACTGCGGACACGGAAACTGACCAGTTACTAAGAAAAAAGCAAAGCACCAGTCCCATAAAAATACACTCATAGTCAATTATTTATAATTAGATATTAAAAATAAATTTTATGTTCTATACGGTCAAAAACAGAGAAGTCTAAAGTAACTTTATATAAAAGTTTTGATTGTTTCACTGTCACATTACCAAAGTTTACATTTTTCTAAATTTTGACAAGATAAGCCGTCAAGTCTCTGAAAAGTGACTAATCAGTTTATCTGGTCATGATTTCTGATCAATACTTCAGACAAGTCACTGGCCAGAAATTCTGGTCACAATCGGTGACCAGTTCTTCTTCTTAAACTTGTTGTTATGATAAGTTAGTATCTTGTCACCGTGGCTGCGTGGTAACGCACATGCGTTGTGTCTCCATGGTCTAGGGTTCGATCTCCCATGCGTGCGAATTTTTCATTCTTAGATTTAAGTGTTATTGGTAGAGTAATTGTTCATTAGTCTTAGATATTTGAATAAACACAAAAATATAATATAAACAAAATAAAAAGAGCCAAGAAAAATTATATTTTATCCTACATTTTGAGCAAAAAAACTGTCCAGTTACTGGTCAGTTACTGGTCATTACAGAGTTGAAATTTCTACCTGGGGAGTGCAATAACAGCAGCTACGCTCTGGCTGTCTTTCCCAATCTGAATATCTACTTCGAATTGTGCGGCGGGGACTAGATTCTTTCCATTTCTACGCAACTCGAAGTAGATATTGCGGTTGAGAAAGATAGTAGTAAATTGTAGATCGAGTTACATAGAAGTGGAAAGAATCCAGTCTTCTTATTGGTCAAATTAAGTCCCCACCACGCTGCGGCTCAATTATTGAATATTTATTACGAATAATAGAAATTAAAATAAATTCGAGTGATAGTCAAAATTGATCTAAGTTTTCCTTTATTCTTTTAGACAATTTACATTTTACTTAATTGTAAGTATAGTTCAGATTGCTTTATATTTGTTTCCGTGCAAAAATTTATTTTTCCATCAAATTGCAAATTTTTGTAATGCAGGCAAATTATCTTGTCAGAAGCGTAACATGAACAAACAAAAGAACGTAAGAAAGTAAGAAAAACTGATATAAATATAGAAAACGATTATGATAATTTTTTGTAAAACTTTGGTTTAAAGTAAAATCTCGCATTTGAAACTTTATTTCGTCCGATTTTAAATTAGTGTAATAATCCCCTGTGGTCATGTCAATGTAGATGAGTGTAATTTTATAAATCTTACCGTGCACGCTCGTATTTTTTAAACCAAAAGCCGTTATTACGTTTGTGTGTAAGAAGAAAAGAAAAATGGATTGAAAGCAACAAACATACACACGGCATCGACAGAATATATATATATATATATATATATATATATATATATATATATATATATATATATATATATATATATATATATATATATATATATATATATATATATATATATATAGTGTGCATAATGCTATATACGAATCAAAAAAATCCTGCCAAAAATTATTTTACTTCTGCACGAAAGGCGTTATTATTTTGCGCAAGATGTGCAATTCATGTAGAATTTGCGATTATACTCTCATTCCATATTTTCCATGTGATTACAAATCGTACACTCAAAAATACATTAATTCATATTAATTTTTGCCAAATTTTTTGAAAGCGCATAACCTACATTGCCTGAAGATATATTTTTTAAATTCCCCTGTGAATTTTTTAATTAACCCTCAGGGTACTGACTATAAAAATTTAACGTTCCGTACTGACATGGGTTAGCGTAACCCAGCAACTTTGATCGCCTGTATCTTGGGCTGTAATTGATGAATTTAAACTCTTTTTTTTGTAATCTGTTTAAAATTTCCCCAGGAATATGCCGGATTTGTCGGATTAGTGATATTTTTTTATTTATAAAAGTTATTGTTAAAAATACAAATGGTTTTCAAAAAATTTTCATGAAAAAAAATATTTTTTTCAAAAGCACGTATTTTTATGAAAAAAAAAGATAAAATCATTTTATATAGGTGTTTTGGAAAGGTGAAAAGTTGGTCTTTAAGATAGCGTTAGCCGTTTTTTAATTAATCTTAAAAAGTATATTTTTTTTTAGATTTGAAAATGCTCTATTTTTGACATGTAAAAAAAAGTCAAACGATAAATTCATTAAAAATATCGCGAAAATTTACAAACCCAAATTCACAAAATTTACAAAATCCTTCCGCTTTACACTTTATGAACTTTTAAATGTAATTTATAAATAATTTTCAATTAATTTAATGAGATTTCACAATTCACAAAAACATGGATTTTATAACATAGCGTACTGACTGGGTGTAATTCACCCGAATACAAATTTCAATAATTCGCAGCTTGAACAGCAAGTGCCGACCGGCTCTGCTAAATCAGCTACTTTCGGTTCTAATCTCAAAGTTTTTTCCCCCCCAGGTCCGAGCCGCGTCCATCGATTTGTTTAGAAATGGCGCAACTTTCAAAATTCGCCTGGGTTACGCTAACCCAGTCAGTACCCTGAGGGTTAAGAATTTTATTTTATAATTTTCTTTTAAATATTTTTTTATATACAAAAAAATTTTTATAAAGAGTTTGCAATTGAATTAAAATCGTTTTTAACTCTTAAAAGAAAGAAATTATATGCTTAATTTTAGCTAATTTTTTCTAATTTACAAACATGCATTTCAACGTCTATCTCCCGTTGATAAAACCTTCAATTGTCAGAATCTGATCTCATTTCAATTATTATCAGTTTAATATAATCCCATAGAATTTTCAGTAATCATAATGCTATTTCAAAATAAATTTAAATTCACATTTATATAAAAAAATATTAATTCGTTCGAAATATTATTTGATACTTTTTACACTAAGAGAAATGGTTGGTATAAGATTTTTATGGTTAAAAGTAGATGTTCTCCGGTACCATCATTATACTACTTGGTACCGTCAAAGATGTTACAATAATATTGTTATAGGCGACCCAATACCAACACAATTGCAACAAATATGAGATTCTTAGGTGGCGCGACGTTCTATGGCGTTTAACATTGTGTTTTTAAACTCGTTTTTAATAAGACTAGGGATCACAAAAAATCTAGAATTTTCTTTTATAATGCAATTCAATTGATAAACAAAACAAGTTGTTCATTTCATGACCATTTAGCTTCCTCAATATAATCAAAAATTTCTTTTTAGAAATTTAGCTTTTAAAAAAAGCAAACTGTTTTCTAATCATTGATGAAATTCGTTTTCGTGCCAGGAATATAATTTACGCAAGAATCAATTAAAATTGAAATAAAGAAAAAAGTTATGTATTTCAAAAAATACAAAAAACAATTTTTTCAAAAATTAAAAAAAATGATGAAAATTGTTTTAGATATTTTTGAAAATCATTCTGCCTGATTTTAGATATTCGTGACAGTGATACACCTACTAAATTTTAGCAAAATCCGTTTAAAACGTGAAAGAAAAAGTTTGTCCACAAGTATCGGTGACATACACACACTTACACACACATACATCCGGATATTTGTTCCTCTTGACGAAATATATACTGAAAAATAGGTAGAAATTTTGCTGTAAAAGTGTCACTCCCCTTTAAATGTGGTAAAAATTTCAGAACCCTTTGCCATGTCAAAAAACGAGATATTGTGGTTGACATTTTTAACTTTTTACATAATCGCATGTAGAATTTGAAGTTTGAACTTGAATAACTCAAAATTTAGCATTGCAAATGGTTTTGAAATTTTTACGATATTTAAAGCACAGTCGAAGAAATATTTTCTCAAAATTTAAAGAAAATTGATCGATTTTTCAAGAGCAGCAGCCGGAGAACCTCCTTAATTGCTTACTTTGAAAGCAAGTATAGTAACCAAATTTTTAAATACGAACTATAATGAGGAATATATAAAAATTAACATAAGAATAGTATTCTATTTTTTTCTATTACACAAATGATGTGTTCTATTGTCACAAATGACATACAATTAAACACATTATATTTAAGGATACCGAAAATAAAATAAACATTTTCAACTATAGTAAGTCTTTAACGTCTGAGTGGTTTTAATAATAAGACAGAAAATCAGTCAGAGAAGCAGGCGCAATGCACCTACATCATAGGGTTTCGTGGCCTAAAATGAAAAAAAAAATAAATAATAATTTATTTAGAAATTTTTTTTTTACTTAAGATTGAAATTTTTTTATATTATTATAGTAACGGTTGCCATGGCAACGGTTGTTATGTTGTTTTAAGACTTAAGACTTAATACATAAAACTTAAGACGTAAGAACTACAGACGGACACCGAAGATATTCAGACAAAGATTCGTTTAATGTTACTCCAACGTTTCGAAATCCACAGATTTCCTCTTCAGGGAGTCTAATATATACAACAAAAACCAATTAAAATAAAAAGATGTTAGTTCACAATAAGAAATAAAATAATCAAACTATCGTTAAAAAATACATAAAATAAAACATTAAATAATAAGATACAGAAATCGAAATATTAACATTAGTAGAGAAGGATGGGGCAAGGATATAGTTAGTTCCTGTTATGCTTAGACGGCTTACTCAAAAATCATTTTGAAAAAAATTAAAAATGGTGGAAATACAAGACTTTGAATTTTTTGGTACTATTTGTATAAAAAATCTATAACTTCTGTTCTAATAATCCAATTTAAATTTTCAATATCGGAAATTGTGCCTCAAATCTCATATTTTATAATAAATTTTATTAGAATAAAGAAAAAAAATTTGCATTATTTTTAACGAATTTTAAAAATAAAAATCGCTATTACGAAAATATCCAGGTAGAAATTTCAACTCTGTTATGACCAGTCACTGTGAAGTTTTCCTAAATTCTGGCCAGTTATTGACCAGAAAATCTGACAAATGATTGATTTGAAATGTAACGCGCTGCTTTAGCAGTCACTGGTTAGATTATCTGGCCAGTGACTGACAAGTAACTGGACAGTTTTCTGCTCAAAATCTAGAATAAATATAATTTTTTCAGGCTCTTTTTATTTTGTTCATTTTTACATATTTATTTATACTTTTGCGACGGTGACTAGATATAGTAACTTATCATAACTATACAAGTTTAAGAACAAAAGAACTGGTCACCGATTGTGACCAGAATTTCCGGCCAGTGACTTTTCAGAATTAATGATCAGAAATCATGACCAGATAAACTGTTTAGTCACTTGTCAGAGACTTGACGGCTTATCTTGTCAAAATTTAGAAAAATGTAAGATTTGGTAATGTGACAGTGAAACGATCATAACTTTTTTATAAAGTTACTTTAGACTTTTCTATTTTTGACCGTATGGAACATAAAAATTATTTTTAATATCTAATTATAAAAGATTGAGTACACTGAGAGACCTTTGGGTCAGCAGCAGACTTTCGATAGGCTGCTACTGACCATTTTGGTGGTACGCTACAGGACTATACTTTTGGGTTGCTGCGGTACAATTTTGGGCGCGTGACAGTCAAAAAGTTGATTAGCTGCAAACCAATGACAGCATCCCCACTACTTCGGTGAGCTTCTTACCAACATTTTGGACTGTCACGCGCCCAAAATTGTATCGCAGCGCACTAAAATCATAGTGGAGCTGCTATCTCATACGTTGTTCCGCTGCAGTCCAAAAGGTCTCTCAGTGTAAGAGTGTATTTTTATGGGACTGGTGCTTTGTTTTTTTCCTTAGTAACTGGTGGCGGGGTATCGGTTCTATACAATTCAGTTGTACACAGTGAATTTCCATACAGTTAATTCTGCACTGTTCATTTGTATACAGAGAATTTAAAAAAATTTTAAACTTAAATTCGATACAGTTTAATTGTACACAGTTAAGGCACTTTTCCTATGTGACGGCCGAAATTTCAGGCTTTTTTCAGGAATTTTTTTTTCACAGAAAATAAAATATAATTCTATAACTTATTTTACATATTATAATTGGTGTCTAAAAATATAAAAAAAAATTTTTTTTAGTGATTTTTCAAATAATTAATAATTATTTTTATGAGTCAAAGGTGACTCCTTTGAAAATGCACGGGTGAACGGTCGCAACGATAACTTTCTTCAGTATTGTCTGAAATAAAAAAATCAAATGTAGTTTTACTAAGTAGGCTTACTGTTATCGTGTGAACCTCAATAAACAATTTATCTTAATAAATAACAAAATTGCGGACTGTTAAAAAAAATTCAAAAATCGCTTTTTTTCGTAAGTCCACTGTAAAAAATTTAGGGAGTTAACGGACTCGGGAGTTAAGAGTGAAATTTTTCGAGTTAAAAATCAACTCCAAAAGAGAGTTCATTTCTAACTCCCCAGGTAGAAATTTGTCAAGTAATACTTGTTTCCTTCCAGTAGCTGTAAAGTCGAGAGCGAGTTTTACTTGCCAAGACAATCTAGCCAGTCCTGAATAAGCGACTGGCCAGTTTCACTGGATAAAAACAATTCCCCTTTGTGAACAGTACTTTTGTCAAGTCATTGACTAGAAAATCTGATCATAATCGTGACAAGAGTTTCTTTTTAGACACTGGCCAGTCACTGATTTGAAGAATTATTTAAGATTCCACCTAGAAAAACTGGTCCACCACTGATCAAAAAAACTTGCCGAATCCTATTAAAAGAATTATTCTAGATTTTTTCAAATCTCTAGCCAAAAAATGTTGACACTATCAAAAAAAGAAACTGCGGACACAGAAACTGACCAGTTACTAAGAAAAAAACAAAGCACCAGTCCCATAAAAATACACTCTTAGTCAATTATTTATAATTGGATATTAAAAATAATTTTTATATTCCATACGGTCAAAAACAGAAAAGTTTAAAGTAACTTTATATAAAAGTTATTATCGTTTTACTGTCACATTACCAAAGTTTACATTTTTCTAAATTTTGACAAGATAAGCCGTCAAGTCTCTGACAAGTGACTAAACAGTTTATCTGGTCATGATTTCTGATCATTACTTCTGACAAGTCACTGGTCAGAAATTCTGATCACAATCGAAATAGGGAATTCAGTTCTTAAACTTGTAGTTATGATAAGTTACTATCTAGTCACCGTGGCTGCGTGATAACGCACATGCATTGTGTCTCCAGGGTCTAGGGTTCGATCACTCATGCGTGCGAATTTTTCATTTCTGGATTTAAGTATTATTGGTAGAGTAATTGTTCATTAGTCTTAAATATTTGAATGAACACAAAAATATAAATAAATATGTAATTATAAACAAAATAAAAAGAGCCGGGAAAAATTATATTTTATTCTAGATTTTGAGCAGAAAACTGTCCAGTTATTTTCCAGTCACTGGCCAGATAATCTAACCAGTGACTGCTAAAGCAGCGCGTTACATTTCAAATCAATCATTTGCCAGATTTTCTGGTCAATCACTGGACAGAATCTAGAAAAACTTCCCAGTAACTGGTCAGTATAAAGTTAAAATTTCTACCTGGGTCCCTTCATTCAACACCCGCGCGAATTATTTTTTCCTTGGGGAGTTAGCATTTGGGTGTGAAATTTTAACTCTCTTTATTTAACTCCCCTGGCATTAACTCCCCAATGGGTGCGACTTCTATAGACCCCCCGGGGAGTTAAAATTTAACTCCCTTTTTTTACAGTGTAATTGTTTAAAAAATAGGAAAATGTTTATGTAAAATCATGACCGAGGTTTACACGATAGCCATACGGCTGCACACGCACGGCCCAAAAACATACCAATCTTTAAATCACGATTTTTTTGTAAATACAAATGTCAGAAAATTAACAAATATACCATTCGAAAGATTATTAAATTCTACGATTAATGGTACATAACTAAACATTTTAATAATTTATACAAAGATTGCAGCAATTGACAAATTTGACACAAAAATTTTTAAAATACTATTTTTTTGGAAATTTTTTCAACCCCTGCACATTTTTTAAAAATTTTAGAAAACATTTGAAACTTATATAGGTGTGATCATTCAAGTCTCATCTTTAATTTAAGACTAAAAGAAATCAAAAAACTTATTCGGTTGGTGAGATATCATTATAAACGTCCGAGCATGCTTTTTGACAAATGCATTGAATTAGTCGATTTTGAACGGTTTTTGGCTGAAAATGCTCGTCCGTTTATAATGATATCTCGCTAACCGATTAAGATTTTTGAATTCTTTTGGTCTTAAATTAAAGATGAGACTTGAATGATCACACATATATAAGTTTCAAATTTTTTCTGCAATTTTTAAAAAATGTGCAGGGGTTGAAAAAATTTTCAAAAAAATTGTATTTTTAAAATGTTTTTGTCAAATTTGTCAATTGCTGCAATTTTTGTATAAATTATTAAAATTTTCAGTTATGTACTATTAATCGTAGAATTTAATAATCTTTCGAATGGTATATTTGTTAATTTTCTGACATTTGTATTTACAAAAAAATCGTGATTTGAAGATTGGTATGTTTTTGGGCCGTGCGCGTGCAGCCGTACCGATAATTCCCGACGGTTGTGTATGTTATTAACATTTTTTTAGAACAGAGTAAATAAACAAAAAATTGTTTAAACAAATTTTTTAAAATTTTTTATTTAAAAATTTATTTATTTTTATTAACTTCATTTTCATTTTAAAGTACATACTTTTACCTGAAAAATGTGTAAATTTCATTAAACTGCATAAAAAATATTTCGAGATATTCTTAATATAAAATAATGATAATACTTTTATAAGTTGTTTAATTTCAAAAAGGTTTGAATTTGACATTTTTAAAAATCTGAATTCCTGCGTAAAAATAATAATAATTAAATATTTATTTAAAAAAGAAATTATTGTTTTCGAATAATTTTACAATTAAGAATACACGTAAATAGATTCAACAGAACATTTTTTTCAATAAAATTTTTTCCTTTATTTTCTAATAATTCAGAAATTTTCAGTTTCATTTTCAGTAAAATTTTCTAATTGACAAATATAATTTATAAACATTTTTTTCCTTTATTTTTAAAAGACTTTGAATTTTTTTAAAACATTTGAAATTAAGAAAAAGAAGTGATGCAAATTATTTCCTTCTGAAAATTGAGAATTTTTTACAAAAATATTAAGAAACGAGAATACGTACCTAATGTTGCTAATGTTTTATTCCCCAAAAGAAAAGAATGAGTTTATGAACTCATTCGCAATTGCTATTGGGGTCAGAATTTCTCAAACGGATCACCTAAAACTAAAAAAATTTTTTTGAACCAAAATAGTTTTTTTTGACTCTTAATATCGTTAAGAAGAATCCCTGAAAATATTAAGGCAAAAAAAAATTTTTGTAAAAGTTATTAACAATTCAATTTTTTAGTACTGCTTAATTAACAAATTTTTTTCTCGAATTCCAGTTGACGGATTTTAAAATTAAAATATGGGTTCTTTTCGTCTTGGATTGTACTATTTGAATATATTTTATGTTTTTAAATTTTTTTATTTTTTATAATTTTTTATATAATTTGTTTATAAAATGTTAATAAACAAATATGTTCTTCACGTCCTAACAAAAAAATTAAAATTGTATTCTATTTCTTAAAAAAAACGGTGTAATACCGTTTCCAAAAAAATAAGCGTCAATTAGAAAAAAGTTATTAATTAAAAACTGCAGCTTTGTAGAGCTTTATATGATGTTAAACTCGCCCCGCGCACATTGGCATTTTTTACAATTTACTAAAATTGTCTGGAACCTACAAATTTTATCGGATTTTCATGGGTTTGGTCTTAAATTGAAGGGGATAAAATTTCTAAGAGATTCCTCTAAACCAATTTTTGAATTTTAAATTGTTTATATTTTTTTTTGTTATTCAAAGTTAACAATTTACAATATTTTTAGAAAAAATCATGTTAATTTTTTAATTTTTTCATTGCAGATGATTAGAATCAATTTAAATTAGTCCAGCATGACCACCAGACAAATAATAGGGGAGAAGGCCCTAAGGTGGTCACCCATCTTTTGAACGACTGCAGATTTCAAATGGAATTATATATAAAGGTCAATAATACGGCGTTTGAAACTTTATCTTAATACCTAACTTCCTATCATAAAGTTTTTTTCATTTCATTAATAAAAAAAAAGTTATGGCACTTTTTAAAAAAAGTTGAAAATTCGACTTTTAAAAAAGTGTCCCCAAGGTGGTCACCATACAAAAATTCACTAAAAAAGTTTTTAAAAAATGTACAAACGTATTATTAAGTTGTTTATTTAATATTAATTGTTTTTCAGGATCACAGAAACATATTACATATTTTTTTTTGCACTTTGTCCTTTCGTCAAAAATGATACTTTTTGTGTATGTATTAGACAGGTAAAATTTTGAAAATAATTCTATTTCATTATTATTCATCATAAAACTTAAAAATTGATAAAATTCACAGTCACAGTGATAAATGTTGATAAATATAGCGTATAAACACATTTTCATAAAAAATCAAAAGTGACCACCTTGGGGCCAAAAAAGTGTCCACCTTAGGGCCAAGACACAATTTTTTAAACGTTAATGAAAAAATTTTGTAAAGCACAATATTAATTATATTCATTTGGAATATTATTGTACGATATATAAAGATAATTATAACGATTTTTACTAATTTAAAATGGTTAATTTCGATGATTTTAAAACCCTGAGAAAAAAATTTCTCGATCATTTAAAAACAGAAATTTTACGACGTTCACGTTACAAAGAGACTCATACGACTATTTACCTCAAAACTTTACTAAAATCTTTGTCTTCTCAAATAATAACAATAACAAAAAACATTCGAAGATACTGACTAATATACAAAAATTTTCTTAGGGTGACCACCTTAGGGCCCTGACCACCTTGGGGCCCTCTCCCCTAATGTATAATACAATTAATTTAAATTGTTACAAACAATGTTAATTATAACAAATAGAAATTTTTCAAAAAAAATTTTTTTTTGTCCTACCTGCACGAAAAGTATGTCATTTCGGGCACTTAAAGTGGGCGCAAAGTAACTTTTCCGGGGTCGGGAAAGCGGGCGCAGAAGTTGTTTTACGCCCGCTGACGTCACACAAGCGGGCGCAGAAGTACTTTTGCGCCCGCTTCATCTAGCCCGAGCGGGCGCAAAAGTACTTTTACGCTTGCTTGCTGTATTTTTGCGCCCGCTTCGCTCGTGCCCTCAATGCCATACTTTTCATGCAGTTAGGTCAAAAAATTATGTTCGCAACATGGGCGCAAAATAGGTGATTACGACTTTGGCGAGATTTTGGGACCTCGGGGACACTTTCGCACCCTCGGCTTCGTCTCGGGCGCGAAAATGTCCCCTCGGTCCCTTCATTTCGCCATCGCCACAATCACCTATTTTTGCGCCCTTGATACGATAATAACTATTTTTTTTGCACATAACTTTATGTTTATTTAAGTAATATATGTCGATTTTGGTAAAAAATGATTTTAGATTTAAAAATTATTGTTATTCACAATTATTATGAACAATAATCAAGTTTCTATGACATTTGTAAACATTTTAAGCATTTTTTAAACATAAAATGTTTATATAATATGTACATTCTTTCAAAAACTTTAAAAACTTATTAGCACAAACAATTACATTTGTTATAAACAAATTATTTACTTCTTAAACAAATAAATGGCTTATTTCGGCAAAAAGAAAAATTATTTTTCGTATGTTAACGAGTTTCAAGTCATGTAAAGCTCTTTTTGCCGAAATAAGCCATTTATTTGTTTAAGAAGTAAATAATTTGAAGGGGATAAAGCAGTAAATAATTTTCACATTTATAACAAATGTAATTGTTTGTGCTAAAAAATTTTTAAAGTTTTTGAAAGAATGTACATATTATATAAACATTTTATGTTTAAAAAATGCATAAAATGTTTACAAATGTCAAAGAAACTTGATTATTGTTCATAATAATTGTCAATAACAATAATATTTAAATTTAAAATTATTTTTTACCAAAATCGACATATATTACTTAAATAAATATAAATTTGTGTGCAAAAAAAAATTTTTTATAAAAAAAATTTCTATTTGTTAATTAACATTGTTTGCAACAATTTAAATAAATTGTATTATACTTTATTATTTGTCTGGTGGTCATGCTGGACTAATTTAAATTTATTCCAATCATCTGCAAATGAAAAAATTAAAAAATTAACATGATTTTTTCTAAAAATATTGTAAATTGTTAACTTTGAATAACAAAAAAAATATAAACAATTTAAAATTCAAAAATAAAAAAGGGCTTAAATTAAAGCTTGGAACCTCTACTTTTATTTGCATGGTGGCCTTTTTTAAAAATTCAAGATGGCGGACTTGTACGTCGCGTTAAAGCAGTCGAGGAGCATAAAAAAATTTTACTTTTTGCTAAAAAAAATATGAATTTCAAAGTAAAAATAGTTTATTTTTGTCACGAAACGTACCTCTTTATACGTACACTACCGTCGGGAATTATCGGTACGGCTGCACGCGCAGGGCCCAAAAACATACCAATCTTCAAATCACGATTTCTTTGTAAATACAAATGTCAGAAAATTAACAAATATACCATTCAAAAGATTATTAAATTCTACGATTAATGATACGCAACTGAAAATTTTAATAATTTATACAATGCTTGCAGCAATCTACAAATTTGACAAAAAAAATTTTTAAATAAAATTTTTTTAGAAATTATTTCAACCCCTGCACATTTTTTAAAAATTGTAGGAAAATTTTGAAACTTATATAGGTGTAATCTCATATAGGTGTAATCTCTAAAACTAAGTCTCATTTTTAATTTAAGACCAAAAGAGTTAAAAAATCTTATTCGGTTTGTGAGATATCATTATATACGTCCGAGCATGTTTTTTGACAAATGCATTGAATTAGTCGATTTTAAACGTTTTTTGGCTGAAAATGCTCGGCCGTTTATAATGATATCTCTCGAACCGAATAAGATTTTTTAACTCTTTTGGTCTTAAATTGAAGATGAGATTTCAATGATTACACCTATATAAGTTTCAAATTTTTCCTACAATTTATAAAAAATGTGCAGGGGTTGAAATAATTTCTAAAAAAATTTTATTTTAAAATTTTTTTGTCAAATTTGTCAATTGCTGCAATCTTTGTATAAATTATTAAAATTTTCAGTTACATATCATTAATCGTAGAATTTAATAATCTTTCGAATGGTATATTTGTTAATTTTCTGACATTTGTATTTATAAAGAAATCGTCTCAGCTGGAAGGGTTTCCGGAAAGTTTCCGGAAGCGGCTTCCGGAAGTTTTCCGGAAATTTTTTTTTGTTCAGAAATTATTCGGAAATCTTCCGGAAATTTATTTTTTTTGTACGGAAATCTTCCGGAAAATTTCCGGAAATTTATTTTTTTTGTACGGAAATCTTCCGGAAAATTTCCGGAAATTTATTTTTTTTTGTACAGAAATCTTCCGGAAAATTTCCTACTGATGCATTTGAGCAAGATATACGAGAAATGAACAGGAATGAGAAAATATACCATTGTTTTGTTTTAAATCTCGTCTCATCTCGTCTCATACGAACGAGATTCTCAAAGGATCGTAATTTGCGATCATCTTTTTAATATTATGTCAGTATCAAAATTTACGAATTGGCAAATGTTGCACTTAACCAACAATGTACCAGAAATGATAGAAACAAAGTTAAGATTGATTAAATAATTATAATAATGTTGCAGTATTAGTATACTGGCCACAATAACATTTTGGTTAAAATATCAACAATGACAAGAGTTTTTTTTAAATGGAATACTGTAATTTGTATCTAAATTAAAATATAGTTTTTTAATCACTCTCTCAATCGTACTTAATTTTTCAACGCGATTTTCTTAGATGAGCAAATTTCTCACAATCATAAATTAGTCTAAAGTTGATATAAAGTAGCAAATTTTATTTTAAATGTTTAACATAATTTAAAAACAGCCAATTTGAAGTGAATTTACCATTCATTTTCTGTTAATTATTAAATAAAAAATTATTAACAAATCAAATAAACTATACGCGGTTACATAGTGAAAAGTTTCCTCCATTGCGCCAAAAATCCCCGTTATTTGATGATTTTAAAATCAATACCATGAAAATAAAAATATAAAAGAATACAAAAACTGTTTTCGTATTTTACAATAAATATAGTATAAAAAACATATTGTGTTAATTAAAAGTATTACTAAATGAAAAAACATGAAAACATACGATTTTTGCATAAATTTATTATTATAGAAACACTGATTAAAGTAAACATTTATTTGTTGTCGAGTCTCGCTAATGTCATAATCATTTTCAATATATTTTGAATGCGCGATTCCTCATATTTATATTTTGACGACTATAGTCGATTAGAGTAGAAAAGGGATACAGGGGAATTTCCTCACCAGTTAAAGGAAAAATTGTAGGACCCGCGCAAACTGCTCGTAAGCAAATCAGTGTTTGTAAAGTTAGACGCATTTCTGTAACTTATACCAAACGACTTAAATATATATTATTGCAAATAGTTTGAATATAAAATAAAGAGTTCAATTATTTCGAAGCGTGAAAAATACTCTTTAAACTTGTTCACGAAACATCACATTTGTAATAACTTTGAATAAATAATATTTTTCGATTATAAACACTAGATTTTTTAAATTCTATTTCATCCTTGACCGAATTTCTTAAGTTAAAGGACACGAAACCCACGAATTCAAACACATTAAATGTCTCGCTAATTCGTCAGTTAAACGATTTCGGTGCTTTCGAATAACGAGTGAACTTCTTGAAAAAACCCTTTCTGACGGGACGGATGTCGCTTGAATAGACAACAAATCACGAGCCATTTTACTTAAATTTTTATAAAATTTTTCGTTGTTTTTCCACCATTCTAAAATATCGACTTCTTTGTCGGCTCTATCTTGCGCAAGGTACAGATTTAATTCTTGTCTCCATTTATTTTGATTGCTATTTCGGCTCGCTTCAATTCTCCGTTTATTAGACGTCTTTAAATCAAAAAATGAATTAATGTCTAATTCGTCATCCTCCTCAGATCCAGAGTTGTTCTGCAGCTCCACAATATTCTAATAAATAATTTATTATTATTATTACATTTTTAAAGATTTTTTTACTAAACAATAAAAATTAATTAACATTTGTTATTTTATTCCAACCAAACATTAATACTTAAGGGTAACCGAAAAATGAGAATCTTGTGATTTTTATATTTGTAACATGTGAGTAACATGTTAATTAAAACAAATATCACAGATTAATCACAGCCCTACCTACGACGAAAAATTTCATGAAATTACTCCTGAAAAATCTGCAAGTTTCTTATTTTAATAATATTTAAACATTTCTATTATGATATGAGTCTAACAATATGCCAAAACAAGGAAGTGCTAAAAACATTTTCAGAATTTATTTCATAAACAGAAATAATTTGTATTTGGGATTCTTTCATGAAATTCAACTTTTTGTAAAGGAAAAGCTTTCTCTAAAATACTGGGGTACTCAGAACTTTTTTAAAATATATTTCTGAATCAGAAAAAATTTGTATCATAAAAATGATACTGGTCTCGAAAATTTATTAAACTATTTTTGGAGTCGATTATCAAATTTGGGATTTTTTCATTAAATTTAATTTTTTTATAAGAAGAGCTTTTTCCAAAATACTGGGGTACTCAGAACTTTTTTAAAATATATTTCTGAATCAGAAAAAATTGGTATCATAAAAATGATACTGGTCTGGAAAATTTATTAAACTATTTTTGGAGTCGAATATCAAATTTGGGATTATTTCATGAAATTCAACTTTTTTTAAAAGAAAAGCTTTTTCTAAAATACTGGGGTACTCAGAACTTTTTTAAAATATATTTCTGAATCAGAAAAAATTTGCATCATAAAAATGATACTGGTCTGGAAAATTTATTAAACTATTTTTGGAGTCAAATATCAAATTTGGCATTTTTTCATTAAATTTAATTTTTTTAAAAGAAGAGCTTTTTCCAAAATACTGGGGTACTCAGAACTTTTTTAAAATACATTTCTGAATCAGAAAAAATGTGTATCATAAAAATGATACTGGTCTGGAAAATTGTTTAAAACTATTTTTGGAGTCGAATATCAAATTTGGGATTTTTTTATCAAATTTAATTTTTTTTAAAGAAGAGCTTTTTCTAAAATATTGGAATACTCAGAACTATTTTAAAATATATTTCTGAATCAGAAAAAATTGGTATCATAAAAATAATACTGGTCTGGAAAATTTTTTAAAACTATTTTTGGAGTCGAATATCAAATTTGGGATTTTTTCATCAAATTTAATTTTTATTAAAGGAGAGCTTTTTCTAAAATACTGGAATACTCAGAACTTTTTAAAAATATATTTCTGAATCACAGCAAAATTTGTATCATAAAAATGATACTGGTCTGAAAAATTTTTTCAAACTATTTTTGGAGTCGAATATCAAATTTTGGATTTTTTCATCAAATTTAATTTTTTTAAACGAAGAGCTTTTTTCAAAATACTGGGGTACTCAGAACTTTTTAAAAATATATTTCTGAATCAGAATAAATTTGTAACATAAAAATCGAAAGTGGTCTTGACAATTTTTTATAACAATTTCAGGAGTCAAATATAGAATTGGACTTTTCTTTATCAAATTAGAGCTTTTTTAATTTGGAAATGTTAAATTAATATAAAATGAAAAGTGTTGCAGAATTTCCAGGGGGTACTTCAATGGAATTTTTCGGCGTGAGATAGTAACAGACATTTCAGAATATCCTATGGAATTTTAGACGTATCCGGATATTAGGATATCTGTAAAATGCCGTCAGGATGTCCTAGTAGTTTCGTAATTTTCCCAAACCAATGGACATTCCTAGAATATTCATTTTATGACATCGGATATTGAAGAATATCCTACTTTTTTATGATTATTTTATCATTTTTTGTTCATTGTTATATAAATTGTTTAAGTAGAAGTTTGATGTTTTACCATGCTTTCTTCCGGAATATAATAATTGTTCCTGTATATATTTTCGAAAACTTTAATAGAATGTGCTGCCATTTCTTTTCCCCATGATGTTGCATTAAACATTTCGACTTTATGTCTGGGATCTAAAATTAAAGAAGCACAATATATCCAGTTGCTTTTGTCATAGTGTTTGAACAGTTTTGTTCGCGCTTCTTCGAGTGCAGTCAAGAATTGTTCAAGAATCATGTTTTAATTGGAGCCGCTAGATATTCTTTCTTTTATCTCTTCTACTTCCTCGTTCAGTTTATCAATTAACATGTTGAATCCAATTACAACATATGGCAAAGTCACATATTTCTCGCCACTTAGAAGTTTCGATAGAACTTGGAAATTTTTTAAATATTTACAAACTTCTTGCAGAATCAGCCATTCTTTTTGATGCAGAATCAAGTGAAGTAAATTTCCATTATTTTGACATAATAAATCCAGAGGTTTCTGCATTGCAAGACCTAATTATATCAGAGTGAAGATTTTTAGTATGTAATATGTAATAATATTATTTTTTAACTTACAACATTCTTATTACGTTTATTTAAGAAATTAAACAATTTCTGAAATTGTTATTTGAAAAAAACTATTTCCAGCATAATTAAGTAATTTTATTTTTTAACTCTGAACCCAAATTTAAAGAGAATTTAAATTTTAATCTTAATAAATTATTGTTTTTCTAAAATTCAAAATGTAAAATTTGAATGAATACGAGTTCAATGTATTTATCGAGGCATGACTAAATTAACATAGTTATCCCGGTATTCAAGGTTTGTTGGTCACCCTATAGAATTATTATAATATATTATTAATATTAATAATATTATTTACACTGTAAAAAAAGAGTTAAATTTTTACTGCCTAAGGAAAGAATAAATTTAAGTTTTATAAAAACAAAAGTTATTATCGCAATACCTAATTTTATCATGTCATAGCTCGAGTTCCATCTCGTGTTAACGTCAATGTTTGGATGTTTAAACTTAACATTGCAAGATTCGCAACAGCTTTTAAGTTTATTTCTGAGTTGTTCGGAATTCTTGCATTTCTTAAATAGGCTTCGTAGTTTTGAAAGAGGAATATTGCAATTTCTTATCTCGTGATCATCATCCTCATCTTCAATGTCCGCATCAGATGTTGTAGGTTCTTTTTCGATTTCAGGATCTTCATCTATTATACTTTCCTCGTCATCAAGGTTATCATCTTCCAATTTCAATCGTTTCAACATGTCCTGCACTGCCAAGTTTAGAACATGAGCGTAACACCGGAAATGTTGATTATCGCTATCAAACTCAATCAATGAAGACAGTTCTGTCATAAACGATGTGTTGGCTGATGCGTTGTCAACAGTGATACCTTGAATTTTGTCCTCTAAACCGTAACTTTTAACAACTTCGCAGAAAACTAAAGCAATATCCTTGCCAGAGTGATTTCCATTAGTTGGACAAAAATCAATTAGCAGTGATTTCATAGTCCACTTGTCATCAATAAAGTGTCCTGTGACACAGTGGTAAGAACGACCAGCTACTGACGTCCAGCTGTCAAGGGTGAATGACATCTTCGACTTATTATTTTGTAAAATAACCATGACAGCCTTTTGCATATTACTAAACCTATTAGTCATTAAAGCCTTAAGTGCAATTCTCTTTGGAACATTTATTTCTGGGTTTATGTATTTGAAGAAATCCTGAGTTTCATCGTCATCGAAAAAGTTATAAGGCAAATACTTCTTCACCACCCAATCAACCATTTTCTCATAAAATTGATTTTGATTGAATACCTTTAAGATACAATACATTTTTTTTAATAATAATAATAAATCAAATAATAAGAAACTGTCAATAAATAAAATTTTTAAATATAGGGGAAAGCCTTGCAGATTGCCCCACCTACCCTTTTTGATCATAACTCATTAAAAAAATTAATTTATATGAACATAGCATCGGAAAGACGACCTAAAAAACTACAAATTTGACTTATAGATAATTTAAATTGTCAAAAAATAAAATTTTTGCATGAAATTTAAAAAATGATGTAAAATTAACTTTTCGAAATTTAAGATTGCAAAGTTAACCTACCTTGAAAAATTGATAATATTATGGAAAAACTCAAATAAATTCATGAATATTTATTAAATTACACTTAAATTTAATGTTTCCGAACATAATAATTTCAATTTCAATTTTTTAAACTATTTATTAATAAATTTTGAAATGTGAAAAAAAATTAAATTTCAGAAATCGTGTAAATTTACTCCAAATTATTAAACCTGCAAACCGCAAAGTGAGTCAACCTGCAATTTTGAACTCTATTTTTTAATTGATAATAAATATTAATTTATGATTTTTTGAAAATCCTTTTTGGATTATCAAAATTAATTAAAAAAGCAACTCAGAAAAAAATTGTAACTTAAATTATCTATAAAAATATTTCATTTGTTAGCACATGAAAAAGTCACAATTTTTATTTTTCAACAAGTAAATTTCAGAATTTGTTTAACAAGAACATTTTATTGCTTCTTTCTGCTCCAAAAAAGCATAAAAAGTAATAACTAATCATTTGACAATATCAGTCGCGTTTTTAATTATGGAACTTCTATAGAATAAAAAATAACGCAAGTTGGATAACCTGCAAGACTATATTGATGTATAAAATAATAACACTTTTTTTAAAAGTATAATTCACAATTATGTATTGATAAGTTACTCTTATTTTTGTAATTTAAAAATAAATCCATAAATAAAATTATTGAATTAAATAAAAAATGATTACATTGTTAAATAAATGGATTATTAAATAATTATTAATTATCATTAGTATAATTTTTTTTTTATAAATTAATAATGAACTATGTTCTGAAATTACTTCAGGTTCTTCTGGAATAATAGCATAAATTTCCGTATATATATCTGGATGACATTTTTCCAAATGACGTTTTACACCTGTGGTATTCCCTCCTGTCATTTTGATTTCCACCGTTTTATTTTCTGCTAAACAGGTTTTGCATTTAGCCATTTTTAAATTGTCAATAAAGAAAAACTCAAAATATCCACTAAGTGGTTTGCTGGAACTACGCTTTCTACGTTTATTTGCAGAGGATTGGATTATCTTATTCTTATATTATATTAAAATGCTTCCTTCGTCCACCAAAAAGTTTTCGTTCAACGTTTTCAGCAATATATGAATACTAAAAAAAAATATATATATATATATATATATATATATATATATATATATATATATATATATATATATATATATTATATATTATATATTATATATTATATATTATATATATTATATATATATATATATATTATATATATATATATATATATATATATATATATATATATATATATATATATATATATATAAATATATATAATATAATATATATATACTAATTTTCACTTAAAAATCCATTTTAAGACGATTTTAAGGGTTTTTTTTTTTTAAAAAATTTTTGAAAAAAATTTTTTTTACAACCCCTTCCAAGTTTGAAAAATTGATAATGAAAGGGGTATAATATTTATACCCCTTCCAACAATACGTTAATTACTCACACATATGAATTCCTAAGAAAATTCTGAATTTTTAACGACGTTGAAGTCCACAACGTTTATCAACGAAAAAAAATATTTTTTTAAATAAAAGATTTAACTAATATAACAGATATGAAAAGAAAAGTCACAAACACAACAGAAAGCAAATATCAAAACTCAAAATCATAAAAAATTACATTTTTTACAAACTTAAAATATCAACAATATGTATGCAAACTAGACCAACTTGACAACAACATAAATGTAAAAATTAGAGTTATGAATTGACCAAGGATTTTATTTTTGGAAATGACTCCTAGTGAGTCTCCTAATCATCCTACACAATTTAAAAAAAAATCGCTGCCCGGAAACTCTCAATTTTTTGACCTAAAAAATCAAAAATGGTTTCTTTTTTGCTATGAAATCACCGAGAATTTTAATACAAAACTTTCAAATTTTTCTATTTCCGACAGTAATATTTCTTTTTAAATAACTTCATTCTTAAAAAACAATCATACAATTATTGTTATTTATAAATTATTTATTGAATAATTTTATTTAAATATTTCAATATTAATTGCTATTTAAAAGAATTGAGTTTACAATTTTCAAAAATAGATGAACTTCAAAAGGCTTTAATTTGAAATTTCATAAACTTTCAATTTTTAATGAATGTAATTAGAAACTTTAAAAAACTTAGATTTTTTCAAAATTTTAATAGTTCAAATTCTTCTTAAAATTAGTTACATTTATCAATATATCGTCGGTTGGGTGCAGAAAGATGCCAATTCAGACTAATTAACAAATAGAAATTTTTTTTATACAAAATTTTTTTTTCACACAAATTTTTGTTTATTTAAGTAATATATGTCGATTTTGGTAAAAATTATTTTGAATTTAACAATTACCATTGTTATGAACAATTACATGAACAATAATCAAGTTTCTTTGACATTTGTAAACATTTTATGCATTTTTTAAACATAAAATGTTTATATAATATGTACATTCTTTCAAAAACTTTAAAAATTTATTAGCACAAACAATTAATAATTATTTACTTTTTAAACAAATAAATGGCTCTACTTGATTATTGATAACTAGATGTTATCAATAACATGTTATTGTTCATGTAATTGTTAATAACAATGGTAATTGTTAAATTCAAAATAAATTTTACCAAAATCGACATAGATTACTTAAATAAACATAAATTTGTCTGCAAAAAATAATTTTTTTATAAAAAAGTACAATAGTTATCTATTTGTTAATTAACATTGTTCATGTAATTGTTAATAACAATGGTAATTGTTAAATTCAAAATAAATTTTACCAAAATCGACATAGATTACTTAAATAAACATAAATTTGTCTGCAAAAAAAAAATTTTTTTATAAAAAAGTACAATAGTTATCTATTTGTTAATTAACATTGTTTGCAACAATTTAAATAAATTGTACTATACATTATTATTTGTTTGGTGGTCATGCTAGACTAATTTAAATTGATTCCAATCATCTGCAACGAAAAAATAAAAAAATTAACATGATTTTTTCTAAAAATATTGTAAATTATTAACTTTGAATAACAAAAAAAATATAAACAATTTAAAATTCAAAAATTGGTTTAGAGGAATCTCTTAGAAATTTTATTCCCTTCAATTTAAGACAAAATCCATGAAAATCCGATAAAATTTGTAGGTTCCAGACAATTTTAAACAGTACTAGAACTAAAAGGGCGCGCGTTGCGCGCCTACTTCTGGTCCTTTCCCACAACAAAAACCTTAATATAACCTTAAATTAAATCTTAATTAAATAAAAACATATGTTTATATTTTAAAAATTATTTCTCTGTTAATAAGATTGTTTAAAAGTTTTTTAATTTTTTAAATGTAAGTTTGACAAATTGAATTTTCTAAAAAAATAACACGTTAATGCCTATAAAAAATTCTCATTCTGGAGAAAATCACCTTTAAAATAAGCATAACATCATTAAAAAGCATTCAGTATTTTAGAAGTTATTAAAATTTTTGTAAAACATTGAAAATTATCATTTTTTAAAAATGTCTAAATAAAATATTGATCAAATGACTTCTAAAAGATCTTGATCTATTCAAAATTTAAACATGTTTTAAAACTTAAAATATACAAAAATTTTAGGTTCCGTAGATGATACGTTTTAAAATGTTTTTTATTCTCCTGAAAATTGGTATAGACAAAATAAATGAAACCGGCCACTTGAAAAATTATGGCAAAACTCCAAGGATTAATTTAAAGAAAGAAAAATCAGTAAACTTCTATATTATAGAAATTGTGTAGATTTTTCTGCCAAAATACAGGCGAAAATTTTTTTAAATTAATACTTGGAGTTTTGCACATCAATACATGGTAATTTAATTTTTCCAAAATATTAAGAACATTCTTGAATTTGCAATTGTTTATAAGAATTGTTAATAACAATTTTAAATTTTAATTTTTTAACAATCTTTTTATTTTGTCATTAAAGTATATAGACATTAAGCTTTATTTAAAAGAAATTACTTTATTATCATTATTTGTTTTAAAGTAATAATAACATGAAAATAAAATGATCCAGAACTTCAACACCAAATTACTTTAATAATAAAATTTTTTTTGAAATTGTTTCACTTATTTGGACCCATTATATTAAAACATCAAAGATTTTTTTGTTGGGAATAAATTATTCTCTGACAAATGATTTATTACCATTTATTAAATCAATTTTAATTAATTTACAATATAAAATTTTTTTAATTTCTCATTTTAACTCATAGTAATCATAGTAATACAACACTATCCTACCTAATTTTTTTACACAAAAAACATTTTTATAATATAGTTCAAAAATTTAGAAATTAAAAAATTACATTATTTTATTATTATTTTATTATTATATTATTTATATTAATTTATTTTTATATTTATAAAAAAATACAAAATTTTAATAAATTAAAAGAAATTTAAATTTTAGTCAGATAAGTAATTATTAGTTTTATTTAAGTATTTCAACATTAAATACTATTATAAAAATACTTTAAAATGAACAGTACAGATGGTCACTTTAAGCTTTAATTTTTTACCAATTTTTAAGAATTTAAAGTTAAAAATCAGTAATTAAAATTACTTCTAAAATAAGTCAAAAACATGATTCTTATACTGGCACCTTATTATTATGGCACCTGTTTATTACCTTAAAGACTCTAATTTTGAACTAAAATAAAAAATATTCTTTTTTTAAGACAACATAAATTTTTTTATAATAAAAATCTGGGTACTTGTTTAAGATTCATTAAAAAAATATTAAACCATGTAAAGTATTATTCTGAAATTATATTAAGTTTTTAATAAAACAAGGCAAACTCAAGGATGAGCTCAAGGATTCTTTAACTGATTCTAGAAAGTTATTTAAATTTCTTTACAAGTTTAATTGTTGAAAAAGTAGATAATGTTAGTGACTTAGACGGGAAAGATGTTAATTTATTAATTGCAATTCTTAATTACAAATAAGAAAAATTATTTTATATAATTAAAAAGCAGTATTTTACACAATTTTTTAAAACTGACCTCCTTATCCTTATTTTTAATCACAAAATTTTTTTTGTCTTATTTTTTTTTAATTTGGAAGAGAGAAAAAAACGTGTTCTTAACTTTGCACTTTTATTTTTCTGTATTATATACTGTAAAAATCTGTTAATAAACTGTAACTACTGTAAACTGTAACTACTGTTAAAGCTCTTATAAACAAAGAAAATACACCAATAGCAAGCGTCTCCGCTAGGATTTCTGACCAATAGCGACCGTCATCATCTTCTTTCAACCAATCGCGACCGTCACCATGATATTTTCAACCAACAGCGACCAACATCATGAAATTTCAGCCAATAGCGACCGTCATCATCGGATTTTAACCAATCACTACCGTCATCACCGTATTTCAACCACTCGCGACCGTCATCATGTCATTTTCACAACCAATCACGACCGTCACTCTCAAACTCCAGCCAAAAAAAATAGCTGTTTTTCTATTAAGGAAATTGTAAAAAATGCCAATGTGCGCGCGGGTCGAGTTTAACGCCATATAAAGCTCTACAAAGCTGCAGTTTTTAATTAATAACATTTTTCTAATTGAGGCTTATTTTTTTCGAAACGGTTTTACACTCGGAGACATTTAAGGAATAGAATAAAATTTTAATTTTTTTGTTAGGACGTGAAGAACATATTTGTTTATTAACATTTTATAAACAAATTATAAAAAATAAAAAAATTTAAAAACAAAAAATATATTCAAATAGTACAATCCAAGACGAAAAAAAACCCATATTTTAATTTTAAAATCCGTCAACTGGAACTCGAGAAAAAAATTTGTGAATTAAGCAGTACTAAAAAATTCAATTGTTAATAACTTTTACAAAAAATTATTTTTTGCCTTAATATTTTTAGGGATTCTTCTTAACAATATTAAGAGTCAAAAAAAACTATTTTGGTTAAAAAAAAAATTTTTTAGTTTTAGGTGATCCGTTTGAGAAATTCTGACCCATTGAGAAATAAAAATTATGCATAAAATGGATATATATTTCTTATTTCTTAATCATTATTCTTAACAATTATCAATTTTTTAATATTTTTTATAAATAAAAAGCATACAAATTTGTATAATTTAGATCAGTCAAACGAAGTTTCTTATAAAAAGCGTATATAAAAAACAAAATTTATTTGTTAATCATAACTTTTAAAAAATTTTTTAATTTTCCAATTTAAAATATTATTTTATTATAAATCATGAAACATACCTGCATATTTTCTATTTGTCAAACAATATTTTCTAAAGAAAAAAACAAAACCATACGCAAAAGTCAAACTTCAGATGTGGACAAACAGAATGAATGAATTATTGATTATTATATTTAATAATAAGTAATATTATATTTAATTATTGCATATTTTTACTTAAGTAATTCATATTTGGTACAAATAATTATAAATACAACCGAGCGAGCGTTAGCGAGTGAGGTTTATGTCGCTAGTTTCCATGATTATTATTTATTTATTATTCACAAATTTTTGACAGCTCCGGTTATAAGAACTCAGTTGAACTCAGTCGAGCAATGAGACGATACGAGACGATCAAAACAAATGAAACATTGAGATTCTCAATTTAAGTAACTTGTTTCGAGCAATGTGAAATGAGCGATATGATCAATATTCTCATATCAATGTGCATCACTAAAATTTCCGGAAATTTTCCGGAAGATTTCCGTACAAAAAAAAATAAATTTCCGGAAATTTTCCGGAAGATTTCCGTACAAAAAAAATAAATTTCCGGAAATTTTCCGGAAGATTTCCGTACAAAAAAAATAAATTTCCGGAAATTTTCCGGAAGATTTCCGTACAAAAAAATAAATTTCCGGAAACTTCCCGGAAGATTTCCGTAAAAAAAATAAATTTCAGGAAGATTTCCGTACAAAAAAAATAAATTTCCTGAAATTTTCCGGAAGATTTCCGTACAAAATAAATAAATTTCAGGAAATTTTCCGGAAGATTTCCGTACAAAAAAATAAATTTCCGGAAGATTTCCGGATGATTTCCGTAAAAAAAAATAAATTTCCGGAAATTTTCCGGAATATTTCCGTAAAAAAAATAAATTTCCGGAAATTTTCCGAATAATTTCTGAACAAAAAAAATTTCCGGAAAACTTCCGGAAGCCGCTTCCGGAAAGTTTCCGGAAACTTTCTGGAAATCCTTCCAGCTGGGGTGATTTGAAGATTGGTATGTTTTTAGGCCTTGCGCGTGCAGCCGTACCGATAATTCCCGACGGTAGTGTACTTTATTTACCTTTATTGACATTTGCGAAATTTCAAAATGTCGGATTCAATATGGCCGAAAAATATAAATTTTTGTCAATCTTTGCGAAATTTACTATTAAGGGGTTATTTGGGTCGCTAATTAAGAATCTGAAGTCAGTTTTGCAAAATACAAAATGGCGGATCTAATATGGCGGACCTATTTTTCAAAAATCGTACTTTTTTGCATGAAAGTTGTTACTCAGGGGTTTTTGAGGTCGCTGATTACGAATCTAAAGTCAATTTTTACAAAATTTAAAATAGCGGATCCAATATGGCCGAAAATGTAAATATTTGTTAATCTTTGCGAAACTTACTATTAAGGGGTTATTTGGATCTCTGATTACGAATCTGAAGTCAGTTTTGCAAAAACAAAAGTGCGGATCCAATATGGCAAATACATTTTTCAAAAATCGTACTTTTTTGCCTGAACCTTGTTTCTGAAGTACTAATAAGAATAACTAAATATCAAGTGCAAATAAATAAAAAAACGTAGATGGTTTCAAGCAAAAAGTACGATTAAAAAAAATGGATCAGCCATATTGGATTCGCCATTTTGTTTTTTGCCAAACTTTCTTCAGATTCGTAATCAGCGACCCAAATAACCCCTTAATAGTAAGTTTCACAAAGATTGACAAATATTTATATTTTTTTCGGCCATATTGAATTCGCCATTTTGAATTTTGCAAAAATTGACTTCAGATTCCTAATCAGCGACCTCAAAAACCCCTGAGTAACAACTTTCATGCAAAAAAGTAGAATTTTTGAAAAATAGGTCCGCCATATTAGATCCGCCATTTTGTATTTTGCAAAACTGACTTCAGATTCTTAATCAGCGACCCAAATAACCCCTTAATAGTAAGTTTCGCAAAGATTGACAAAAATTTATATTTTTCGGCCGTATTAAATCCGTCATTTTGAAATTTCGGAAATGTCAATAAGGGTAAATAAAGTACGTATAAAGAGGTATGTTTTGTGCCAAAGATAAACTATTTTTACTTTAAAATTCATATTTTTTTTAGCAAAAAGTAGCATTTTTTTATGCTCCTCGACTGTTTTAACGCGACGTACAAGTCCGCTATCTTGAATTTTTAAAAAAGGCCACCATGCAAATAAAAGTAGAGTTTCCAAGCTTTAATTTAACCCTTTAACGTCCAGCGGTACATATGCTGTACCATAAAGAAATAAAAAACCTATCTTCAAATAGGGTTAATATATTTAATTACAAAATAATATCTAGGGGTTTTCGGGGTCGCTGATTAAGAATCTGATGTCAGATTTTGAAAATTTAAAATTGCGGATCCAATATGGCGGACGAAAATTTAAAATTCGATGGATTTTCATGAAACTTGGTATGCAGGGGTTTTTGAGGTCGCTGATTACAAATCTAATGTCAGACTTTAAAAATTCAAAATTGCGGATCCAATATGGCGGACCGAAAAGTTTAAAATTTGATAGATTTTCATGAAACTTGGTATGTAGGGGTTTTTGAGGTCGCTGATTATGTATCTGATGTCAGACATTAAAAATTTAAAATGGCGGATCCAATATGGCGGACGAAAATTTAAAATTCGATGGATTTTTATGAAACTTGATATCTAGGGGTTTTCGAGGTCGCTGATTACAAATCTGATGTCAGATTTTGAAAATTCAAAATGTCAATTCAATATGGCAAACCGAAAATTTAAAATTCATGAATTTTTATGGAGCTTGGTATCTAGGGGTTTTCAATGTCACTGATGACGAATTTCATGTCATATTTTCAATATTCAAAATGTCGCATTTAAAGATAATGGATAAATTGTAGAAACTGTGTTAGGTCTTTAATAATTTTAAGCTACGAAACCAACTTACACTTTGCGTCCGCCATATTGGATCCGCCATTTTGAATTTTCAAAATCTGACATCAGATTCGTAATCAGCGACCCCGAAAACCCCTAGTTACTAAGTGTCATAAATTTTAAATGGAATAAAAAATTTGGACGTTAAAGGGTTAAGCCCTTTTTTGATTTTTTTTGTTGAAATTACAAATGGACAGATAGGGGGTAAAATTTGACAAAGAATGCCCCAAATGTTTTTTTCAAAATGTTAAAAATAATTCTGAATTATTATTTTTGTATGTATTTAGATTTTTGGAAATATATGTAATTGAAAACACTAAAAATATTCAAATTAAAAAAATTAGAAGCCGATTTTCATTAATTTTTATTTTTAATTTTGCCTTTAAAGATTTTTTATTCTTCAAAAACTGATTTTCAAAAATTGTAACAAAATACTTCAAATAAATTAATTATTTTTCAATTAAATTTTACAAAATTTCAACTATTCAAAGATTTTTATTATAGATATATTTCAAAAATTGAATTATGTCTTAAAAAATGATTCAAAAACAATTTTTGAATGATTTGTTTATAGTTACTTTTCGCACTATCAAAATCAAAATAACTTGCACGTTTTTACTAAAAATTGTGGGTTTTATGTATTGTCTCAATTTTCTTAATTTCCACGAAAAAAATTTTTTCCTGACATTTCCCTGACTATGGTGTTAATATAATATTATAATAATTATAAAAAAATAAAGATTTTAATCAAATTATAGTGTTTATTTATTATGTTAATGATTAACTCATTAACGCCTGAAATAGGAAAATTCTTTGCGCAATTTCAACCTATACTTTTCTGAATAAAAAGGATCATATTTTATCATATTTTATTATATTGAGTGTGCTCTTTTCGATTACAGTGTAAAAAAAAGATTTTCTTTTAACCCAAAAATTAAATATGGCGGTTATAATTTCAAAAACACAAAAAAATTTCATTTTTTTAAGTTTGATAATTTTTTTACCCTTCCCAGTGTATGACGTCTATAGAGGCAAAAATAATTCGTGCCACCAATGTGTATGTCCGCTTTAGTGGCATCTAAAAGGGAATTCTCTGTAATAAATGAAATATGAATATCAATGAATAATCTAAAGTTTTTGGGGTCGCTGAAAATGCTGATTTCAGGGATTTTGAGGTTTTTAAATCCAAATCTTTAGTCAAAATTAAAAATAGCGGCTCCAAAATGGCCAACGAAAAAATTTTAAATCCGTAAACTTTGAAATCTTTGGATCGCCATTTTGAATTTTTAAATTTTGATTACGCTGATTACGAATTCGATTTTAGTTTCCAATAAGTCAAAATGGCGGATCCAATATGAAACAAAAATTTTACTTAATGCAATTGATCTTAATTTTGTCACTCGGTGGTTTTTAAGGTCGCTGATTACGAATACGATGTTTGCTTTCAAAAATTCAAAATGGCTAATATAATATGGTGAATAGAAATTTAAAAAATTTTCTATCCACGCTCGCTGGCTGTGAGTCGGTGCAAGTGTTAAAACAGAAGTCAATTGTCAGTGAGCGTTCCTAGGACATTTACTCCTACCTGACTGGTATTAGAACTCCCGAGTAAGTAAATTAAGGTCAATGGCATAAATTAGAAAGAAAATTCCGCCATTTTAAATTTATGAAAACTTACATCAAATTCGTAATCAGCGACCCTAAAAACCACCGAGTGACAAAATTAAGGTCAATTGCATAAAGTAAAAAATTTTTTTTCATATTGGATGGGGGGTGCCCACACAGCACATGATATTTCCTGAATACTTCCTGAATATTTCACTGAAAGATTGAAATATTTCATTGCAAGATTCAGGAAATATTTCTGCAAACAGGAAAATGTCCGCTTATGTGGGAATATTGACGCGAAAGTTGAGAAAATATTTCATTGAAATATTTTGGAAATATTCAACTGAAATGATGCGCACTGGTCGAACTCAGTTTCTATGGCCTGTAGAGTTGCGCAGTAGTTTTTGGCTTACTATATCCTATGGGTTTTAAAATATTTCAGAAAATTCCTATTGATTTGAGGTGTTTAACAAATTTTTCCATTTTTTGAAATATTTTCACAATATTGCAGAATCTTTATGTGTAATATTGCAGGAATATTTTAATGAAATATTTTCTCAATTTTCGCGTCAATATTCCTACATAAGCGGACATTTTCCTGTTTGCAGAAATATTTCCTGAATCTTGCAATGAAATATTTCAATCTTTCAGTGAAATATTCAGGAAGTATTCAGGAAATATCATGTGCTGTGTGGGTGGTCAAAGATTGGTGAAAAATTGTCCTCGTGGTTTATGGACGGCCCCTAAGCTTATACCTGAGCTTATATCATGACTATCGATAAATTTCGGTGTCAATCTTTTGACAAAGAAGGAAGAATACTTTAATAAAATAATTCTTCTAATGTGTAATGAATTTATATAAAGTTTTTCTATCGCTTGACTAAACTAATCAAAACAGAAACCATTTTTTTGTAATTTGACTTGCTTGGTTGCAAGTGTTTGGTATGACTTGTTTACATTTAGTTTTAAGTAGAAAATTATGTGCAATGTTGCCAGACGTTCAATATATTTACACACGATGGTCTTCAAGCACTTTTAGATTTACCTAAAATGAGTCAAAATTGTGCTAACGCAGTTTTATCTGGAATCAGTCCAAGATTCCAAATTTTCATTTCCGAAAATCGTAGCTGATTCTTTAAAAAAAAAAACAAAAAAAAACATATATATAAGGGCAATTTGACGAGAGATTTTAGTCAACCTCTTAAAATCGGCCAAAAATATTTTTTTTGTATTCTGTATTAAAAAAAACAGATACGTATTTTTTTATTTTTGTTTAATTGTCCAAATTTTCGAGTTATGAATTTTTGAAACATTGGACTTGTAATTGTAGACCTATATTTAGTAGTTTATAAGTCCGAAAATATTGAGTTTAGGAAAAAGTTGTAAAAAAATGAAAGTTTTAGTTTTCTTTCAACTTTAAGAAATGTAAACAAAATTTTTTTAAAAATTTTTTATTAAAAATTTTTTTTTTATAAACAAATAAATTTTTTTAAACTTTAGGATAGATTTTTTTTACAGGTAAATTGGATCAATTTTTAAAAAAGTTATCCTCCATATTGGATCCGCCATTTTGAATTTTGAAAAACCATCATCATATGTGACCTGGAATGTTAAAAGGGACCTTACGTCCAAAATCAAGTTTTCGAGAAAAACGTTCTTAAAGTTAACAAACCAAAATTCATACTTGTGCATATTAAAATGGCTTAAAATTTGTCACTCGGGGGTTTTTGGGGTCGCTGATTACGAATATGCTATCAGAATTCTAAAATTCAAAATGGCGGATCCAATATGGCGCCAAAAAAATGTAAGAAGCAAATAGATTCGCTTGAAACAGTTTGCAAACTTATCAGATTTACTCGGTACATGTTGCTAGGAGGTTTTTGGGGTCGCTGATTACGAATATTGCATCAGATTTTCCAAATTCAAAATGGCAGATGCAATATGGCGGACAAAAATTTAAAAATTATTTTAAATTGACTGAAATTCATTCCTTAGAGGTTTTTGGGGTTGCTGATTACGAATCTGACCTCAGATTTTCAAAATTCAAAATGGCGGATCCAATATGGCAGACAAAAATTTTAAAATTATCTAAATTTGCCTGAAATTCATTACGTGGGGGTTTTTAAGGTCGCTGATTACGAATACGATGTTTGCTTTCAAAAATTCAAAATGGCGGATATAATAGGTAGGACAAAATTAAAAAATTAATCGAATTTATTTGTAACTTTTTACTGAAATTTTTAATAATTTTTAATTTTCTTCAATATTAAATTGTCAAACGTATTAACGAAACCCTTTTAAATAAAAATTTAAAAATAAAATATTTGTTAAAATTAATTCCAGTGATCGTCAATTTGACGAAAAATTGACGATCACTATCGTTATTCTTTTTTTATTATGATATAATAAGGTTAGTTTTTCTACTTTTTGCTTCGTTATAAAACCATTTTGAATCAGCGACTCCAAAAACCCCTAAGAAATGAATTTCAGGCAAACTTAAATAATTAAAAAAATTTTGTCTGTCATATTGGATCGGCCATTTTGAATTTTGAAAATCTGATGTCAGATTCGTAATCAGCGACCCCAAAACCCCCCGAGTAACAAGTTTTCTATAAAAATCACTAAAAAACTGAAAATCGATTTTTTTGACCTAAGGTCCCTTTTAACATTCCAGGTGACATATTCGTAATTAGAGACCCCGACAACCCCCGAGTAACAAATTTCAGGTAATTTGGATCAATTTTTAAAAAAGTCGTCCGCCATATTGGATCCGCCATTTTGAATTTTGAAAAACTGACATCATATTCGTAATCAGCGACCCCGAAAACCCCCGAGTAATAGATTTTAGTCGATTTTAGACATTTTTAAAATAAAAATGAATTATATTGTCCATGGCAAAGATTTTGAAAAATGTGCTAAAAGTGTTGTTTTTAAAAATTTATAACATTTTTATAATTCATTGAATTTAAAAACAGAAACGTGCGTCGCATTTTGCATAGCGTTGACTTTTAAAAAATCATTTTATTTTTAATTTTCATCCATTTTTGACTTTTTTACATCAATTTTTATCATGGCAAAGATTGTCAGTTTTCCGGCAGTCAGAGCAAAGTCCGAAATGGCAAAGATTTTTGCCATCGGCAGTCAAGGGGTTAATTAATTAAAATGCAGAGAACAATGTTTGTCAATTATTTGTAGAAATTTAATTATTGTATTATAAGTTAATCCAAAATTTCCACCAGTTTTTGGAGTTACAGTGAAGTCAAATTCGAACTAATATTGTATCATAATTGCTAAAATCTAAAGTAAGACCTATATTGCAGGCTGAATTCACAGTTTTTCCCGATTAAATTAAATTCCTGCATATTTCCCGTTTTTTCCAGTTGGTAGAACCCCTGTTAAAAGTATAAGTAAAAACAAAAACCCGTCGAAGAGTATTTTTATAAAATAAGTGAATTTTTGTAGCCATTTGTAGATTTATTTAATGTTAATTCTTATCAAGAAAAGGCCTTAGCAGTATAAGCATGTAAAAATGGCCCACTCTTGGATTGGGTCCATATTTAGGGAATAATTTTAACCTATTATGAGACTTATTTTCACTAAGTTTTAACTCGAAAAAAAAATTTGTTTTTGAGTTATACAATTTTTTTGAAAAATTCAAAAAAAAATTCAAAAATTTTTCTTCCCTCCGAAATGGTTTGAACCGATTTTCATGAAAAATTTTTTTGTGTACAATACAATATAAACAGTTAATAAAAAAAAAATTTTTGACCAAATTCTAACAAAGAAAGTCAGTAGGGTAAATGTGGGTATTATCGAGGAATTTTGTATACGTCATACATCCAAGTGGTTTAAAAATTATAAATAAATGTATATGGCTTTGTTTTTTTTAAATGAATATTTAAGCTTTCTTTTCTTTAAAAAAAAATTGCCAATGTTATAGAAAATAGTTTTAATCGTTAAATAAATGATTAAATACAAGACTCCTTTGCTTGTAATTTCGCGGGACTTGTAATGGCTTGAGGGTATTTTCGCGTGTTAAATATCGCGGATGGGTGTATTATCGCGTGGTAAATATCGCGCATAATTTATTTATTGCTTTTTGGATTTTTGTAATAGTTACTTAATTAAAATGTAGTAAATGTAAAAAATTAAAAGGAATAATAATATAGTTTTTAAAAATAAAAATATAAATATCGCAAGAACTTGAATTAAAAAAAATTTTAAGTATTATAATTTATAATAAATGGACGAATTCAATAGTAAACTAGTGTCACAAGAAGAAAGATACTTGGTTTTATTATAATAATTTAATTAGTCTCAGAATATAAAATAATACTCTGATAAAACATTATAAAGCAATTATTATTAAATATTTCTAACGTATAGTCAATTCTCATCAATTGACATTCCATTTTCTAGCTATTAAAAATTTTTTCCTTAAATATACAGATCTCACTTACTTTAATTTTTTTATCTTCTCCATTACTCTTTATTTTCTTGCTTGTATTTTGTAACTGTTATAAGATTTACTAAAATTCTGAACGTTCAAATAAACGGAATTTTTATTGTGTCTAAATGTGTTTAACAGTTACTGTGCAAAGTGGAAAAACAATGTTAATTCAACATTTATTTAGTTGAAAATTAATTTTTTTTTTATATACATACAAAGTACTTTTATTAAAATATAAATTAAAACAAGCAAAAATAATATCGGCTATAATTTCAATGTTTTAAACTTTAGAGACACACTGCTAACCTTACTTTCAAGGGTTATGAAAGGAGCCGCGAAAATACCCACATGTTAAAAAAAGATGTCTCCATTATCGTGACTGTAAATATTTAATAAAAATCAATTTTTTTTAACTAAACAAATTTTTTTTATGAAGAATAACAATAAATTTATCCAAATATAAAAAAAGAATCATCTCTTAGAGTTTTGTAGAACATAAAAACAATAATTTTTGACACCACTGTAGAGTTGAATCTCAAACCAAGGAGAGCCATTTTGAACTTTTTTCAGACAACAAATTTTAAAACATTTTTAATAAATTGATTAATAGAAAAATAATCAAAAATGTGATGCATATTATAATGTCTTAGTTGTCAGTTTCAAGGAGTGATTTTTTAGTGTAAAAAATTTTTTATATTATTTGAAATATTCATTAAAATATAAAATTCCGCGATAATACCCACATCCGCGATAATACCCACTTTTACCCTAATCAGTAAAAAAAATTTTTTTTTAATTTATTTTTAAAAAACATTTTTTTTATTAAAATTTTTTTTGCACAACCGCCATTTTTTTTCTATAAAATAATAGTTATTTTAAGAGTAACATATATTTTTTGCAAGATGATTGAAAGGGTACTTTATACTTTGAAAAATAAAAAACCGATTTTTGGCCCCTAAATAGTACAGTTTTCTATATAAACGAGGGGCCAACATTTTTTAAAATTACATTAAAAATTAATTAATACTTAAATTAAATTTCTAAAAAAATTAATAATATATGCCTGTTTATTGTAAATATTGATTTTTTAGTATGTACAAGGTTTATTAAAAAAGTAAATGGACGTACACTACCGTCGGTAATTACCGGTACGGCTGCACGCGCACGGCCCAAAAACATGTCAATCACTAAGAAAACGATTTATTTGATTCAGAAAAATTTTGTTTAAATCAAACTTAAAATATCTTTGCTATACAGTCAAACAAATTTCAGTTTAATTCAAACATATTTTTTGGTTCATTTATAGAAATAATATATTCAATTCAAACAAAATTTAAGGTTGATTTTAAATTATTTCTAATCAACATTTAAGTTTGGATCAAACATAACATTTTTAAACATATCCTTTGTTTAAACCAAAACAGAAAATATATTTGAATTAAACACATTTATTCAAACAAATATTATTTTTGAATCAAAGCAGTAGATATTTTCTATATATATTGGGATCTCACGAACCGATTAAGATTTTTAAACTCTTTTGGTCTTGAGTTAAAGATAAAACTTAAACCTATGTAAATTTCAAATTTTTTCTACTATTATTAAAAAATATGCCAAAGTTGAAAAAACTTCAAAAATAATTTTTTTGTCTTGTAAATTTTTTTGAAAAGTTGACTAAAAAATCAATATTTACAATAAACAGGCATATATTATTAACTTTTTTAGAAATTTAATTTAAGTATTAATTAATTTTAATTGTAATTTTAAAAAATGTTGGCCCCTCGTTTATATAGAAAACTGTACTACACGGGAAAAAAAAGTTCACGAATCTCTCGTGAACTAGTATATCACTTTTGGATGGGACACAAAATTCTTGAAAATCAACAAACACAGTTCGTCAAAATTTCATCAACTCCTTCACTAAAAACATAGTACGGTTTCCGAAATTTTCGTCACACCCAGAGAAAAATATTATTTAAACCAAATATATTTTATTTGAGTTAAATGAACGTATATTTGTCTCAGAACCAACTAGAATTTTTATTTCTTTTAAATAAAAATTTTATTCGACACAAATAAAACATATATTTGAGATAAATTAAATTTTATTCAAACCAAATAAAATTTATTTCAAACAAATAAAAAGTCTAGTTGGTTCTGAGACAAATATACCATTTCTCTGGGTGCAAAGTTAACGAAAAATTCGTGAACTTTTAAAAAATGCTAAAAACAAGAAAAAATAATTTCCAGACACTACTTTTTTGATAGTATTTCACTTAATTTGATAACTTGACGCCTATACGTACCCAACTACACAGAATACACAATTTTATCGCCATTAAAATTCGTTATTCGCTTCACGGGATTCGAACCTAGTACCCTATACCCTATAACATAATATTTCTAACAACTAACCGCCACGGCCCACACAGCACATGATATTTCCTGAATATTTCCTGAATATTTCACTGAAAGATTGAAATATTTCAGTGCAAAGTTCTAGAAATATTTCTGCAAACAGGAAAATGTCCGCTTATGTGGGAATATTGGCGCGAAAGTTGAGAAAATATTTCATTGAAATATTCCTGCAATATTACACATAAAGATTCTGCAATATTGTGAAAATATTTCACAAAATGGAAAAATTTGTTAAACACCTCAAACCAATAGGAATTTTCTGAAATATTTTAAAACCCATAGGATATAGTAAGCCAAAAACTACTGCGCAGCTCTACAGGCCATAGAAACTGAGTTCGACCAGTGCACATCATTTCAGTTGAATATTTCCAAAATATTTCAATGAAATATTTTCTCAACTTTCACGTCAATATTCCCACATAAGCGGACATTTTCCTGTTTGCAGAAATATTTCTAGAACTTTCCACTGAAATATTTCAATATTTCAGTGAAATATTCAGGAAATATTTAGGAAATATCATGTGCTGTGTGGGGGCTAAACCTATATACACAGTACTTTTGCAAATGACACAATTAGCTTTGTCTGCTGTAAAACTCAGGACCGTGCAAAGTAGAAAAAGACCCTTGTCGTAACCTTTAATTTAATTTATGAATTATTTGTTTCACAAAAGAAATTACTACACAAAAATATTCACTAAATAATAAAAAACACTGTTTCTAAATAATAACTTTCATCAAAGAATTTACCCGAATGTAAACACCGATGACACCGACTGAATGATGACTGCTTGATCAGCCATATTTGATGCGCATTACGAACTGCGCATACTACTGAAACTCGCGAGTTAACGATTTTTTCGTGAACTTGTACCTCTACTTTTGACGAACTACTCATCCTTAACACAGTTCATCAAAAATTCATTAACTTTGTTTCAGTTTATCGTTGACGTTCGCCATTTCTAATCAAAAGTGAATGAAAATTTTGAAATTTTGTGTCCCATCCAAAAGTGATATACTAGTTCACGAGAGATTCGTGAACTTTTTTTTTCCGTGTATTTAGGGGCCAAAAATCGGTTTTTTATTTTTTAAAGTATGAAGTATCCTTTCAATCATCTTGCAAAAAATATATGTTACTCTTGAAATAACTATTATTTTATAAAAAAATGGCGGTTAAGCAAAAAAAATTTCAATAAAAAAAAATGTTTTTTTAAAAAAAATTTTAAAAAATGTTTTTTCACTGACTTTTTACTGACTTTCTTTGTTAGAATTTGGTCGAAAAATTTTTTTTATTAACTGTTCATATTGTATTGTACAAAAAAAATTTTTCATGAAAATCGGTTCAACCATTCCAGAGGGAAAAAAAATTTTTGAATTTTTTTTTTGAATTTTTCAAAAAAATTGTATAACTCAAAAACAAATTTTTTTTTCGAGTTGAAACTTGGTGAAAATAAGTCTCATAATAGGTTAAAATTATTCCCTAAATATGGACCCAATCCAAGAGGGGGCCATTTTTACATGCTTATACTGCTACGGCCTTTATACTCTCTAAATCTGAATCAGCGAAATTTCACTGATTCTCAGCGATAAGTATGCCACTATTTTAAAACAGCGTATATGCGCTTATTAATCAGTGAAGTTTTACTGATTATTTAGTGAAATTTCACTAATTCACAGCGCATATACGCTAATTGAAATAGTGGCATACTTATCGCTGATTCAGATTTAGAGAGTATTTGATGAGAAAAGATACACCTGTAAAAATTTGGACAAAGCTGGGAAAAACTGAATAGTTTGTTAAACAAAAATAATAATAGACACCTTGTTTAACTTTTGCCTTTACCTAATGCTCAAAACATCCCTAAAAGTTAAATCAAAAATTAAAATAACAAAACTTTTTACTATCTAAGTTTTTTCCCAGTATAGCATAATGCAAGTATCGTATCACAGGTATTCTTGAATTTCTGCAGTATCAATTTTATCATAAAAAATCTCCATTTTTAATATTTTCGAAATTTTTGCAATTGAAAATTGTTGATTAATTGGATAAACAAATAATTCTAAATTACATTATTTTAAAGTCAAAAGTTTATCAGAGACCCCAAAAATACTACTGAATTAAGCTTGATAGTAATTGGTCTGTCATTTATAATTTTTCAATTTTTTTATATTAAAAACATTTTTATACTTATACTTCCATCTTATAGTTATAGGACAGTATTTTTTTAAAAATTATTCTAAAATATGACTAAATAACATGTAATATTTAATTACAGAAAGTTTGAAAGATATACAATAATAGTTATTTATGATACAAGTGCGTAAAATCGTTGATTATACGAGTGTGACGTTTGCACCTCGAGCCGATGGCGAGTGCTGCAAGTCACACAAGTATAATCTGATTTACGCAAAAGTGTCATACAAAATTTTTTGCAACACTAAAACAACTAAACTTGCAGCAATATTGCCAATATTACTGAAAGTTTAGGTGTAGTAGGTGAACTGTTAAATGAAGTTTTCTAGAAGCTAAAATAAAAATGTGATTGTAAATTGTTGTTTAAAAGCTTTAATTCATGGTTTCTCATCAAACAGTCACAAGAATGCGTAAAGTAATCATTTTACGCACTGAAAATCACTTTACACACTGGAATTCATTTTACACGCCCTGGCGGGTTTGGTGAACCGAACTCTGACCAAGTTTGGTCGGAGTTTGGTCGGAGTTTGTTTGAGGCAAAATAATGCAAATATTTAGTGAAATATGATGTAAAAATAATAAATAATGTCAAAATAGGCATTATTTAATTGATTCGGGTGAAAATTATGTTTAATGAAACAGTAATTATGGAATAATTAAGATTTAAAATATTTTGTGTTAATCTGTCAGTTGAAATAGTCTGCAAAATTCACAAATTGTCGATGAAAATTAGTTTAAAACGTTAAGAACCCAGTAAAAAAAGAAGTATTGAGTGAAGCGTTTAGGAATTGAGTGAAGCTCTGAGCCAATACGGATTCGAGTAAAAACCGTATTGGGACGTTTGACTCAATCTTTTTTTCATCCGCCGAATACGGTCTTATTTTAGCATTGAAATTAAAATCACATGAGCAGAGTACACATTATAAATTGAAAGCACGATTGTCCTGGAATGTAAAAATGCCGATTTAGATAAGAAACTGTGAATATTTTTTATTTTTTGTTAAAAATTGGTAAAAGCAAAGTTTGAATAGCGCGACTGATTTTACCATGTGAATAAATGAAGTGGCAAGTTTAAATGGACTAAAAGAAATCTTCTGTTACCGACAGAAAGTTCCTAGAAAACAATGAAATTTCATTGTTTTGTTGAATTTACTACAATTCTCTAGGAACTTTCTGTTGGTAAAAGTAGATTTCTTTTAGTCCATTTCGTCCATTTAAACTTACCACTTCATTTATTCACATGGTAAATTCAGTTGCGCATTGTCAAACTTTGCTTTTACCAATTTTTAACAAAAAATAAAAAATATTCACAGTTTCTTATCTAAATCGGCATTTTTACATTCCAGGACAATTGTGCTTTCAATTTATAATGTGTACTCTGGTCTTGTGATTTTAATTTTAATGCTAAAATAAGATCGTTTTCGGCGGATGAAAAAAAGATTGAGTCAAACGTCCCAATACGGTTTTTACTCGAATCCGTATTGGCTCAGAGCTTCACTTAATTCCTAAACGCTCCACTCAATACTTCTTTTTTTACTGGGAAAAAGAGCAAATATATATTCTTTAATATTTAAAGTAATTGATTTATTAAATAGTTTTGTTAATTACTTACTGCATATTAACAAGAAAAACGTAAATTAAAGTAATAATTTTGTATTCTATTATAAAGTGAAAGTGTATAGTGTCGATAACAGAGGTATACAGAAAAATAGCCGCGCTCAAAACACAGTAGGTGGCACTAGTAACAATTTCTCAATACTTAGAGTAGTTGTAATTTAATTATTAAATTTCATTAAAACAGAATATACTGTGAAATAAACTAAAGTTTCAACTATTGAATATATTTATTTAATATTCGTGATTAACATTTATCTGCAATTTATTATAAAACAAATTAAAACAATCAAAATTCTCTGTATATGCACTGACATCAATGCTTTTCGGATAGTCAATATACAGTAGCAATACCAGAATTGATTTCCGAAAAATAAATTCATCCTATTTTTGTTTGTCATTTTGAATTTTTGATAATTTTCTATTTTTTACCAAAGGGTGGAGACTATTAAATAAGTAAAGTATTTTACAATAGCACAAAAATAATGAAGCTAAATCCCATAAAATAGGAGAAAATATTTTAAATTTTAAGAAATTAGGATTTTTGAATTTTTGATAATTTTCTATAATTTTAGATTTTTTACCAAAGAGTCGAGACTATTAAATAAGTAAAGTATTTTTCAAAAGCACAAAAATAATGAAGCTAAATCCCATAAAAGAGAGGAAAAAATGTTGAATTTTAAAAAAATCGGTTTTTCAAATTTTGATTTTTACCAAAGAGTCCAGATTATTCTATAAGTAAAGTATTTTCCAAAAGCACAAAAATAATGAAGCTAAATCCCATAAAAGAGAGAAAAAAATGTTGAATTTTAAGAAATTCCGTTTTTAGAATTTTTGATAATTTTCTATTTTTAATGAATTTAGATTTTTACCAAAGAGTCGAGACTATTTAATAAGTAAAGTATTTTCCAAAAGCACAAAAATAATAAAGCTTAATCCCATAAAATAGAGAAAAAATTTTAAATTTTAAGAAATTCGGATTTTTGAGTTTTTGAAAATTTTTTATAATTTTAGATTTTTTTCCAAAGAGTCGAGCCTATTTTATTTTTAAAAAATTCAAAAATGTCGAAAAACACAACTTTTTTCTAAATCGTCGCCATTTTGCTAAAAAAATTTTTTCTCTTTTTCAATGTACCGATCATAGCGAAGCCTGTAATAATCAAGAATTTTTTTGAGTTTTTTGTTTTAGAGCATTACAAAAGTCTCCACAGTGTCAACCAGTTCGCACTTTCTTTTTTTCAGTCCCCACTTCACCAGTTTATAACTTTAAAAAAATTTTAATTTCTTTTCCTAATTTTTTTCTGTATTCTTTAAACATTAATAAACAATTTGCAACAAAACTAAATACTAAAAGTGTTACACTTTCTTTTTTATCCTACTCGGAAAAACAGACCAGAATACTACTCCAAAAGGTATATTATTTCGGTTGCATTGTATAAACAAATTTCTACTTATTAAAATTTCAAAATTTTTGCGAATAAAAATAAAAGATTTTTCATTTTTAAATAATTTTGAATTTTTCAATACTTGCTAAAACTGGATTGCCACAAATATTTAATTTTGTCTTTCTCTGATTTCTAGAAAGAATTTTGACTTTTTTCCTGATCATAAAGAATATTCTGATTCACTCTAAAAATTATTAGATAGGTACACACAAAAAAATCCTATATTACTTTTATTTACAAATTTTCTTAATTGAAAAATTATTACAGGATTCCTACAGAAATCCGAAATTAAAATTCCATACCTTTTCCATGATTTCCAGGTCAAATTTTTACGAGGTTCCAGTGGAATTTTAAATCTAGCGTAAGGCCCTGCATGTTTATACTTTCAGGCGTCAAGGTGTCCCCTCCGAAGTTTGGACACCATTACATAGCAGTCCAAACCTCGGGGGTTCCAGTGTAGTGCCACCTACCGTGTTTTGAGCGCGGCTATTTTTCTGCACACCTCTGTTATCGACACTATACACTTTCACTTTATAATAGAATACAAAATTATTACTTTAATTTACGTTTTTCTTGTTAATATGCAGTAATTAACAAAACTATATAATAAATCAATTACTTTAAATATTAAAGAATATATATTTGCTCTTTTTCTTAACGTTTTAAACTAATTTTCATCGACAATTTGTGAAGTTTGCACACTATTTCAACTGATAGATTAACACAAAATATTTTAAATCTTAATTATTCCATAATTACTGTTTCATTAAACATAATTTTCACCCGAATCAATTAAATAATGCCTATTTTGACATTATTTATTATTTTTACATCATATTTCACTAAATATTTGCATTATTTTGCCTCAAACCAAACTCCGACCAAACTTGGTCAGAGTTCGGTTTACCAAACCCGCTAGGAACACTGCTAGCGGTGTGTAAAGTAATACTTTACACACCGCTATAAAATGAAGTACTTTACACACAGTTTTCTGTGTGTAAAATTCAATTTTACAGGTTATTGTTGCAAAAAAAATATAAAATTTGGAAATTTTCCATTTTTTTAATTTTTTGAAAAAATTGAATACCTCCCGTTCTAATTAATATGTTTAAAATCTGTAAATTTATTGTTTATATATATCTTATAAAAGTCATAACTGATTAATTTACAGCAATCTGTCAAAATAAAAAAAAAATTTCGAATTTTTTGGAAAATTTATAATTTTTTTTCATATTAATATTATTTTTTAATTCAATTTATTGTTATATATCTTTATAATCATTTGTATGTAAGGTTCGGTTATTGAAGTCAACCTTATTTTTCAATTACTTTGGATTTACAATAGGTGGTAGCTGCCCCACTCTATTTTTCTAACGAATCACTGACCTGACGAGTAGGAGGCTCAGTTTTGGGACTACCTTTCAACCCTTGCGGATGTGCTTATTTTTGGAATAAGTATTAAGTGTCCTTTTCTCATCATCATCTAATTGTTTGTATTATTATATTTAATTGTTTTATTTCTTCTTATTTGTTACACTGTTGTGAGTTTCTGCCCTTCAGTGTTAGTTATTCTTATATTTATTTAACATTTTGTATGCCACATTGTCGTGAGATTCTGTCCTTCAATGTTGGTTATAATTTTGATTAATTAACATGTAATGTGCCGCACTGTCGCCAGGTTCTGCCCTTCAGTGTTGGTTAATCTTTATTATATTTCACATCTAATGTGCCACACTGTCGTGAGATTCTGCCCTTCAGTGTTATATATTAATCTGTTACTAATTTTGTTAAATGTGTTTAATCAGTCTGAACATTTATTTAGCATTTATTTACAGACAGGAAATTTTCTATTACCATTTTTGGATTCTCCGTTGTTCAAATAAATAAATTATGCTATTAAAAATTAATTTCGTGCAATGTACAGACAAAAGTCTGATTTTATTAATATAGATCATGAAAAATACCTGTATATTTTCTATTTGTCAAACAATATTTTCTAAAGAAAAAAAAACAAAACCATACGCAAAAGTCAAACTTCTGATGTGGACAAACAGAATGAATGAATTATTAATTATTATATTTAATAATAAGTAATATTATATTTAATTATTGCATATTTTTACTTAAGTAATTCATATTTGGTACAAATAACTATTTATTTGATGCTATAAAATAAAATATTTATGTTCAGTAAACATTTACTTATCTCAAATAAATAAAAACAAATAATTATAAATACAACCGAGCGAGTGTTAGCGAGTGAGGATATGTCGCTAGAATATAATAAAATAATTCTTATGAACAAAAAAATTGTAATGTTATTAAAAAAGGATATTTTTTTAAAGAACTTAAAAAGTAACATAAAAATTGTATTTATATATTCCAATATAAAAAAATAAGTAGAATAATTTTTTCTTGCCTTTTGTAAAACATTGTAGATAGTACTAGTATAGAAACCTGAAAAGTTGCAAAATTTTATAATTTTTAGTAAGAAATTAAAAGTAGGTAATTTTTTTCTTAATATCCAAAAAATACAAAATAGTATTTTTATGTTAAATACTACACATGAGTATCAATAAATACTGAAAATAAAGAGAGAAAAAAGATGTCCTTTTTTAGAAAATTTTTTTTTCAATTGAAATTGTATCACTTGTTTTTTATTATTTTTTATTTTGCGTAATTTTACATAAAAGGAAAAAGTGAGCCCGAAGAGCATAAAAAATATGAAAATTACGCAATTTTATAGAAGAAAATACAAAAAAGTAATTTTTTGATAAAATCTTAAAATATTCGTAAAAAGTGCAAACAGAATCCTATTCCAAATAAAAAAAAATACTCATTTTATTATTTTTTGAGTAGGATAACATATTTCATTGCGAAAATAATTCGCAATTTAAATCGTCGGAATGCCTGCATGATTTGATATGGATCCTTTCATAATAATTTTGCCGTAAAAGTACAAAAATCTAAAAATTTACACAGTGTTAAAGTTTAACTTTAAATAACTCTTAAAGGAGATAATTTATTAAATAATCATATGAAAACTTTTTTTAGAGCGTAAAAATTTCCTATAAGAATATATATTTTTCATTGATGTAAAATTTTTCCCGTGCAGAAAAATGGTGAGTGCCCCGGCGGGGCCCTCGTGGATTGCCCTCTTGCCATGTGGAACCCGCAGGGGCAATCCACGCGGAGCCCTCGATGGTGTGACATGCTTTCCCTCATGGGTGCTCTCGAGGAAAATCCTTATGGATTTCCCCCTCGGTGCCCTCGTGGATTTCATAAAATGCCCTCAACTTTATTTTCAATTAAATTAATAAATTAATTATTTATTAATAACAAATTAGTCCAATTATTCATAAATAACATTCTTATTTAGCAATTTTTACTTTTTTAATTAAATCGTGACAAAAAAAAAAAAAATCTGACGCACGTGGGAATTGAGCTTACGACCTACTGACTACCAGACAACACTCTTACCACTATGCTACGGGACCTACTTGAAAATTATTGCTTTAATGTAGGTGACTTGCTGACTTGCTTTTGATGATTCAATAAATTATTTATTAACACTAATACACCATGACAAATAATTAAATAGTTTAATAATAATAATAATAATAACAATATCAATAATATAATAATAGACCATAAATATTCATAAATTAATATTTTTATAATTTCAAAAAAAAAAAAAAATGTCAAAACATTTGTGTTAAAAACGCGTTTTTCATAGTTTAAAATCATTATAAACATTAATTTTTTTAAGTAAAAAAAATTTTTTTTTTGGACTTAGAAATTTTTTCTAGTTAATGATGTGGGCAATCCATGAGGGCCCTCGCGTGGGCCCTCATGGATTTGCCCTTAGGTAAGTTCAATACTTTCAAAAAAAGTAACATTAAATATTTGTTAAAAACGTGTTTTTCATTGTTTAAAATCATTATAAACATTAATTTTTTGTTGTAAAAAAAATTTTTCGTTTGGACTTAGAAAAATTGTTGAGCAGGGCATTCATAATGGCTAAGAGCAGGGGCCCTGCTGGTGCCTTCGTAAATTTCCATAACTTTGTGATAGGATTTCTGGAAAAATGTCACTTAATGTTTATTTCAGGTGCTTTGAAACGTAATTTAATGCATTCTGAACTAAAGTTTTTCAACAAAAAAAATTTTTTTTTAAAACTTAGATAAATTTTTGAGCAGGGCAACCGTAAAGGCAAAGAACCCAGTGTGCACGTTCCGGAACAATGCCGGAACCGTTTTGTAACTGTTCTTTATTTCCATTAACTGTTACAGAACAGTTTCAGAACGTGCACACTGGGAACGGGGCCCCTGCTGGTGCCCTCGTGGATTTCTCCTCATGGATCTTCCACGAGGACCCCGGAGCTGTGGGGCTCGAACTTGGCTTTTTCCACACGAGATTTAACGAAAAAAAAATTAATTTGTAAAAAGTAGCAAAATCCCATGTATTTTAAATGGGAAATGTATCGTCTTTGGGGCAAGGTTTATTGTGAATATTAAGGGTTTATTTTGGTCTGACATTTTGTTTTAGATGGTAAACTAATAATTTAGGGAGCGTCGCAAGAAATATATACAACTTGGTAAATAACGGACACCCTAATATAATTCAACCCTGTACTAATTGAACAGTAGAGAGTTAAACATTTTATTTTTTTGTATAGAATTAAACAGTATGCTGTTAGGCAAATTTAAAAAATGTCTGCAACTTTACTGTATAGAAATATACGTTATTAATTAGTTGTGTAGCGTTGAATTGTATACAACTTACCTGTGTCGAAATAATCTGTACAGAGATAAACATTTGTAGCTTTTTTAAACTTTTGTATAGAATTTCGCTGTATACAGATAAGCAGGAATAAAAATTTCAAAATATCGAAATTACTTGTGCACAAATAGACCGTATGGAGTTGCACATAATATTATTTCTGTAAACTGACACGTGTCGAGTTGAACAGCGTACAACTTACCTGTGTCGAAGTAAACTGTGTAGAGATAAATTTTTTGTATGCTTGTATAAAATTTCACTGTATACAGATAACAAGAATAAAATATTTAAATGTAGGGGAGAGTGGGGCAAAGGCGCTAGGTTTACATTTATCGATGTATATTTTTTAAATTAAGCAATTAATTTATGCGGTCTTTGTTTTTCATTATTCTAAAACTAATCAACAAGAAATTTTAATAGTTGTTATTTAGTATATTATAATTATAAAAACATTGTTTAATGAAATTTAAAAACAATGCAAAAAATGCCTTTGCCCCACACGCTGGGGCAGCGACGTTTTCGACTATATTTCTAAAAGAAAGCATTTATAAGCCTTAAAAAAATTAACAAGTGATATTTATTAGTATAATATTTACGAAACATAAGGTTAACAACATATTATTAAAAGAATTAAACTATTTAAATCAAAAATAAAAACTTTTAGTGATTTTAACCTGATATTGTGATTTAAAACATAGAAAATTCGAATATTCAATTGTATTTAACCAAATTATGTTCAATATTGCCTTTGGTCCACATAACAAACTTTTTTTTTACTTTAAATTAAAAATATTTAGATACAAAATTAAACTAAAACACCACGCCAGTTGTGTAGAGAAATATTTAATTTATTTACATGTTACGTTTTTAAAAATTAAATACTTAAACTTATGTTTTAAAAAATAAAAGTTTGTTCAGTAAAATTATCATTTTAATTTTGCAAAACTTTTTTTTTTGTTATATTTCTTAAAATATTTGATATTTTTAGGTTTTTCTTTTTTAAATCAATTGGTCTGATTGCATTACAACTTAATTTTTAATACCAATTGGAATAGACAGAAAATAAAGGAGATATTTTAAAAAACGTCTTTGCCCCGCATAGCGCCTTTGCCCCACTCTCCCCTATCAAAATCATCTGTGTACAATTAAACCGTATAGACTTGAACGTATTATTATTTTTGCAAATGACTCGTGTAGAACTAAACAGTGCACAACTTCCCAATGGGAAGTAAACGATTGGTTCAATAATGGGCCATGCTTGGCGAACTCCGTTCCATTATTGGAACATTAATGGCAACCATCATTGGACCACCAATGGTTTAAACTTGGGATGATCACGCTACTGCCAATGGTCGGTAGCCAAGCATCGGGCCAATATTAGTTGCCAAGGAATTGCCAAGGAAACAAAATCGATTTTCAAAAGCTTGATTTTTTATTGGCAGCCAACAAAAAACCAAGGTTTTGAAAATTGATTTTTTTTAATTATTAATTAAAATTTATTTTTAAAAAATAAATTTTTCAAAAATATATTTTTCAAAAATTTATTTTAAAAAAATATATTTTTTAAAAATATATATTTTTTTAAATTAATAGAACATATTAATTTAATTTGTCACCTCTGGTAAAACAAAGATGAAAGACTGATAAATTCCCTCACTTTATATCTTACAGTGGAGGGATAACTGTGATTGTCTTTGCGATAGAGGAGCAGGTACTTATATAGAGCCAGTGAAACAGGTCACAAGCGAGAAGAAATAAATTTTTGAAAAATAAATTTTAATTAATAATTAAAAAAAGTCAATTTTCAAAACCTTGGTTTTTTGTTGGCTGCCAATAAAAAATCAAGCTTTTGAAAATCGATTTTGTTTCCTTGGCAATTCCTTGGCAACTAATATTGGCCCGATGCTTGGCTACCGATCATTGGCAGTAGTGTGATCATCCCAAGTTTAAACCATTGGTTGTCCAATGATGGTTGCCAATTGTTTTGCCAAGAAAAAACCATTGGGCACCAAGCATGGCCCATTATTGAACCAATCGTTACCATTGGCAACTTCTCGTTGGGTTATTAGTATTTAAATGAACTGTGTCGAGTTAAAAACAATTTTTTTAAATGCTTGTTCAGAATCAAACTGTATACAGATACGTGAATAAAATATTTAATTGTACTGAAATTGTATGTGTACATTTAAACCGTATAAAGTTAAACGAATAATTTTTTTTTCAAATTTACTTGTGTAGAGTTGCACTGTGCACAATTTAACTGTGAACAATTAAACTGTATCGAATTTAAGTTTAACATTTTTTAAATTTCTCTGTATACAATTGAACAGTGCAAAATTAACTGTATGAAAATTCAATGTGTACAACTGAATTATATAGAACCGATACCCCGCCGTAACTGTTGAAGGCAAGAACATACCTATTCAGAAAAGAAGCAAGAACGTGCTTATTCAGAATATGGGTTATTAAAACTAAAATGTCATTTTCATGTCCTGCCCAAAAATTTGGAATACTAGTTCATATATAAAAGTTTTGTAAGTCAATTAATTTTTTTAATCACTCCTTCTACTTAAATTAATAATTTTTAGTTGCTAGAAATTCTCCGAAAAAATTTGGCAAAAGAATTAGAAGCAAATTGTCAGTGGTGTCCCTTGTCCGCACTTAAGAAATCAGAACTTTACCTAATAATAAAAATTGTTGATTCTCACATTTTAGTACCAGAAAAATTATTTTATATAGCTAAGAGTCTATATTTTTATATAGTAATTGTGCTAACAGAATAATTTTGATCCAGTGCTAGAAAAAAAATCAAAAACGTCTGTCCGTAAGTTTCATATTTTTAAGTAATTATGTATGGAAAATTTTGAATATCATACAGCTGTTATTTAAATAACCTAGTGCAGATAATTGCCTTATTAAGCGTTAATAGTATTGGTGATATGTATAGCTTCTTAAAGAAAAAACATAACAACATTCTAAACTTGTACGGTTGGTGGCAGAAAGCAAGTATCACTTTGTCGAGCACACCATGTCAGTGGTGTCCCCATAAAAAAATTGTTCATAATATTAATATTTTTTAAATATTATTGCATCTCATTTTCAGTTATTACACGTACTTTGAATACCGCAACGACTTTAACCTAAAAATAAAGTCTTTCTTTTTCAAAATTTAGAAATGAAGCAAAACGTCAGTGGTGTCCCCTCAAAATTCTGTTTCTTGCATCTTCGAGTAGAACGGGGTGAAATAGCCACATTTTTACATTTTAATTTATAAAATCTAAATTAAAAATTTTTTTCTCAAATTTCCAATTGGCATTGAAAGTTTAGTTATTAAGCTTGAATATTCTTGACGGAAATATTTTTTATCCCATGAAAGGACTAAGTTAAAAGAGTTTTACGAAACCTCTGCAAATAGCTTTTTTGTACCACCTGGTGGGGGGAGAAAGCCACCTCGCGATTTTATCAAAATATGTTATTAATTTTGGTATTTTTATAGTTTTCCTTTATTTACATGACAAATAATCTTAGTTTTAAAACATTTTAATAAATTTTAAAAAGCTTTTATCAAGGAAAATTGAATATTATGTTAAGTTTACCTGTTTTCGATTTACACTGCCAAGTTTTTGTACCTTTTTTTAAAGTCTTTCTTAAATTTCACCACAGATGCCATATTTTGTTGCAACCGTTTTTTCGTTGTTTATTTTTTAACGCACTTTATACTATTTTCTCGTCGTGTTTAATTAATTTTATTAAGTAAACACGCGAAAATTTTGTAAAATTAGAAGGTTAGTTTAAGTAGAAAACAAATGAATTTCACATAATATTCAATGGATTTTGTCCCTGGCTTTTTCACCCCCAAGACCAGTTTTTCTAAAAGCTAAAATAAATTTTAAATTCAGTTCAATTTCCAAAAATTAACATTGAATACGTTTTGAGTATAGTTTTCTCCTTATGTACAAACATTTACTTTTATTACCCGTTCACTTAAACAGGTTGCAATATGTTCGAAAAGTTCATCGAAATATTATACGCAGAGCAACTAAAAAATTAAAATTACAATAAAAATTATATTAATTTAGGTACAACATCCAAACTAGTATCAAAAGTTGCGTATTAACTTATAGTATTTATATTAAAAAATAGCTGATAAATCGGTTTAATAGTTTTCAAATAGAAGTCAAATGGCTTTTTTGCACCATGGCTGTTCAACCTCGTTCTACTCTATTATTTTATTTTTAATAAATTTTTTTTTAATTCGTATGTTTTTACTCTATATTTCTGAATAAGCACGTTCTTGCCTCTTTTCTGAATAAGTATGTTCTTGCCTTCTTTGTCAAATAAGTACGATATTGCGCTAACCCGACGCCTTCATCACTTGACATGTAATCGCTCATATTTATATTTATATATTAATATATTTTTTTTACTATAGGGGAGACTGGGGTAAACCCGCTCATTAGCGATTGGACGCTATGACCCCAACTTAAGATGGAGATATTGGTACTGTGAATAGTACTTAACATTCAACTTATATTAACGAACTTTCGTTTAGTTTCATGAATTCATCATAGAATCAGAGGCGATCAAATGTTTTTAGAGGTGTCCGAAAGAAAAACTTTTTTTGGATTTTTAAGTTTTTCGATCATTATTTTGGAGTCTTAATTTATTTCGCAATTTTTTTTTGTTGCTATTGGATGTCCTTCTTCGAAGTACATATATGTGACCTGGTCTATGAAAAGGGACCTTACGTGTCAAAAAATCATTTTTTACTTTTTTGTTGATTCGGATAGGGTTTGAAACGCTCTTTAAGATGGTGAAAACCAAAAAAATCATAAGTTGATTAAAAGTTTTAAAAAAAAATTTTTAAAGTCAAAAGAAACAAGAGTAAAAATACGAAAAAACTGATTTTTTGTTATTATACAAATTAAAATAATGAAGACGATAATTTTTTATTATTTAGAAAAGTTGACAGTTTCTTTGACAACTTTCAACAGTTAAAATTCAAATTTGATATCATATTCGTAATCAGCGACCTCGAAAACCATTTTACAAAAAACGATCATTTTTTAGAGAAGTTGACAGCTGCCAACTGTCAAATCGTCAATTTAACATCATATTCGTAATCAGCGGTCTCGAAAACCCTTACAAACATGTGTCACATTTATACTTATTGTTGCTAGTTAGAAAACTTAGATTATTTTTTTTATGTTTGGGGAGTTTGTTATTAATTTGCATAAACAATTATTAACAAAAATTTTCATTACTTGTATGTTTTTTATTTTGATACTGTGATTCACGGTGAAGAAAATAAGACTAAATTGATTAAAAAAATATTGATATTTAAAAAAGTTACAAGGGTTTTTCTAAGTTAAACTTTAACTGCTGTTTTCTCGAAAACTTGTTTTTCGTACGTAAGGTCCCTTTTCACAGTCCAGGTCACATATAGTTTTGTTTTATTTCAAAAAGATTTAATTAAATTTATACTAAATTGTGAGGAATACACTCAGGGTAAAGTCGCTCACGTGAACTCGGGGTAAAGCCGCTCATTTAGTTTTAAATTTAAAGTTTAGAATGAAATAAATTCACGTATTATATTTTAATATTAATAAAATTTATGACTTGTTAAAACGAAAATTTTAACTATATTTCACTTTCTCTTAATAAAATATAACATTATTTAAATCCATAGTTGTAATTCATGAAACCTATATTTATTATTTATTAAACCAATTTGTTGTTTATAGAATTGTTTATAGGACTTATAGTTTATCAATATTAAATCATACTTAAGACGGGAATGAGACGAATTTTAATATTTAAAAAATAAAACTGTTCCGTCTTGAAAAGATAAAGTGAGCGGATTTACCCTTAAAAATTGTGATTTCGAAATTTGGTATATGTGTATTAAAAAGTTTCTCTAAGTAAAACTAAAAAATATAAATCAAAAACTTTTTTTATTTTTTTAGTAGAAATCATAAGCTTTCAAACTATATAAATTAACCTGGATTTAGAGAATAATTTCCTAGATTTTTACCGATCTGAAAAAGTGAGCGGGTTTACCCCAGTCTCCCCTACATATTGCTGAAAACGTTAAACAAAAAATCAAACTTACTCTTCATTTATTTAAAAACTGTTGTAGTATATAGTGTATTTTCGAGAATGAATTTGAGTTCACATGAAAAGAAATTGACTGTCAATATGAACAACTTGAGATCTGATTATCGTTCTCCTTTGCATATTAATTAGACTTGTCAAGTTGATGACTTTCTTACATCTTCTTTGTTCAATTTATCAATATGTATATTAATAAATACTGATCTAACAATAAATTCATCAAAACATGCAGTATTAAAGTTAATGTGACAAAGAAAAATAAAAAAAATAATTTTTATCCATTTGTTTTAAATATCATATATAGCGTAATAGTAAATTCTAAATATTATTTCACTTATCATCGTCACGTGAGTTAAAGAATACATAAGTATTAAGTGATTAACATATTAATGAAGCTTAAAAGCATTCTGAGATCTTATATATCCACTTGGCACTCATTCGACTAAGGGCTCAAGATGAACCGGAAATGTAAGAGGCGATATTTTTTCTTAAACTCTATTTCGTTTCGAACACGTGCTTGAGAGGAAGGATTACAAAAAAGATATCTACACAATTTCCTCAAATACAACCATGAACCACGTGAGAGTGAACTTTATTTCTTTGACTATAGATCGAAAACAGAATGAAGAGTTTTGACGATAACTTTTTACAAAGTTGACGTAATTCTTTATATACCATTTTATGTGTGTGAGAAGGAGGCACCTGCAATTTTTCCAATGAATGCGGGATTGTCAATTGACCAAGAAATAACTTCTTGCATAGAATAATTATTAAACACGTGTGTCTTAATTTCCGGAAGCGGATGTTTGTTTATAACTGACAAACTGATACGTTAACAAAAATTCACATTTAATAAAAAATTACACAGGTCAACAAAAAAAGACTTACTTTTTTTATGAGATATCGGAATGGTTTCCGATGTATTTTTGGACGCTGAACACGATCCCGAATTCCAAAATTGCCCATCACGTCAGGATTTTGAGAAAAGTGGGGGTAAAGACCCCAAAAACGCTTTTTTGAGGATTTTCAACATTTTTTTTCTCTTTAACCTGACGTGCTAAAGACTTCTACAAAGTCTTAAATTAAAGCTTGTAATGTGCACTACAAGACCCATATCCATAAAATAAAAAAAATTTTAAAACTTTTTCAAAAAATGGAGTTGAAGACACCAAAAAGGTGTGATTTTGGATTGCTTTAATAGACTTCATGCAATTGCTTGGATTCGGTTGAAAATTGTTACTCGGGGTTTTTGGAGTCGTTGATTACGAATCCGAAATTAGTTTTCAAAAATTAAAAATGGCGAAACCAAGATGGCAGATGTAAAAATTAAGAATTGCTTGGATTCGCTTGAAAGATTGTTACTCCAGGGTTTTTGGGGTCGCTGATTACGAATTCGCCATTTTGAATTTTTTAAAACTAATATCGGATTCGTAATCAGTGACCCCAAAACCCCTAAGTAACCATTTTCAATCGAATCCAAGCAATTGCAAGAAGTCTATTAAAGCAATCCAAAACACACATTTTTTTAGTGTTTTCAACCCCATTTTTTTTAAGAAATCTCAATTTTTTTATTTTATGGATATGGGTCTTGTAGTGCACATTACAAGCTTTAATTTAAGACTTTGTGGAAGTCTCTAGCACGTCAGGTTAAAGAGAAAAAAAATTTTGAAAATCCTCAAAAAAGCGTTTTTTGGGGTCTTTACCCCCACTTTTCTCAAAATCCTGACGTGATGGGCAATTTTGGAATTCGGGATCGTGTTCAGCGTCCAAAAATACTTTGGAAACCATTCCGATATTTCATAAAAAAAGTAAGTCTTTTTTTGTTGACCTGTGTAATTATTAATAATTTTAATAATTTTTTTAAAATTTTTGTTTAAAAATGTAAATAAGTTTTTTATTTTGTAAATAATGTAAAAATTTTGTTTACCTATCGGTTTTAATTAGAAGCCTGTAAACGTCTGAACATTTACAGTAAATCTGTAATGTTCAAAAAAAGTTAGATAATTGTTATAAACAAATTATATGAACAAATAAGAAAAAAAATTATTATTTAATTCAATTTGTTCAAAACTCGTCTCTCGGGGTTTTTCGGGGTTGCTGATGATTACGAATCCAGTGTTAGTTTTTCAAAATTAAAAATGGCGGATCCAATCTGGCGGACGACTTTTTTAAAAAGTTGATCCAATTGAAAGAAGGCTAGAAATAGGAGAGATAGCTTGGCAATAATACATCAGCTTAGTGGAAAACTGTACCATTTCAGGTATTCGTTATAAACTATACCATATCAAAAGTTTGTTATAAAACATACCATTTCGATGAAGATCTATAAAAGCGTTGCACTAAAGAATTTCTAATGATTAACAAGCAATTAATTTAAATTATTAGAAATTTTGAATTAATACATTGAAAAGATGAACAAGAGTATATTTAAGATACCGTTTTTTAAAAAAGCATAACCTTATTTTATGTCTAGCAGCAGTGTTGACAAACTTGGAAAAAAAGCAAAAAACTTTTTTCTCGAAATGGTATGTTTTAAAACAATTTACCGAAATGGTACAGTTTATAACGAATACCTGAAATGGTACAGTTTTCCACTAAGCCGACGAATGATGGAGGCTATAAAATAGCATTTATTTGTTTTTTTCCAAACAGCTATACAAATAGGAGTTGTCTCTTATAATTAAAAATATTACACTGTAAATAAGGGAGTTTAATGAGTTAAAGCGAAGGTAGTTAAAATTTACACAGTAAAAATAAAAATCAACTCCAAAAGGGAGTTAATTTAATAATTAATTCCCTTTTAGAGTTGATTTTTAACTCGAAAAATTTCACTCCCAACTCCAATAACCGTCAACTCCCTAAATTTTTTACAGTGTAATAATAAAAATAAATAATTCGAATATAGAATAATACATTAAAAAAAATAACAGTGGTTATAGTTTCCAAATAAAAGTTCTAGCTATCGTTCAGTCACTTACAAATTTTTTGAAAGAAATCATACAGCCTTTTAACACTCTCTCTTGTCTTTGCTTTTAGAATTTCAACCACACATTTGCTCCCTTTCAGTGTAACAACTAGTGATTCGAACAGTTTTTGTCTTTCAGTATTATATGTTGGACATTGAACCAATACATGATAAAGACTTTCCGTAGAATATAAGAAAAGCACTTCTGACATTTTTTGATGAAGTGAATCATACATTTTATTTATTTAGATAAGTTACTGAATAAAAATATGAACAATAATAATAATGCGATAATAATAATAATAATAATAATAATAATAATAATAATAATAATAATAATAATAATAATAATAATAATAATAATAATAATAATAATAATAATAATAATAATAATAATAATAATAATAATAATAATAATAATAATTTGAAAACGAATTGGAAAAGGTGAACAGCGAACAAGCAATGGAGACAGAGGTGTTAGAAACCTCTGCCCCCGTTAGAAAGGAGGAACCTGCACCTCCGTGGGTTAAGGGCTGGAATGCCATGCTACAACTCATGGAGAAGCAGTGTGAAGTAACAGAGGGCCTGGTTAAGGCCCTCCGTATAGTTAACGAGGGAATATTGAAGAATAACCCAAAACCCGTAAAGGACAGTGCCGTTGAGGCATTGCTCTATAGCGAAAGTCTCAGCGGCATTGCTAAAGACCTACGGGAAGAAGGGGGGGAATTCGTCAAAAGCCTACAGTCCAACCCCTCACAGCTCGTTGCAAGACGACAAAATAAAAGGTTAGGGGAAAATCCTAGTAGGACTCCCACTTCTGAAAGTAAGAAGAGGGGGGCCTCAACTACGCCCAAGGACAGGCAGTCCAAAAAGGGAAAGGTGTCCGCGTCTCCTCGGCCGAATAATGTAGAAGTTTCTGCTGAGGAGGCCGGACCATCCACTCAAGTTGATGAGCCCTGGGAGGAGGTGAAGAGTAAGAAGGGCAAAAAGAAGAAAAAGAAAAAAGGAGAAAAAAAGACTGGGGATGACCCAACAGGGGAAATAAAAAAATCCCCGCGTAAGAAAAAGAAAAGGGAGACAGACGCGATAAAAATAAGCGCAAGAGAAGGTGAGAAAACGGAGGAGATCTTAGACTACATGTTTAAAAGGGTCAGCCCTGAGGAAAACAAAGTCGAGGTCCTGTCTGTTCGTAGATCCAGGAAGCAGGAGATCCTCCTGGTACTCAAGAGGGGACAGGATCTCACTAGTTTCAGCAGTGCGCTGACCACTGCCCTAACAGGAAAAGCGGATGTCGCGACTGCCGTCTCGACGAGGTCGATAGAAATTGTAGACCTCGACGAGACTGTAGTCGTCGCAAAGGTGTTGGAGGCCGTACGGGGTCTTCTGGGCAAGCCCGAGTTGGACGTGCCCTGCCAACTAGTCCGACGATATGGAGGTACGCAGATGGCGATTCTGCGTCTGCCAGACTTGGACGCGGAATTGCTGCTTAAGACCGGTCGTATTAAGATCGGCTGGGTGAACTGCAGAGTCCGGGCCAGAGTTGAAGTGGACAGATGCTTTAAATGCCTGTGTTACGGACACCTGGCACGGGGCTGCAGTGGCCCAGACAGAAGAAACGCTTGTTGGAAGTGTGGTGGTTTGGACCACAAAAGCAAGTCGTGTAAGGGTTCTGCTCGTTGCATGACTTGCTCCGACAAGGGGTCGAAGGAAGTAAACCACCTTCCAGGAAGCAGGGCTTGCCCAGTTTATTGGGGAATCCTGTCAGAGTTAAAATCTAAAATTCGGGGTACTTCAGGTTAACCTCGGAAAAGGAAGAGCCGCGCTGGACCTTCTGATGCAGACTGCTAGACAGAGGAAGGCTGATATACTGATCTTCAGTGAGCAGTGTAGAAAGCCAGAATTCTCTGTCTGGTTCCAGGACGCATCGGGAAGGTCCGGAATACAAGTGTGTAACCCGGACATCGTTATTGGTGATTTCCTGGAGACAGATAAGGGCTTTGTTTGGGTAGAGGTGGCGGGTGTTCGTATCTACAGCTGCTACTTCTCCCCAAACGACCCCCTTAAAAAGTTCGATGCCGAGATTCGCTCTCTTGAAGAAAGCATAAGAGCTTTCGACGGGGATGTCCTCATTGCGGGGGATTTCAATAGTAAGTCCCCCGAGTGGGGAGAGACCCGTCAGGACAGGAGGGGAATCTTGGTCACCGATATGGTCTCTGCGAATGACCTGGTGGTGATGAACCGGGGAAAAAAGCTCACTTTTAGGCGGGGAGCGTCAGGGTCAATTCTTGACCTGACATTTGCAACTCCCCACCTGGCCCGTAGAATCAGAAATTGGAAGGTATTGGATCAGGTGACCATGAGCGACCACCAGTACATTGAGTTTTCAGTCTCCGAGGAGAATATGGGAGGGTACAATTGCCCACAAAAGGACAAAAAGAAACCCTCCTGGAACCTTAGGAGACTTGATAGGGAGAAGTTGGTAAAGTCCCTGGCCGAAGCTCGCCTCATCAAGAGGTCCAGCTGGCAAAAGGAGCCAACTTCTGCAAAGGGTATAGCGCGAGAGGCGAGGCAGATTATAGCGGATGCTTGCAACTGCTCCATGCCTCGCCGGCGCCAAACAAAAGCTAGGAAGGGTGCTCTGTACTGGTGGAGCGATGAATTAGCCCGCTTAAGGAGAGAATGCAATGCAGCGAGGAGGAAATATACCCACTCGAAGGGAGACCTCACGCTGCAAGAAGATTGGCATAAAGCCAGGCGAATCTTCAAGCGGGCTATAAGGAGTAGCCAACGAAAGTGCTGGAAGGACCTAATCGGGAAGACCGAGAATGATCCATGGGGTTTGGCGTTTAAAATTGTTACTAAGAAATTAGTTTCAAGACAAAAAACCCCGGGTCTAGGCAATCCGATTTGGGTCCAAAAAATCATAAGAGCGCTGTTTCCCCATGTGGAACCGAGCCCCAGGGAGGACTATACTTGCGTAGTACAGATGGAGGAGCTTTTCACGCTTGAAGAACTAAAAAAGGCGGCAAGGGCGTTGAAAAATGGCAAGGCGCCAGGCAGGGATGGAATACCAAGCGAGATCGTAAAAGAGGTCGTCGCGGTATACCCAGAGTTGCTTCTCAACGTCTTTAATGCGTGTTTAAAAGCCGGAGAGTTCCTCAGTGACTGGAAAGTGCAAAAGTTGGTTCTCCTTAGGAAAGGCGATAAACCTCTGGATAAAGTCTCATCGTTCAGACCAATTTGTTTATTGGACACGATGGGCAAACTTCTAGAGGGGATGGTTCTAGAAAGACTTCAGGGAATCCTGGTAGGCGAAAATAGCCTATCAGAGAACCAGTTTGGCTTCCGGAAAGGCCGGTCAACAGTTGATGCAATACTCTCTGTTGTAAAACTGGCAAAGGAAGTCAATCAGGGGAAGAGGAAGGGTTTCTGTGCTCTTGTTTCCATCGACATCCGGAATGCGTTCAATTCCGCGAGATGGGACATCTGCATTGAGTCAATGAGACGCAAAGGAGTGCCGACTTATCTGTTGCGAATGATAGACAACTATCTCAGTGACAGATGGGTCGTGTACGAAGGCAATGTGTTCCATCTCAAGGAAGAGATGACCTGCGGGGCACCACAGGGGTCTAAGGTGGGTCCATTCATATGGAACGTCATGTACGACGATCTCCTGAGAATGGAGCTGCCCGAAGACACGATCCTGAAAGCCTTTGCGGATGATGTACTTCTGGTGTGTAGAGCGCAGGAAACCAAATTCCTCGAGATAAAACTCGATGAAGGACTGCGACGAGTAGAGCGTTGGTTGTCTCGTCATGGCCTGCAAATGGCCTTAGAGAAGACCGAGGCTCTGCTTGTTACAGTCCGGCGAGTTTTTGAAGCCCCAAAGGTGAAAATAGGAGGAACTGAAGTCTCATGGGGAAATCAACTTAAGTACCTGGGAGTGACGTTGGATCGAAGGTTAAACTTCGGTCCGCACGTGAACATCACAGCACTCAAGGCCGCCGAATGTATGGGTAACCTATCTAGGTTAATGCCCAACATTGGTGGTCCCAGGGAAAAGAAGCGGCGCTTGGTGGCGACCGTGGGTCTAGCAAAGCAGCTTTATGCTGCCCCTGTATGGGCTGATGCCCTTAAGACCCACGCCATCTTGGACAGGTTGCTCTCTGTGCAGACAGGAAGCGCACGGAGAGTAATCTCAGCTTACAGGACGGTGTCTGATTGCGCTGCTCTAGTTCTTGCGAGTACACCGCCAACAGATTTGTTGGCAAAAGAAAGACAGGAAGTCTTTCAGCTCAACAAAGAACGAGCTGTCTCGCAGGAACAACAGAGCGGCGGTAGCCTAAAGATGGCTATCCGCAAATCGGCAAGAATCAGACTAGTCGATAGCTGGCAGGCAAGATGGGATGGGGAATCCAAAGGAAGGTGGACATACCGCCTGATTCCTCATCTCGCCACCTGGTTAGAAAGAAAGCACGGCGAGGTTGGCTATTACCTCACGCAAGCGATGACTGGTCACGGCTGCTTCGGTCAGTACCTTCATAGATTTAAGATCAGAGAAGAGGCGAAATGTGTGTATTGCGGCGCTGAAATAGACGACGCGGAACACACTCTCTTCTCCTGCGGGCAATGGAGTGAGCTAAGACGGGCCATGTTTGACGCGGTGAAAACTCAATTCACCGCTGATGACATGGTCTCAACTATGCTCCAAAGCGCGGACTCTTGGCGTCACATCGAGTTCTTCATTACTTCGGTAATGAAGACAAAAGATGTGGACGGAAGAAGAGGTTGACCTGGAGTAATCACTGGGGTCGATTCGCGGGAGGGGGAGGAGGAACTAATTCTCGTTCCTCCTCCCACTCCCGCGACTCCCCCCCCGGTGGTTAATGAAAAGATTGTTTTTTAACAATGGACAGAGAGGAGTAAGAGAGAGGACTTCCACTTGCGAAGTAAAGCCATTAGGTAGTTCCGCAAGTGGAAATAGAGTCCTGGAAATAGGGAGTTGGTTTTAGTAGGTCGATAGAGCCTAAGCTAAACTTAGTTTAGCCTATGCTACATGCGGCTCAATGTTCAACCCTGCAAAACTCGTGGCCCGGGCCACGAGGGATCTGATGAACAGATTTCCAACTTCCTTCGTAAAACAAAAAAAAAAAAAAAAAAAAAAAAAAAAAAAAAAAAAAAAAAAAAAAAAAAAAAAAAAAAAAAAAAAAAAAAAAAAAAATAATAATAATAATAATAATAATAATAATAATAATAATAATAATAATAATAATAATAATAATAATAATAATAATAATAATAATAATAATAATAATAATAATAATAATAATAATAATAATAATAATAATAATAATAATAATAATAATAATAATAATAATAATAATAATAATAATAATAATAATAATAATAATAATAATAATAATAATAATAATAATAATAAATAATAATAATAATAATAATAATAATAATAATAATAATAATAATAATAATAATAATAATAATAATAATAATAATAATAATAATAATAATAATAATAATAATAATAATAATAATAATAATAATAATAATAATAATAATAATAATAATAATAATAATAATAATAATAATAATAATAATAATAATAATAATAATAATAATAATAATAATAATAATAATAATAATAATAATAATAATAATAATAATAATAATAATAATAATAATAATAATAATAATAATAATAATAATAATAATAATAATAATAATAATAATAATAATAATAATAATAATAATGAGAGTAAACTCTGTGAAGAGATACCAGGATGCACTCCCTTTGCGGAAACTTCCTGCTATCTTGGAGAGACACATCGACCTCCACGTCCGAACACACATGTTCACGTGCCCTTGGATATCATAGACGTCGCATCAATGCTCCGGCAATGCTATAACGTCTATGTAACTAACGGAGGCGGTTCAGGGCCCATCTTGGCCAGATGGTAGTACCCTGTTAAGGCCCGATTGTCCCTCGACACGGGACAAAGAATTAAAAAAAAACACAAATGAAATGGACAAAATTTTAAACGAAATACTCCAAGTGGGTACCTCGAAAGAGGGTAATCCCACCACCGATTCTGATCGGGTGCAAGCCCCGATAGTCGGTGCAGATGGCTCCAAGGATTTTGGAGGGAGCCAAATAGATAGCCAGCTGACATGCTACGAATCAAATGTCGCAAATCAGTTTCTGGCTATTCCCGGGATTTTTAAGAGCGTGTACCAGGCATTCAAGCGCCAAAAGAACGTCAGTCGTGACATCCAGGATGGCGTGGCGGTTTTGGAGAGTTCGTTCTTAACAATTTGTAAGAATTTACGTTTTATCCCCGAGCCGTTCAAAGACCAGGCGCCGCAACATCCAACTGTGGGAGCTCGAGATCAGACGGAGAGCACGACTACAGCTCTGGACGGCGTAACTGCACGCCCTAATAAGGCAAAGGGCGTTAATAAGCGCCCCAGGGAAGGTGCAAGCCCAGATGCGAGTCCGCAACGGGCGACTCAAAGCGGGAAAAGAATTAAGCGAAAGGATGCTCCACAGCTTGGTTCTGAGTCGCTAGATGGAACGAAAGAGGCGCCCTTAAATAGTCCTGGCAGTTCGTATGCTGAGACCGTTTTAAAGGACGGAGCGGACAATGGGGACGGCTTCAAAGTTGTTAAAAGCAAAAAGAAACGGACTCCAAAAGAGAAACCCTCAGGTGAGAAAAAAGAGCTTCCGAAGCCCCCTTTGAAGCTGAGGAGCACGGAAGCTGTTAAAATTACGGCAAGCGACCCAAAGCTTTATGAGGGTATCTTGCCGCTGCTAAAAGCAAAGGTAAACCCAGAAGATACGGGTACCGTGATCCGGAAAATCAGGAGAACCTTTAAACAGGAGGTTCTCGTGATAGTGAAAAAGGGCGGAGAGACCTTAAAATTTGCAGATGCACTGTCTTCGGCCCTGCATGGTAAAGCTGAGGTCACACCTCTAGTGAATAAAAGGTCTCTAGAGATTAAGGATTTGGACGAAGCCACCTCAGAGGATGAGGTAACTGCAGCACTAAGAGAAAAGCTGGGTAAACCCGACCTGAAGATGGAGTGTCGACTTTTGCCGCGATACAGAGGAACTAAGGTTGCTCTGGTACGTCTGACAGAGGCAGAAAGTAACACTCTGCTAAAGCTTGGTAAAATAAAAATCGGCTGGATAAATGCTCCAATTCGCGAGCATGTTGAAGTAGCTAGGTGCCAAAAGTGCCTAGCATACGGACACTCAACCCGAACCTGCAAAGGCCCCGACAGAAGCAAAAACTGTCGGAGATGCGGCGGAGAGGGACACCTCGCGAAGAGCTGTAAAGTTAAGTTGAAGTGCCTTACATGCTTGGACCTGGGAAAGCCAGAGACGGATCACGATTCCGGAAAGAGAGCCTGCCCGGTTTACAGAGAAGAACTGCAAAAGATTAAAAGAGCAAATCCTTAAAATTTTTGCAGGTCAACTTGCATACAAGTAAGGATGCACAGTTGCTCCTAATGCAAACAGCAAGGGAAAATGAGGTCGATATCCTGTTCTGCAGTGAGCAGTATCAAGGAAGCGATCTCGCCCCTTGGTATCAGGATAAGGCGAAGAGAGCCGCCATAAAGCTGTGCAACCCAGAATTGCGGGTTGACAAGTTTCTGGAGACGAGCAGTGGGTTCGTGTGGATAGAGGTGGCTAATATACGTATGTATAGCTGCTACTTCTCACCCAACGACCCACTGACAAACTTCGAAGCTAATATCGAAGACCTAGAATCGAGCCTCACAGAATCCAGGCTGGATGTCATCATCACTGGTGATTTTAACGCAAAGTCGCCAGAGTGGGGTGAGACGAGACTCGACAAGAGAGGAATTCGTATTGGAGAAATGATCTCCAGAAACGACTTATTGGCAGTAAACCGAGGCAATACATGGACTTTTAGACGAGGTGCGATCGGATCAATAATAGATCTAACAATCGCATCGTCTAAATTATTTAGCCGCATAACCGACTGGCGGGTCTCAGAGGAATATACCGCAAGTGACCACCAGTACATTGAGTTCTCAGTCTCTATGGGAGACACACGAGGAGGAAAAAGACAGGATGCTCCTAGTCGCAAAACCTCCTCGTGGAATATGAAGAGACTCGACAAGGAAAAGTTCGGCCGGTCCCTAAGAGAAGCCCTTTTAATTGAGGACTTGGGCTGGGTGAAGAGGCCGAGCAGTCTGGATGGGGAGGTGCGAGCGGTGAGGAACATGATAGTCACCGCTTGCAATGCGTCAATGCCACGCAAAGGCGCCACTCCAGTAAGAAAATCCTTGCACTGGTGGTCAGAGGAGCTAGCCTCCTTGAGAAAGGAATGCCTCAAAGCAAGAAGGACATATACCCGATCTAAGGGAGATCCCTTGCTGAAAGAGGCTTTCAAGGAGGCGAAAAAGGACCTCAAGAAAGAGATCCGCAAGTCGCGACGCCGTAGCTGGAAGGACCTAATCGAGGAAGTCGATAAGGACCCATGGGGTCTGGCTTTTAAAATCGTAACTAAGAAATTAGTGACGAGGCAAAAGACCCCCGGCCTGGACAATCCCGATTGGGTCAGAAAGATAATAAGTTCTTTGTTTCCTCCTGCGGAGCCATACCTTAGAAGGGACTGGAGTTTTTGCAAAGTCGAAGAGGAAGAACTCTTCACACTTAGTGAACTGCAAAAAGCAGGCAAAAGATTGAAAACAGGCAAGGCGCCTGGAATCGATGGGATAAGTAACGAGATCCTAAAGTTGGTAATCGACACTTTACCCCAGATTCTGCTTCGATGCTTCAATCTTTGCCTTGAGAGAGGAGAGTTCTTCCGCGACTGGAAGCGACAGAGGTTAGTCCTCCTAAGGAAAGGTGAAAAACCTCTAGATAAGGTTTCATCGTACAGGCCTATATGCCTGCTAGATACGATGGGTAAACTTCTAGAGGATATGGTTCTGCAGAGAATGCAAGGCCACTTGACCGAAAAGAATCGTCTGTCCGATCACCAATTTGGTTTCCGTAAAGGCAAGTCCACAGTTGATGCCATCCAGGCAGTTGTGGACATAGCCAAAGCAGGAAAAAAACAAATTGGGACCTGGGAAAAAGAAGAGCTTCTGCGCGTTGGTAGCAATTGACATACGTAACGCGTTTAATTCCGCAAGATGGAAAGATCTCATCGAGTCGATGGAAAAGAAAAACATGCCGCCCTACTTGTTGCGGATAATGGATAATTATCTTAGCGACAGGTGGGTTATATATGAGGGAGACACCTGCACTCTCAAGGAAGAGATGCAGCGTGGGGCTCCTCAAGGCTCAAGGGTAGGTCCATTTGTATGGAATGTATCTTACGATGATTTTCTGCGAATGGATCTGCCCGAAGGTGCGGTGATCATCGGCTTTGCGGACGACGCATTATTCGTGTGCACTGCCGAAAGTGAGGAGGCTCTTGGGACATTGGTGAACGAATGTCTGCGACTAGCTAAAAGCTGGCTGGATACCAGAGGTCTTGAAATGGCCCTGGAAAAGACCGAGGCACTGCTGGTCACAGACAGACGTGGTTATGAGCTCCCACGAATCGTGATAGACGGATTTGAGGTCAAGTGGAGTAAGCAAATTAAATATCTTGGTGTGAAGTTAGATGGAAGGTTAAACTTCCACCACCACATGGCTACGGCGTCAAATAAAGCGATCGAGTGTGCGGCTAATCTTTCACGGCTAATGCCAAATGTTGGCGGACCCCGTGAACAAAAAAGAAGACTGGTGGCGAGTGTCGCCCACGCTAAAATGCTCTATGCAGCACCAGCGTGGGCCCCATCCCTGAGGAGTAAAAGATGTGTGACCATCTGTGAAAAGATACTGTCTGCGCAGAGATCGATAACAACGCGTATCATCTCTGCATATAAGACGGTATCTACGAGTGCTGTGCAGGTCCTTGCAAGTGTCCCGCCAGCAGATCTTTTGGCGAGGGAAAGGGAAGAAATGTTTCTCTTTTCTAAAGAAAGCAGTTCCTTGAATGAGGAATTAAGACCAAGCAAGGGCCTAATCCGCAAAGAAGCGAGGCACAGGCTCATAGAAAGATGGCAAGAAAGATGGGATGGTGAGGAAAAAGGTCGATGGACTTATCGCCTTATCCCGGCACTCGCCACCTGGATAAATAGGAAACACGGTCAGGTTTCCTATTACTTGACTCAGGCGTTCACAGGTCACGGGTGTTTTAACTCGTACCTGTGTCGCTTTAAATTACGCGAGAACGAGGTGTGTGCATATTGCCAGTTCCCTGAGGACAACGCGGAGCACACCCTCTTCTCATGCAAGAAATGGGACTTGGAGAGGCGGGCCATGTTCGAAGGTGTAAACAGTCAAGTTACACCGGAGAACATGGTATCGCTGATGACCCAGTCAGAGGAGAATTGGCGGCAAGTCGAGAAATTCATAATCTCGGTTATGTCGAGGAAGGATCTCGACGGCCGCCAAAAAGCGTAATTTAAACAGCTTTTAATTTATTCGTTTGTTTTTTATTAATTTATTTTGTGATTTATTTGTCCTTATACATTTTTTAATTGTTTGTGTTTTTTTTTTTATTATTCATCTTTGTATAGTTTTATGTTTTCAATTTTTTATACGCGTTTATTTTTTCTTTTTTTTATATATCCGTTTATAATTTTATCTTTTGACTTTTTACACTTAATTACACATTTGTTATTTTTAATTATTGTTGTGCTGTTAATTCCGCTTTATATTGAAATAGTTTTAAATTTTTAACTATTAACGCAGGATAACCGCAGAGAAAAGCAGAAAGTCACATTAGCGACAGAGTTGGAGCGCCACCCTCGAAGGCTAAAGTCTTACGACAGTTCCGAGGGAGGGTAAAGGGCTCCAGAAGAAGGGTTACGGGTTTTAGTGGGTCGGGCTGGCAGTAGGTCGCCAGTTTATTAAATTTACTATTTTATATATTTATTTTTCTTTTTTTTATCTCCTTTTGTTTTATCACACCAACCCCACATAACCTTGGAGTGCGGAATCCAAGGTATCTGTAGGCAGATTTCCCAAAATTCCCTAAGCAAAAAAAAATAATAATAATAATAATAATAATAATAATAATAATAATAATAATAATAATAATAATAATAATAATAATAATAATAATAATAATAATAATAATAATAATAATAATAATAATAATAATAATAATAATAATAATAATAATAATAATAATAATAATAATAATAATAATAATAATAATAATAATAATAATAATAATAATAATAATAATAATAATAATAATAATAATAATAATAATAATAATATAATAATAATAATAATAATAATAATAATAATAATAATAATAATAATAATAATAATAATAATAATAATAATAATAATAATAATAATAATAATAATAATAATAATAATAATAATAATAATAATAATAATAATAATAATAATAATAATAATAATAATAATAATAATAATAATAATAATAATAATAATAATAATAATAATAATAATAATAATAATAATAATAAAATAATAATAATAATAATAATAATAATAATAATAATAATAATAATAATAATAATAATAATAATAATAATAATAATAATAATAATAATAATAATAATAATAATAATAATAATAATAATAATAATAATAATAATAATAATAATAATAATAATAATAATAATAATAATAATATAATAATAATAATAATAATAATAATAATATAATAATAATAATAATAATAATAATAATAATAATAATAATAATAATAATAATAATAATAATAATAATAATAATAATAATAATAATAATAATAATAATAATAATAATAATAATAATAATAATAATAATAATAATAATAATAATAATAATAATAATAATAATAATAATAATAATAATAATAATAATAATAATAATAATAATAATAATAATAATAATAATAATAATAATAATAATAATAATAATAATAATAATAATAATAATAATAATAATAATAATAATAATAATGAGAGTAAACTCTGTGAAGAGATACCAGGATGCACTCCCTTTGCGGAAACTTCCTGCTATCTTGGAGAGACACATCGACCTCCACGTCCGAACACACATGTTCACGTGCCCTTGGATATCATAGACGTCGCATCAATGCTCCGGCAATGCTATAACGTCTATGTAACTAACGGAGGCGGTTCAGGGCCCATCTTGGCCAGATGGTAGTACCCTGTTAAGGCCCGATTGTCCCTCGACACGGGACAAAGAATTAAAAAAAAACACAAATGAAATGGACAAAATTTTAAACGAAATACTCCAAGTGGGTACCTCGAAAGAGGGTAATCCCACCACCGATTCTGATCGGGTGCAAGCCCCGATAGTCGGTGCAGATGGCTCCAAGGATTTTGGAGGGAGCCAAATAGATAGCCAGCTGACATGCTACGAATCAAATGTCGCAAATCAGTTTCTGGCTATTCCCGGGATTTTTAAGAGCGTGTACCAGGCATTCAAGCGCCAAAAGAACGTCAGTCGTGACATCCAGGATGGCGTGGCGGTTTTGGAGAGTTCGTTCTTAACAATTTGTAAGAATTTACGTTTTATCCCCGAGCCGTTCAAAGACCAGGCGCCGCAACATCCAACTGTGGGAGCTCGAGATCAGACGGAGAGCACGACTACAGCTCTGGACGGCGTAACTGCACGCCCTAATAAGGCAAAGGGCGTTAATAAGCGCCCCAGGGAAGGTGCAAGCCCAGATGCGAGTCCGCAACGGGCGACTCAAAGCGGGAAAAGAATTAAGCGAAAGGATGCTCCACAGCTTGGTTCTGAGTCGCTAGATGGAACGAAAGAGGCGCCCTTAAATAGTCCTGGCAGTTCGTATGCTGAGACCGTTTTAAAGGACGGAGCGGACAATGGGGACGGCTTCAAAGTTGTTAAAAGCAAAAAGAAACGGACTCCAAAAGAGAAACCCTCAGGTGAGAAAAAAGAGCTTCCGAAGCCCCCTTTGAAGCTGAGGAGCACGGAAGCTGTTAAAATTACGGCAAGCGACCCAAAGCTTTATGAGGGTATCTTGCCGCTGCTAAAAGCAAAGGTAAACCCAGAAGATACGGGTACCGTGATCCGGAAAATCAGGAGAACCTTTAAACAGGAGGTTCTCGTGATAGTGAAAAAGGGCGGAGAGACCTTAAAATTTGCAGATGCACTGTCTTCGGCCCTGCATGGTAAAGCTGAGGTCACACCTCTAGTGAATAAAAGGTCTCTAGAGATTAAGGATTTGGACGAAGCCACCTCAGAGGATGAGGTAACTGCAGCACTAAGAGAAAAGCTGGGTAAACCCGACCTGAAGATGGAGTGTCGACTTTTGCCGCGATACAGAGGAACTAAGGTTGCTCTGGTACGTCTGACAGAGGCAGAAAGTAACACTCTGCTAAAGCTTGGTAAAATAAAAATCGGCTGGATAAATGCTCCAATTCGCGAGCATGTTGAAGTAGCTAGGTGCCAAAAGTGCCTAGCATACGGACACTCAACCCGAACCTGCAAAGGCCCCGACAGAAGCAAAAACTGTCGGAGATGCGGCGGAGAGGGACACCTCGCGAAGAGCTGTAAAGTTAAGTTGAAGTGCCTTACATGCTTGGACCTGGGAAAGCCAGAGACGGATCACGATTCCGGAAAGAGAGCCTGCCCGGTTTACAGAGAAGAACTGCAAAAGATTAAAAGAGCAAATCCTTAAAATTTTTGCAGGTCAACTTGCATACAAGTAAGGATGCACAGTTGCTCCTAATGCAAACAGCAAGGGAAAATGAGGTCGATATCCTGTTCTGCAGTGAGCAGTATCAAGGAAGCGATCTCGCCCCTTGGTATCAGGATAAGGCGAAGAGAGCCGCCATAAAGCTGTGCAACCCAGAATTGCGGGTTGACAAGTTTCTGGAGACGAGCAGTGGGTTCGTGTGGATAGAGGTGGCTAATATACGTATGTATAGCTGCTACTTCTCACCCAACGACCCACTGACAAACTTCGAAGCTAATATCGAAGACCTAGAATCGAGCCTCACAGAATCCAGGCTGGATGTCATCATCACTGGTGATTTTAACGCAAAGTCGCCAGAGTGGGGTGAGACGAGACTCGACAAGAGAGGAATTCGTATTGGAGAAATGATCTCCAGAAACGACTTATTGGCAGTAAACCGAGGCAATACATGGACTTTTAGACGAGGTGCGATCGGATCAATAATAGATCTAACAATCGCATCGTCTAAATTATTTAGCCGCATAACCGACTGGCGGGTCTCAGAGGAATATACCGCAAGTGACCACCAGTACATTGAGTTCTCAGTCTCTATGGGAGACACACGAGGAGGAAAAAGACAGGATGCTCCTAGTCGCAAAACCTCCTCGTGGAATATGAAGAGACTCGACAAGGAAAAGTTCGGCCGGTCCCTAAGAGAAGCCCTTTTAATTGAGGACTTGGGCTGGGTGAAGAGGCCGAGCAGTCTGGATGGGGAGGTGCGAGCGGTGAGGAACATGATAGTCACCGCTTGCAATGCGTCAATGCCACGCAAAGGCGCCACTCCAGTAAGAAAATCCTTGCACTGGTGGTCAGAGGAGCTAGCCTCCTTGAGAAAGGAATGCCTCAAAGCAAGAAGGACATATACCCGATCTAAGGGAGATCCCTTGCTGAAAGAGGCTTTCAAGGAGGCGAAAAAGGACCTCAAGAAAGAGATCCGCAAGTCGCGACGCCGTAGCTGGAAGGACCTAATCGAGGAAGTCGATAAGGACCCATGGGGTCTGGCTTTTAAAATCGTAACTAAGAAATTAGTGACGAGGCAAAAGACCCCCGGCCTGGACAATCCCGATTGGGTCAGAAAGATAATAAGTTCTTTGTTTCCTCCTGCGGAGCCATACCTTAGAAGGGACTGGAGTTTTTGCAAAGTCGAAGAGGAAGAACTCTTCACACTTAGTGAACTGCAAAAAGCAGGCAAAAGATTGAAAACAGGCAAGGCGCCTGGAATCGATGGGATAAGTAACGAGATCCTAAAGTTGGTAATCGACACTTTACCCCAGATTCTGCTTCGATGCTTCAATCTTTGCCTTGAGAGAGGAGAGTTCTTCCGCGACTGGAAGCGACAGAGGTTAGTCCTCCTAAGGAAAGGTGAAAAACCTCTAGATAAGGTTTCATCGTACAGGCCTATATGCCTGCTAGATACGATGGGTAAACTTCTAGAGGATATGGTTCTGCAGAGAATGCAAGGCCACTTGACCGAAAAGAATCGTCTGTCCGATCACCAATTTGGTTTCCGTAAAGGCAAGTCCACAGTTGATGCCATCCAGGCAGTTGTGGACATAGCCAAAGCAGGAAAAAACAAATTGGGACCTGGGAAAAAGAAGAGCTTCTGCGCGTTGGTAGCAATTGACATACGTAACGCGTTTAATTCCGCAAGATGGAAAGATCTCATCGAGTCGATGGAAAAGAAAAACATGCCGCCCTACTTGTTGCGGATAATGGATAATTATCTTAGCGACAGGTGGGTTATATATGAGGGAGACACCTGCACTCTCAAGGAAGAGATGCAGCGTGGGGCTCCTCAAGGCTCAAGGGTAGGTCCATTTGTATGGAATGTATCTTACGATGATTTTCTGCGAATGGATCTGCCCGAAGGTGCGGTGATCATCGGCTTTGCGGACGACGCATTATTCGTGTGCACTGCCGAAAGTGAGGAGGCTCTTGGGACATTGGTGAACGAATGTCTGCGACTAGCTAAAAGCTGGCTGGATACCAGAGGTCTTGAAATGGCCCTGGAAAAGACCGAGGCACTGCTGGTCACAGACAGACGTGGTTATGAGCTCCCACGAATCGTGATAGACGGATTTGAGGTCAAGTGGAGTAAGCAAATTAAATATCTTGGTGTGAAGTTAGATGGAAGGTTAAACTTCCACCACCACATGGCTACGGCGTCAAATAAAGCGATCGAGTGTGCGGCTAATCTTTCACGGCTAATGCCAAATGTTGGCGGACCCCGTGAACAAAAAAGAAGACTGGTGGCGAGTGTCGCCCACGCTAAAATGCTCTATGCAGCACCAGCGTGGGCCCCATCCCTGAGGAGTAAAAGATGTGTGACCATCTGTGAAAAGATACTGTCTGCGCAGAGATCGATAACAACGCGTATCATCTCTGCATATAAGACGGTATCTACGAGTGCTGTGCAGGTCCTTGCAAGTGTCCCGCCAGCAGATCTTTTGGCGAGGGAAAGGGAAGAAATGTTTCTCTTTTCTAAAGAAAGCAGTTCCTTGAATGAGGAATTAAGACCAAGCAAGGGCCTAATCCGCAAAGAAGCGAGGCACAGGCTCATAGAAAGATGGCAAGAAAGATGGGATGGTGAGGAAAAAGGTCGATGGACTTATCGCCTTATCCCGGCACTCGCCACCTGGATAAATAGGAAACACGGTCAGGTTTCCTATTACTTGACTCAGGCGTTCACAGGTCACGGGTGTTTTAACTCGTACCTGTGTCGCTTTAAATTACGCGAGAACGAGGTGTGTGCATATTGCCAGTTCCCTGAGGACAACGCGGAGCACACCCTCTTCTCATGCAAGAAATGGGACTTGGAGAGGCGGGCCATGTTCGAAGGTGTAAACAGTCAAGTTACACCGGAGAACATGGTATCGCTGATGACCCAGTCAGAGGAGAATTGGCGGCAAGTCGAGAAATTCATAATCTCGGTTATGTCGAGGAAGGATCTCGACGGCCGCCAAAAAGCGTAATTTAAACAGCTTTTAATTTATTCGTTTGTTTTTTATTAATTTATTTTGTGATTTATTTGTCCTTATACATTTTTTAATTGTTTGTGTTTTTTTTTTATTATTCATCTTTGTATAGTTTTATGTTTTCAATTTTTTATACGCGTTTATTTTTTCTTTTTTTTATATATCCGTTTATAATTTTATCTTTTGACTTTTTACACTTAATTACACATTTGTTATTTTTAATTATTGTTGTGCTGTTAATTCCGCTTTATATTGAAATAGTTTTAAATTTTTAACTATTAACGCAGGATAACCGCAGAGAAAAGCAGAAAGTCACATTAGCGACAGAGTTGGAGCGCCACCCTCGAAGGCTAAAGTCTTACGACAGTTCCGAGGGAGGGTAAAGGGCTCCAGAAGAAGGGTTACGGGTTTTAGTGGGTCGGGCTGGCAGTAGGTCGCCAGTTTATTAAATTTACTATTTTATATATTTATTTTTCTTTTTTTTATCTCCTTTTGTTTTATCACACCAACCCCACATAACCTTGGAGTGCGGAATCCAAGGTATCTGTAGGCAGATTTCCCAAAATTCCCTAAGCAAAAAAAAAAATATAATAATAATAATAATAATAATAATAATAATAATAATAATAATAATAATAATAATAATAATAATAATAATAATAATAATAATAATAATAATAATAATAATAATAATAATAATAATAATAATAATAATAATAATAATAATAATAATAATAATAATAATAATAATAATAATAATAATAATAATAATAATAATAATAATAATATAATAATAATAATAATAATAATAATAATAATAATAATAATAATAATAATAATAATAATAATAATAATAATAATAATAATAATAATAATAATAATAATAATAATAATAATAATAATAATAATAATAATAATAATAATAATAATAATAATAATAATAATAATAATAATAATAATAATAATAATAATAATAATAATAATAATAATAATAATAATAATAATAATAATAATAATAATAATAATAATAATAATAATAATAATAATAATAATAATAATAATAATAATAATAATAATAATAATAATAATAATAATAATAATAATAATAATAATAATAATAATAATAATAATAATAATAATAATAATAATAATAATAATAATAATAATAATAATAATAATAATAATAATAATAATAATAATAATAATAATAATAATAATAATAATAATAATAATAATAATAATAATAATAATAATAATAATAATAATAATAATAATAATAATAATAATAATAATAATAATAATAATAATAATAATAATAATAATAATAATAATAATAATAATAATAATAATAATAATAATAATAATAATAATAATAATAATAATAATAATAATAATAATAATAATAATAATAATAATAATAAATAATAATAATAATAATAATAATAATAATAATAATAATAATAATAATAATAATAATAATAATAATAATAATAATAATAATAATAATAATAATAATAATAATAATAATAATAATAATAATAATAATAATAATAATAATAATAATATAATAATAATAATAATAATAATAATAATAATAATAATAATAATAATAATAATAATAATAATAATAATAATAATAATAATAATAATAATAATAATAATAATAATAATAATAATAATAATAATAATAATAATAATAATAATAATAATAATAATAATAATAATAATAATAATAATAATAATAATAATAATAATAATAATAATAATAATAATAATAATAATAATAATAATAATAATAATAATAATAATAATAATAATAATAATAATAATAATAATAATAATAATAATAATAATAATAATAATAATAATAATAATAATAATAATAATAATAATAATAATAATAATAATAATAATAATAATAATAATAATAATAATAATAATAATAATAATAATAATAATAATAATAATAATAATAATAATAATAATAATAATAATAATAATAATAATAATAATAATAATAATAATAATAATAATAATAATAATAATAATAATAATAATAATAATAATAATAATAATAATAATAATAATAATAATAATATAATAATAATAATAATAATAATAATAATAATAATAATAATAATAATAATAATAATAATAATAATAATAATAATAATAATAATAATAATAATAATAATAATAATAATAATAATAATAATAATAATAATAATATAATAATAATAATAATAATAATAATAATAATATAATAATAATAATAATAATAATAATAATAATAATAATAATAATAATAATAATAATAATAATAATAATAATAATAATAATAATAATAATAATAATAATAATAATAATAATAATAATAATAATAATAATAATAATAATAATAATAATAATAATAATAATAATAATAATAATAATAATAATAATAATAATAATAATAATAATAATAATAATAATAATAATAATAATAATAATAATAATAATAATAATAATAATAATAATAATAATAATAATAATAATAATAATAATAATAATAATAATAATAATAATAATAATAATAATAATAATAATAATAATAATAATAATAATAATAATAATAATAATAATAATAATAATAATAATAATGAGGGTAAACTCTGTGAAGAGATACCAGGATGCACTCCCTTTGCGGAAACTTCCTGCTATCTTGGAGAGACACATCGACCTCCACGTCCGAACATACATGTTCACGTGCCCTTGGATATCATAGACGTCGCATCAATGCTCCGGCAATGCTATAACGTTTATGTAACTAACGGAGGCGGTTCAGGGCCCATCCTGGCCAGATGGTAGTACCCTGTTAAGGCCCGATTGTCCCTCGACACGGGACAAAGAAATAAAAAAAATGAATGAAATGGACAAAATTTTTAATGAAATACTCCAAGTGGGTACCTCGAAAGAGGGTAATCCCACCACCGATTCTGATCGGGTGCAAGCCCCGATAGTCGGTGCAGATGGCTCCAAGGATTTTGGAGGGAGCCAAATAGATAGCCAGCTGACATGCTACGAATCAAATGTCGCAAATCAGTTCCTGGCTATTCCCGGGATTTTTAAGAGCGTGCACCAGGCATTCAAGCGCCAAAAGAACGTCAGTCGCGACATCCAGGATGGCGTGGCGGTTTTGGAGAGTGCGTTCTTAACAATTTGTAGGAATCTGCGTTTTATCCCTGAACCGTTCAGAGATCAGGAGCCACGGATTTCAACTGTGGGAACTCCAAGGCAAAAGAGGAGTGCTGCTGCAACTCTTGATAGTGCAGCAGCTACAGATTCTAATAAGGAAAAGAAGGTGAGTAAGCGCCCCAGAGAAGGTGTAAGCCCGGATAAGAGTCCTCAACAAGTAACTCGGAGCGGAAAGAGGATTAAGCGAAAGGATGCTCCACAGCTTAATTCTGGGTCGCTAGTTGGAGCAAAAGAGGCGCCCTCAAGTAGTCCCAGCAAGACGTATGCTGAGACCGTATTAAAAGACGGAGCGGACAATGAGGACGGCTTTAAGGTTGTTGGAAAGAGAAGGGAACGGGCTCCAAGAAAAAAGCCCCCAGGCGAGAAAAAAGAGCTCCCAAAACACCCTTTGAAGCTTAGAACCACGGAAGCGGTAAAGATCACGGCAAGAGACCCAAAATCTTATGAGGGTATCTTGCCGCTGATAAAAGCAAAGGTTAAACCAGAAGACACTGGTACCGTAATTCATAAAATCAGGAGAACCTTTAAACAGGAGGTTCTTGTGATAGTGAAAAAGGGTGGAGATACCTTGAAGTTTGCGGAAGCACTGTCCTCGGCTCTGCATGGCGCCTTGCCATGCGACGTCACTGCTCTCGTAAATAAAAGGTCTCTTGAGATCAAGGAGCTGGATGAAACCACGACGGAGGATGAGGTGATTTCAGTTCTGAGAGATAAGCTGGGCAAACCTGATCTGAAGATAGAGTGCCACCTTTTGACGCGCTTTAGAAGTACTAAGGTGGCTCTAATCCGCTTAGCAGAAGCAGAAAGTGACATTCTGCTTAAACTTGGCCGAATCAAAATCGGCTGGATAAACGCTCCAATTCGTGAGCATGTTGAAGTAATTAGGTGCCAAAAGTGCCTAGGTTACGGACACAGAACCCTATTCTGCAAAGGCCCCGACAGAAGTAAAAACTGTCGGAGATGCGGCGGAGAGGGACACCTCGCGAAGAGCTGTAACGTTAAGCCGAAGTGCCTTACATGCTTGGACCTGGGAAAGCCAGAAACAAATCATGAGTCCGGAAAGAGAGCCTGCCCGGTTTACTGGGAAGAACTGCAAAAGATTAAAAAGGCAAATCCTTAAAATTTTTGCAGGTTAACCTGCATACAAGTAAGGATGCACAGTTGCTCCTAATGCAAACGGCAAGGGAAAATGAGGTCGATGTCCTGTTCTGCAGTGAGCAGTATCAAGGAAGCGACCTCGCCCCTTGGTATCAGGATAAGGCAAAGAGAGCCGCCATAAAGCTGTGCAACCCAGAATTGCGGGTTGACAAGTTTCTGGAGACGAGCAGTGGGTTCGTGTGGATAGAGGTAGCTAATATACGTATGTATAGCTGCTACTTCTCACCCAACGACCCACTGACAAACTTCGAAGCCAATATCGAAGACCTAGAATCGAGCCTCACAGAATCCAGGCTGGATGTCATCATCACTGGTGATTTTAACGCAAAGTCGCCAGAGTGGGGTGAGACGAGACTCGACAAGAGAGGAATTCGTATTGGAGAAATGATCTCCAGAAACGACTTATTGGCAGTAAACCGAGGCAATACATGGACTTTTAGACGAGGTGCGATCGGATCAATAATAGATCTAACAATCGCATCGTCTAAACTATTTAGCCGCATAACCGACTGGCGGGTCTCAGAGGAATATACCGCAAGTGACCACCAGTACATTGAGTTCTCAGTCTCTATGGGAGACACACGAGGAGGAAAAAGACAGGATGCTCCTAGTCGCAAAACCTCCTCGTGGAATATGAAGAGACTCGACAAGGAAAAGTTCGGCCGGTCCCTAAGAGAAGCCCTTTTAATTGAGGACTTGGGCTGGGTGAAGAGGCCGAGCAGTCTGGATGGGGAGGTGCGAGCGGTGAGGAACATGATAGTCACCGCTTGCAATGCGTCAATGCCACGCAAAGGCGCCACTCCAGTAAGAAAATCCTTGCACTGGTGGTCAGAGGAGCTAGCCTCCTTGAGAAAGGAATGCCTCAAAGCAAGAAGGACATATACCCGATCTAAGGGAGATCCCTTGCTGAAAGAGGCTTTCAAGGAGGCGAAAAAGGACCTCAAGAAAGAGATCCGCAAGTCGCGACGCCGTAGCTGGAAGGACCTAATCGAGGAAGTCGATAAGGACCCATGGGGTCTGGCTTTTAAAATCGTAACTAAGAAATTAGTGACGAGGCAAAAGACCGCCGGCCTGGACAATCCCGATTGGGTCAGAAAGATAATAAGTTCTTTGTTTCCTCCTGCGGAGCCATACCTTAGAAGGGACTGGAGTTTTTGCAAAGTCGAAGAGGAAGAACTCTTCACACTTAGTGAACTGCAAAAAGCAGGCAAAAGATTGAAAACAGGCAAGGCGCCTGGAATCGATGGGATAAGTAACGAGATCCTAAAGTTGGTAATCGACACTTTACCCCAGATTCTGCTTCGATGCTTCAATCTTTGCCTTGAGAGAGGAGAGTTCTTCCGCGACTGGAAGCGACAGAGGTTAGTCCTCCTAAGGAAAGGTGAAAAACCTCTAGATAAGGTTTCATCGTACAGGCCTATATGCCTGCTAGATACGATGGGTAAACTTCTAGAGGATATGGTTCTGCAGAGAATGCAAGGCCACTTGACCGAAGAGAATCGTCTGTCCGATCACCAATTTGGTTTCCGTAAAGGCAAGTCCACAGTTGATGCCATCCAGGCAGTTGTGGACATAGCCAAAGCAGGAAAAAACAAATTGGGACCTGGGAAAAAGAAGAGCTTCTGCGCGTTGGTAGCAATTGACATACGTAACGCGTTTAATTCCGCAAGATGGAAAGATCTCATCGAGTCGATGGAAAAGAAAAACATGCCGCCCTACTTGTTGCGGATAATGGATAATTATCTTAGCGACAGGTGGGTTATATATGAGGGAGACACCTGCACTCTCAAGGAAGAGATGCAGCGTGGGGCTCCTCAAGGCTCAAGGGTAGGTCCATTTGTATGGAATGTATCTTACGATGATTTTCTGCGAATGGATCTGCCCGAAGGTGCGGTGATCATCGGCTTTGCGGACGACGCATTATTCGTGTGCACTGCCGAAAGTGAGGAGGCTCTTGGGACATTGGTGAACGAATGTCTGCGACTAGCTAAAAGCTGGCTGGATACCAGAGGTCTTGAAATGGCCCTGGAAAAGACCGAGGCACTGCTGGTCACAGACAGACGTGGTTATGAGCTCCCACGAATCGTGATAGACGGATTTGAGGTCAAGTGGAGTAAGCAAATTAAATATCTTGGTGTGAAGTTAGATGGAAGGTTAAACTTCCACCACCACATGGCTACGGCGTCAAATAAAGCGATCGAGTGTGCGGCTAATCTTTCACGGCTAATGCCAAATGTTGGCGGACCCCGTGAACAAAAAAGAAGACTGGTGGCGAGTGTCGCCCACGCTAAAATGCTCTATGCAGCACCAGCGTGGGCCCCATCCCTGAGGAGTAAAAGATGTGTGACCATCTGTGAAAAGATACTGTCTGCGCAGAGATCGATAACAACGCGTATCATCTCTGCATATAAGACGGTATCTACGAGTGCTGTGCAGGTCCTTGCAAGTGTCCCGCCAGCAGATCTTTTGGCTAGGGAAAGGGAAGAAATGTTTCTCTTTTCTAAAGAAAGCAGTTCCTTGAATGAGGAATTAAGACCAAGCAAGGGCCTAATCCGCAAAGAAGCGAGGCACAGGCTCATAGAAAGATGGCAAGAAAGATGGGATGGTGAGGAAAAAGGTCGATGGACTTATCGCCTTATCCCGGCACTCGCCACCTGGATAAATAGGAAACACGGTCAGGTTTCCTATTACTTGACTCAGGCGTTCACAGGTCACGGGTGTTTTAACTCGTACCTGTGTCGCTTTAAATTACGCGAGAACGAGGTGTGTGCATATTGCCAGTTCCCTGAGGACAACGCGGAGCACACCCTCTTCTCATGCAAGAAATGGGACTTGGAGAGGCGGGCCATGTTCGAAGGTGTAAACAGTCAAGTTACACCGGGAACATGGTATCGCTGATGACCCAGTCAGAGGAGAATTGGCGGCAAGTCGAGAACTTCATAATCTCGGTTATGTCGAGGAAGGATCTCGACGGCCGCCAAAAAGCGTAATTTAAACAGCTTTTAATTTATTCGTTTGTTTTTTATTAATTTATTTTGTGATTTATTTGTCCTTATACATTTTTTAATTGTTTGTGTTTTTTTTTATTATTCATCTTTGTACAGTTTTATGTTTTCAATTTTTTATACGCGTTTATTTTTTCTTTTTTTTATATATCCGTTTATAATTTTATCTTTTGACTTTTTACACTTAATTACACATTTGTTATTTTTAATTATTGTTGTGCTGTTAATTCCGCTTTATATTGAAATAGTTTTAAATTTTTAACTATTAACGCAGGATAACCGCAGAGAAAAGCAGAAAGTCACATTAGCGACAGAGTTGGAGCGCCACCCTCGAAGGCTAAAGTCTTACGACAGTTCCGAGGGAGGGTAAAGGGCTTCAGAAGAAGGGTTACGGGTTTTAGTGGGTCGGGCTGGCAGTAGGTCGCCAGTTTATTAAATTTACTATTTTATATATTTATTTTTCTTTTTTTTATCTCCTTTTGTTTTATCACACCAACCCCACATAACCTTGGAGTGCGGAATCCAAGGTATCTGTAGGCAGATTTCCCAAAATTCCCTAAGCAAAAAAAAAAAAAAAAAAAAAATAATAATAATAATAATAATAATAATAATGAGGGTAAACTCTGTGCAGAGATACCAGGATGTACTCCCTTTGCGGAAACTTCCTGCTATCTTGGAGAGACACATCGACCTCCACGTCCGAACATACATGTTCATGTGCCCTTGGATATCATAGACGTCGCATCAATGCTCCGGCAATGCTATAACGTTTATGTAACTAACGGAGGCGGTTCAGGGCCCATCCTGGCCAGATGGTAGTACCCTGTTAAGGCCCGATTGTCCCTCGACACGGGACAAAGAAATAAAAAAATGAATGAAATGGACAAAAATTTTCAATGAAATACTCTAAGTGGGTACCTCGAAAGAGGGTATAATCCCACCACCGATTCTGATCGGGTGCAAGCCCCGATAGTCGGTGCAGATGGCTCCAAGGATTTTGAAGGGAGCCAAATAGATAGCCAGCTGACATGCTACGAATCAAATGTCGCAAATCAGTTCCTAGCTATTCCCGGGATTTTTAAGAGCGTGCACGAGGCATTCAAGCGCCAAAAGATCCCTGAACCGTTCAGAGATCAGGAGCCACGGACTTCAACTGTGGGATCTCCAAGGCAAAAGAGGAGTGCTGCTGCAACTCTTGATAGTGCAGCAGCTACAGATTCTAATAAGGAAAAGAAGGTGAGTAAGCGCCCCAGAGAAGGTGTAAGCCCGGATAAGAGTCCTCAACAAGTGACTCGGAGCGGAAAGAGGATTAAGCGAAAGGATGCTCCACAGCTTAATTCTGGGTCGCTAGTTGGAGCAAAAGAGGCGCCCTCAAGTAGTCCCAGCAAGACGTATGCTGAGACCGTATTAAAAGACGGAGCGGACAATGAGGACGGCTTTAAGGTTGTTGGAAAGAGAAGGGAACGGGCTCCAAGAAAAAAGCCCCCAGGCGAGAAAAAAGAGCTCCCAAAACACCCTTTGAAGCTTAGAACCACGGAAGCGGTAAAGATCACGGCAAGAGACCCAAAATCTTATGAGGGTATCTTGCCGCTGATAAAAGCAAAGGTTAAACCAGAAGACACTGGTACCGTAATTCATAAAATCAGGAGAACCTTTAAACAGGAGGTTCTTGTGATAGTGAAAAAGGGTGGAGATACCTTGAAGTTTGCGGAAGCACTGTCCTCGGCTCTGCATGGCGCCTTGCCATGCAACGTCACTGCTCTCATAAATAAAAGGTCTCTTGAGATCAAGGAGCTGGATGAAACCACGACGGAAGATGAGGTGATTTCAGTTCTGAGAGATAAGCTGGGCAAACCTGATCTGAAGATAGAGTGCCACCTTTTGACGCGCTTTAGAAGTACTAAGGTGGCTCTAATCCGCTTAGCAGAAGCAGAAAGTGACATTCTGCTTAAACTTGGCCGAATCAAAATCGGCTGGATAAACGCTCCAATTCGTGAGCATGTTGAAGTAATTAGGTGCCAAAAGTGCCTAGGTTACGGACACAGAACCCTATTCTGCAAAGGCCCTGACAGAAGTAAAAACTGTCGGAGATGCGGCGGAGAGGGACACCTCGCGAAGAGCTGTAACGTTAAGCCGAAGTGCCTTACATGCTTGGACCTAGGAAAGCCAGAAACAAATCATGAGTCCGGAAAGAGAGCCTGCCCGGTTTACTGGGAAGAACTGCAAAAGATTAAAAAGGCAAATCCTTAAAATTTTTGCAGGTCAACCTGCATACAAGTAAGGATGCACAGTTGCTCCTAATGCAAACGACAAGGGAAAATGAGGTCGATGTCCTGTTCTGCAGTGAGCAGTATCAAGGAAGCGACCTCGCCCCTTGGTATCAGGATAAGGCGAAGAGAGCCGCCATAAAGCTTTGCAACCCAGAATTGCGGGTTGACAAGTTTCTGGAGACGAGCAGTGGGTTCGTGTGGATAGAGGTAGCTTATATACGTATGTATAGCTGCTACTTCTCACCCAACGACCCACTGACAAACTTCGAAGCCAATATCGAAGACCTAGAAGCGAGCCTCACAGAATCCAGGCTGGATGTCATCATCACTGGCGATTTTAACGCAAAGTCGCCAGAGTGGGGTGAGACGAGACTCGACAAGAGAGGAATTCGTATTGGAGAAATGATCTCCAGAAACGACTTATTAGCTGTGAACCGAGGCAATACATGGACTTTTAGACGAGGTGCGATCGGATCAATTATAGATCTAACGATCGCATCGTCTAAACTATTTAGCCGCATAAGCGACTGGCGGCTCTCACAGGAATATACCGCAAGTGACCACCAGTACATTGAGTTATCAGTATCGATGGGAGGCACACGAGGAGAAAAAAGACAGGATGTTCCTAGTCGCAAAACCTCCTCGTAGAATATGAAGAGACTCGACAAGGAAAAGTTCGGCCAGTCCCTAAGAGAAGCCCTTTTGATTGAGGACTTGGGCAGGGTGAAGAGGCCGAGCAGTCTGGATGGGAAGGTGCGAGCGGTGAGAAACATGATAGTCACCGCTTGCAATACGTCAATGCCACGCAAAGGCGCCATTCCCGTAAGAAAATCCTTGCACAGGTGGTCAGAGGAGCTAGCCTCCTTGAGGAAGGAATGCCTCAAAGCAAGAAGGACATATACCCGATCTAAGGGAGATCCCTTGCTGAAAGAGGCTTTCAAGGAGGCAAAAAAGAACCTCAAGAAAGAGATCCGCAAGTCGCGACGCCGTAGCTGGAAGGACCTAATCGAGGAAGTCGATAAGGACCCATGGGGTCTGGCTTTTAAAATCGTTACTAAGAAATTAGCGACGAGGCAAAAGACCCCCGGCCTGGACAATCCCGATTGGGTCAGGAAGATAATAAATTCTTTGTTTCCTCCTGCGGAACCATACCTTAGAAGGGACTGGAGTTTTTTGCAAAGTCGAAGAGGAAGAAATCTTTACACTTAGTGAACTGCAAAAAGCAGGCAAAAGATTGAAAACAGGCAAGGCGCCTGGAATCGATGGGATAAGTAACGAGATCCTAAAGTTGGTAATCGACACTTCACCTCAGATTCTGCTTCAATGCTTCAATCTTTGCCTTGAGAGAGGAGAGTTCTTCTGCGACTGGAAGCGACAGAGGTTAGTCCTCCTAAGGAAAGGTGAAAAACCTCTAGGTAAGGTTTCATCGTACAGGCCTATATGCCTGCTAGATACGATGGGTAAACTTCTAGAAGATATGGTTCTGCAGAGAATGCAAAGCCACTTGACCGAAGAGAATCGTCTATCCGATCACCAATTTGGTTTCCGTAAAGGCAAGTCCACAGTTGATGCCATCCAGGCAGTTGTGGACATAGCCAAAGCAGGAAAAAACAAATTGGGACCTGGGAAAAAGAAGAGCTTCTGCGCGTTGGTAACAATTGACATACGCAACGCGTTTAATTCCGCAAGATGGAAAGATCTCATCGAGTCGATGGAAAAGAAAAACATGCCGCCCTACTTGTTGCGGATAATGGATAATTATCTTAGCGACAGGTGGGTTATATATGAGGGAGACACCTGCACTCTCAAGGAAGAGATGCAGCGTGGGGCTCCTCAAGGCTCGAGGGTGGGTCCATTTGTATGGAATGTATCTTACGATGATTTTCTGCGAATGGATCTGCCCGAAGGTGCGGTGATCATCGGCTTTGCGGACGACGCGTTGTTCGTGTGCACTGCCGAAAGTGAGGAGGCTCTTGGGACATTGGTGAACGAATGTCTGCGACTAGCTAAAAGCTGGCTGGATACCAGAGGTCTTGAAATGGCCCTGGAAAAGACCGAGGCACTGCTGGTCACAGACAGATGTGGTTATGAGCTCCCACGAATCGTGATAGACGGATTCGAGGTCAAGTGGAGTAAGCAAATTAAATATCTTGGTGTGGAGTTAGATGGAAGTTTAAACTTCCACCACCACATGGCTACGGCGACAAATAAGGCGATCGAGTGTGCGGCTAATCTTTCACGGCTAATGCCAAATGTTGGCGGACCCCGTGAACAAAAAAGAAGACTGGTGGCGAGTGTCGCCCACGCTAAAATGCTTTATGCAGCACCAGCGTGGGCCCCATCCCTGAGGAGTAAAAGATGTGTGACCATCTGTGAAAAGATACTGTCTGCGCAGAGATCGATAACAACGCGTATCATCTCTGCATATAAGACGGTATCTACGAGTGCTGTGCAGGTCCTTGCAAGTGTCCCGCCAGCAGATCTTTTGGCGAGAGAAAGGGAAGAAATGTTTCTCTTTTCTAAAGAAAGCAGTTCCTTGAATGAGGAATTAAGACCAAGCAAGGGCCTGATCCGCAAAGAAGCGAGGCACAGGATCATAGAAAGATGGCAAGAAAGATGGGATGGTGAGGAAAAAGGTCGATGGACTTATCGCCTTATCCCGGCACTCGGCACCTGGATAAATAGGAAACACGGTCAGGTTTCCTATTATATGACTTAGGCGCTCACAGGTCACGGGTGTTTTAACTCGTACCTGTGTCGCTTTAAATTACGCGAGGACGAGGTGCGTGCATATTGCCAGTTCCCTGAGGACAACGCGGAGCACACCCTCTTCTCATGCAAGAAATGGGACTTGGAGAGGCGGGCCATGTTCGAAGGTGTAAACAGTCAAGTTACACCGGAGAACATGGTATCGCTGATGACCCAGTCAGAGGAGAATTGGCGGCAAGTCGAGAACTTCATAATCTCGGTTATGTCGAGGAAGGATCTCGACGGCCGCCAAAAAGCGTAATTTAAACAGCTTTTAATTTATTCGTTTGTTTTTTATTAATTTATTTTGTGATTTATTTGTCCTTATACAATTTTAATTTATTCCGTTTTATGTTTTTAATATTATATACGCGTTTATTATTTTTTTTCTTTTTTTATATATCCGTTTGCAATTTTATCTTTTGACTGTTTACACTTGATTAAACATTTTTTTTTTATTATTGTTGTGCTGTTAATTCCGCTTTTATATTGAAATAGTTTTAAATTTTTAACTATTAACGCAGGATAACCGCAGAGAAAAGCAGAAAGTCGCATTAGCGACAGAGTCGGAGCGCCACCCTCGAAGGCTAAAGTCTTACGACAGTTCCGAGGGAGGGTAAAGGGCTCCAAAAGAAGGGTTACGGGTTTTAGTGGGTCGGGCTGGTAGTAGGTCACCAGTTTGTTAAATTTATTATAACATTTATTTATTTTTCTTTTTTTTATATTTCTTTTTTTTTATCATACCAACCCCACATAACCTTGGAGTGCGGAATCCAAGGTATCTGTAGGCAGATTTCCCAAAAGTCCCTAAGCAAAATAATAATAATAATAATAATAATAATAATAATAAACGACAAAGAGAAGAGAGAAATGCTCATGCCCCATTGATTTAAGTTTATATTATTTGTTGGATATACCTGCGGTTTAAATTTTTTAATCAAAAGCCACAATGTTTTGGAGTCACGACAAGTGTTAATTGAATCTAACAAATTTCTACTTTATACTTTTTCTTTTTTCTCCAACACTTTTCTAAACTTTGATTTGCTCATTCTATGTGATGTCTACAATATCAAAGCCCGAATTTCTACATTTCTTAAGACATCTCGCGACCTCCTTTTTTGCCTCCACATAAGTAGTACCATACCAAGGTTTACAAAAATATTTCTCTATCGAGTTTGCAGAAGCACCATTCTTTTTTCCATCCCTACATTCTGGGCAGAATTAATTATAGTGTCAATAAGGATTGAATTAATAACATTAATATTTTTTTCAGTTTTATCGATACTCTGATTATGAATCACTATATGAAAATAATTTTCTTTAAATTCATCCTTCCATTCTAATGTCTTAAATTGGACAAATTCATCATTTTCTTCGAACGTTGAGATTAGTTCTACAAGTATGGGCAGATGATCAGAACGCGTAATAATATTCATAACTTTAAAATTTTTTATTGAATCTACCCGAAATTGGTTACAAATTATGTACATAGTCTATGACATTCAACCTAAAAACACCATGATAAGTATATAGACCTGGATAATCGTCAGCTAGTTTCCCATTGAGTACTGTAAAATTATTATTTTTAAAAAATTTTATTATTTTTTTACCGCGTGGATTTACAAATTTGTCGAGTGATTTTCTTTCAAACAAGGAGTCTTGGTTATGTAATAAATCATTGTTTTCGTCAAGCTTATCTGTTTGGGCATTGAAGTCCCCCCCTACAAGTATAGGTAAGTGGGGAAATCTATCGTTAAGTTGTTGTATTGTACTATGTTAAAATTCTCTTAATACTTATTGATGTTTAATAGAGGGTTTAAATATAAGACAGAGATTATAAATTGTAAAAAATTTGCAGTTATTTTAATTGTTACGGTTTCAGCCTCACTAGCAATTAATTTGTGCTTAAGGACGCTGCACGGTGGGAAATATTTAAAAGTACGCATAGGCGTAGCGAGCGATTTCTCCTCAACTTCCACTCTTTTCCCCTCGTTTCACCTCTCTTGGTGCAATTTTTTGACTTTGATAATTAATTTAAAAAAATCCAGATTGAAAATGAAAAAAGGGCGATTTAAGGAAAGTAATATTTAATAGTGAATATAAAACAAGTTTTCTTATGACGATTAGATGTTTCTATAAGCGTGAATATCAATCCGCGTTTTACAAAACATATCAAACTGACAGCTCAATATGGGAGGTTAGTCATGGCCGAGTATATCAGGTTGCACCGTTTGCGTAGTACAGTAGGAATGAACGTGAGGAACAAAAATATTAAATATCAATTACTCTTATTGGTTTCTATTATATTTATTATTTGTTTATTTATTTATTATTGTTATTATATGTATTATTATTTATTATTATACTTACTTTTTAAAAATATTTTTATGAAAAAGTATTAAAACAATAAAGGAAAATTTTTTATGAAAATATTATTAAACCTAAATTTAGTAAACAAAAAAAATAAATAATAAAAAATTATGAAGTGCATAATTTTTTAAATTTTTTATTGTTATTTTTATTATTGATATTTTTAAGTAGGTATAAGAAAAATATAATTTAAATATTCCACAAAATTAGTTTTAAAGTAATTTTTTGTAAGGAATTCAACGGTCATAAAATAAAAGCGGACAGAAAATATTTTGACCCTTTTTCAATTTTCATTTTTCTTAAAAATTGGTGGATTTCGAAACACACGCGTAATTTGGTAGAAAATATGTTTTTAAATCCATAAAAAAATTCCAAATGAAATCGATGATTTTCATAATTACCTAAAAAAGTATTGTTTTGAAAAAAATCTTTGTTTTTATACTGAAAATTCTAAAAATAACATTGTTATTCAATTTTTCTATATGGAAAATTATTTGTTTATTTATTTAATTTCTGATCAAAATTTGATCTTAATTTTTCTGTATTTTCTATTTTTCATCAATAAAAATTCTGATATGAAATTATTTAGAAAAATAAATTTCAAAAAATGCCCTTTTTAATAAAAAAAAGCAGTAATGTGTTGAAAAAAGACGAAAATTTAATAATCGACTTCAAAAATTGTTAGAAAAAATTTGCAAACATCAACGTCGTTTTCTCAAGACAAAAATGGTTTTCGTGATTGGAAATAAATTCTGAGTACCTCTGTGTATCGGAAAAAGGACTTTTTTCATAAAAAATTTACATTACTTTTTTTTATACTTTTCCATGATAACATTTCTAAAAAAAAAGAATAATATTAAATAATAATAGATAAATAAACAAATAAATATAATTATTTATATAATATTAAATAATAAAAGTAATGACTTATTATTTTTGTTGATCATCTATGTCCCTACATTACCATAGCGTAAACACTTTCAACACGAAAACGGTGCAACCTGTTATGGTCGGCCATGTCCTACTTCGAGCTGTTGCTTTGTTTTCTAAAACGCGGATTCATATTTACGCTCCTAGAAACATCTAATCGTCATAAGTAAGTTTAAATGGACTAAAAGAAATCTTCTGTTACCGACAGAAAGTTTCTAGAGAATTGTGGTAAATTCAACAAAACAATGAAATTTCATTGTTTTCTAGGAACTTTCTGTCGGTAACAGAAGATTTCTTTTAGTCCATTTAAACTTGCCACTTCATTTATTCACATGGTAAAATCAGTCGCGCTTGTCAAAATTTGCTTTTACCAATTTTTAACAAAAAATAAAAAATATTCACAGTTTCTTATCTAAATCGGCATTTTTACATTCCAGGACAATTGTGCTTTCAATTGATAATGTGTACTCTGCTCATGTGATTTTAATTTTAATGCTAAAATAAGACCGTATTCGACGGATGAAAAAAAGATTGAGTCAAACGTCCCAATACGGTTTTTACTCGAATCCGTATTGGCTCAGAGCTTCACTCAATTCCTAAACGCTCCACTCAATACTTCTTTTTTTACTGGGGTATAATTCAGAAAAGAAAAAAATAATATACACTACTGGTCAAAATTGAGAGACCACCCATTTTTAGACGAATGAAAAACGATTTAAAACATAAAATTTATTAAAACTAAAATTTTTTTCAGTTCATTTTTTGAAAGATGATAAAATTTCGAAAAGAATAAGATATTTCAGAAGTCGTTTGGCCAATAATTTATTTAGATATTTTTAAAAAATCGTCATTTTTAATTTTTTTTACAAAAATTTGAATAACTTCTAAAGTAATGAACGCTTTTCAATGATCTTAGACTTATTTGAAAGGTCATTTGCTACACTATAATAATTACTTATAGGCAAATGACCTTTAAAATAAGCCTAAGATCATTAAAGAGCGTTCATTATTTTAGAAGTTATTCAAATTTTTGTAAAAAAAATTAAAAATGACGATTTTTTAAAAATATCTAAATAAATTATTGCCCAAGCGACTTCTGAAATATCTTGTTCTTTTCGAAATTTTATCATCTTTTAAAAAAATGAATAGAATAAGAAATTTTATGTTTTAAAACGTTTTTCATTCTTCTGAAAATGGATGGTCTCTAAAGTTTGACCGGTAATGTATTTTAAATAATATATTATAAATTAAATAAATAATAAAATAAGTATTAATATTGAATAATAAATTAAAAAATATTCTTGCTGAAAAACGTTTGTTATTTTAAAAATATTAAAATTTAAATTGATTTCTTTAAAATGATAGAGGGGGGGTGTAAGTAAATTATCAAATGCTTTTTGAGGGGGGGTTGGTAAATATCATGACCTATCACAACCGGGGGAGGGGGTCAACAATCGGAAAAAAAATATCACATGCTTTATGGATGGCCCCATTAGGGTATATAAGATAGATTTGCAATTTTTTCCATATTATTAATTTTATGCTTTTTCAAGAAACAGATGGCCTTTGTACGCCTTTATTACGAAAGACTGATTCCCAAAGATGGTTATTAAATAAAATAATAGAATATATATTCGATAATTTTCGTTTTTTTGCCCTTTCAACCTTAAGTAATCAACAGTCTTTTGAATCAAAGCTTCCACATTAAGATAATAAATTTTTCTAGTTTCCGACTATCTGTAAAAGAGATAATTCATAAAGAGGATCAGGTACGATTTATCGGTTTAAAAATTTGGAATCTTGAAGTCATTTGGAACAACTCCCCACCAAGTTTGTAGCGTTACATTTTAGAATAACCTGCCCACCTCTGAGGAGACCTGTGATTGATTCTCATTTAAAGAGTCTTTGTTAAAACTGTCAAAAATATAAAGTCTGGTTTTATCATAGTAAGTGTAAATCCAGTTGCCAGATTGAGCTTTTAAAAATTCATTCATATGATTATTATTCAACATTGCATTTTTATTATCTATTATATTATAATTTTCATCACTTAAGCTAATTCTTTTTTATTTGCCATGATTTTATTTCGTAAAGTTGACAGATATGATAGAAATTACTTTTAAATAAATAACGTCCTTTTTGGTTTAGATGTAATTTTTTGTTTAAAGTAAATCCATGATCTTAGTGAATAGAAATAATTTATTTATAAGCTTTCGCTCGCTGACATCTTACATTTAAACTAAATTTTCTAAATTCAAACAACCAAAACATCATAAATACAATTAACGTCATTTTTATTCAAAAGAAAGAAAGAAGACGTTTCTCTTAATACAATTTAATTAAAAATGTCCATTTCCAGTTTTCTTTTAATTGTTTATTTACAATTTTCCATTTTTCTTTATTTTCAATATATTTTGTATCCAATATCTATTTTAAATTTATATTTTAGTGTTATTTAACATCTATTTCTAATTATTACAATTTTAAATTGCAAAATGTTAATGAATTTTAATTATAAATATCTGTAGACAATTTTGTATCATAGAAAAAATATATAAGAACTGCACAAAAAGAAAATTTTATATTGTTTAAATAACTAATTTCAATCTCTTTTGTACTAAAAATATGTGTTTGCTCTCTATCTATATAAATTGAAAAAAATTTAGAATTTATTATGTGGAAATAACTTACAGTTCACTCATTGTTCGATAAAAAAAACTCAATGTTGATTAACTTATCTTTAAATGATGAAAAAAGTAGAAATTGAATGGAAAATTTCTGTTCTGTACCTACTACCAAAATTGAAAAAAATGTCACTTCTCAAAACTATACCATTTATAAACTTATCATTAAGGGGCAGTTGCACCTTTAAGGTGCCTTTTGAACCTGTTTTTCATGAATTTTTTAAGATACAGAATAAAGTAGACAAAATTTGGTTTCGAGGAATTTGTTTAGAAAATTTTTAAGTTTACGAAAATATATTCATAGGGGAGAGTCTCCAGTTGTGAGACGGGTTTTATTTTTGACCCGTAAATTGTAAACGGGTAAACGAAATTGTAAATAAAATACACCGTTCGAAAGGTAACAGAAATACGCAACTTTTATTAAAAGAAAGTATAGTGTTTCGATGAACTCAAAAAATGTTACGATACATTTTCCGAGCACATCGCTTTTTTCAAAAAAAAAAATGTCTCCAGTTGTGAGACACTCAGTAAAAATTGCTAAAATTTAATAAGTTTGACATAAAACGTTATGTTTAGTAGAAATAATTAAATATATTAATAATATATATTATTATATACTAGATAATAATATTTATTCGCCAAAATATTACTATCAAATAAACACAATTTAATAGCTTCAACAAGAGCATTAAAATTGATTTCTTCTGAATCAATTGACTTTTTTCCACTTGACATGCCCAAAAATACTAGAAAAAAAAATCAAAACAACATTTAAATAGTATGCCTGCAAAGTCGTATTTTTTATGCTGACCAGATAGGTGTTGACACCGTCTCACAACTGGTGATATGCTGTGTCTCACACCCAGAAATTGGCGCTATTTTGAAAAAGGAAAATTAAATTATTTTTAACCGTAGATTGGAACGATGCAATATTGCATCACAAAATATAAGGAAAAGACTAAAAGAAAATGCATTACATTTACCTTTCCCAATTAATTAACTTGGAAAAAAGTACTTTGCATTTATTGAAAAAACGCTTTTTAGTCGATTATCACACACAGTGTTGGTATTTAACAAAAACAGTTTATATATCCGCTTCGGCGTACACGAAAAAGTTGGCTCATATAAAAAGAAATGTTTTTATATAAACCAATCGGCTTTTTAATATTGCATGTTAAAAAAAATTGACTGTCTCACAACTGAAGGTGTCTCACAACTGGAGACTCTCCCCTACTTAAAAGAAGTTTAAATTTGTTGCCTATAGAGAGCGCCGAATGTGGTCTCGTTTTTATGCAGGGCAAATCGATGGGCAATATTCTGGTTAGACCGTTTAATCGAAAACAAGAATTCAAAGTTTTTCTGAATCTGTGATAGATTTAGCTTTCGAGTACGTAGGATATTTTAAAAATATTAATTTTTGTGTATTTGGCAGCTGTTTGATGAAAAAAGTCGATTTTTAGGGCGAAATTTTTTCAAAATATCTATTGCAAAAAAAAAACAAAAAAAATCCGCTACGTTCTCGAAAGCATTAGTAAATGACGAACAAAAAAAAACTGTTGCCGAAGTCAATCCGATCAAAACTGTTCTGGCTAGACTGCCCACCGTTTTGAAAAATGTCATTTCGAGAAAAACGCATTTAAACTTATTTAATGTAAAAACATGAAAAATGAAACCACTGTTAATCTTCGATGCCTACACCATATAAGTGACTTTCTACATTAATATTTTCTTCATTTCTATCCTTTAGGGCAATTTGAAGATGTCTTCAGTATTCTTGAGCTGCTATGATAAAATAAAAAATATCCAATGGCGCTAAAAAAAACTCGAAGCGCTCTTGGACACCTTTTACACTCTAAATCTGAATATGTGAAAATTCACATATTTGTACGTTATAAGTCGTCTTCTCGATCAATAAGTGCATATACGCTTATAATAAGTGAAATTTCACTCAGAATAAGTGAAAAATTCACTTATTTATAAGTATATATGCACTTATTGATCGAGAAGACGACTTATAACGTTCAATAAGTGAATATTCAGATTTAGAGAGTGCAGATATCGATTTTTTTCACATAAAATAACTTCGAAATTACTTCTCATGACATAATTCATATTCTACACATTGAAGAATAAGTTTTACAATAGAAAAGTTTAATTGTAAATATTTTATTATAGAAAAAAAACTAAAAATAAAAAATTTTTCAAAAAAAACGCCAAAAATTAGATTTTTAACCCTCCATCCGTCGCATGGTGAGAATTTCTCTCACCCAGTTTCTTTTTTTATTTATAACTTTTAAAATACAAAAAATTATAATTTCATATTCTAAGTACCTTTTACGGCACTCTTCTTCTTTACATTAAAACAATTTTGGTGTTTTTTTATATTTTAATTTCTTTGTTATTGAATTTGAAAGCAGCAAATGTCGGGGTTTTTTGACGCGAAGTGAGGGAACTTCTCACCATGCGACTGACCGCGTATACTCGATTTCATTTGTCATTAATTTTTTATTTAAATAATTAACAGGAAATAAAAGATAACTTTACTGCCAATAGGTTGTTTAGAAATTCTAATGAACATTCAAAAAAAAATTTGGCATTTTAGAACAAGTTTGGACTAATTTATGAGGGTGAGAATTTCCCTCACCTGCGACGGATCGCGTTACAAAAAAAGGTGCGACGGATGGAGGGTTAAAAAAATTGTAGTTTTTGTAATTTTTAGTACACTATTCAAGAAATAGTGGTATAATAAAATTAAAATATATTCCATACTGTAGTTAGTAAGAAAAGCATTATAATTATTAGTAGGGGAGACTGGGTGAAAAGTTAAATTTTGCATAAATGATTTTTTTTAGACAATATAATCCGCTTAGATGCAAATATTTATGTATCAATATTGTAGGGCAACTTGTCCTCTACGACTTTCAATAAAAAATTTTCTGATATTTTCGCATAAAATACATGTTTTGTCCTTTTTTGAAAATTTTGTTTTTTTAACTTTTCGCCTTATACTGGGGCGAAAAGTTAAAAGGCTGGAGCAAAATGTTAAATTCTATTTCTGTAGCCTACTAAAACTATTTTCTGATAGGTGTTAAGTAGTAGATAAGTTAAAGTATACGTAAACAAGTAATTTAATTAATAAAAGATCTGTGTTTATTTAACAAAAGCTTTAGAACAGTTATAAAGTTAATAAATTCAAAATTCAAAAAAAAAAAAAAATTTGGTTTATTTCACGTCAACGGTCTTGTTTTTTGACAGAGTACTTGCCTAATGTCAAATAAATTATTTTTAAACAAATAAACCCAAAAAAACTAAATATGTAAAAAAAATTTTAACAACATGTAAAAATTTAATTTTTCGCCCCAGGGTGCATTTTTGGCTTTAACAACAAATATAAAAAATCTGACTACATACATATATTTATCAAATACCTTCAGTTATCTCTTCAGGGGACTCAAGTAAGGACCTAAAAAAATGGCGATGAGAATAATTTCAAAAAATGTACTTAAAAGTCGATATTTTCTTTTACGAAAAAATTTTCAAAAGTAGGGTAAAAAAAATTTAAATATGGACACCACAAAAATGAACAAAATGTCACATAACTCCGGACATTTATTCAGAGTGATAACACCCTTCTATAATTATAATTTCAATGCTCTAACTATTTCCGTTCGAAAGATAATGAATTTTAACTGTTTTGACAGTTTAACTTTTCGCCTCAGTCTCCCCTGCCTAAAACAATTACTTTTATATGGGATCACTGACTATTTTTAATAATTTTCTAAAAAGTTCTTTGACAATTTACAAATCCATTTGTGGACGTCCACATGAAAAGGGCCCATTTTGGCACTATTAGAGTTATCTATATGGGCGTATTCTTGGCAAAATTTGGAAACTTTTGAGTGATCTTAAAACTTTTTTGGTTAAAAATTCGCTGAGTTACGGAATTTCAATGTTTAGAACGCCAAAAACCTCATTTCGAGAAAAACGGAATTAAAGATTGCGATACCAACTAATTGTTGTATCTCTAGTTCTTCTTGGAAGTTATTCAGATAATAATTGTTTCCAGTTCAGGGCACCTTGAAGATGAAAAACCAATAGGTTTTAAATTTTTAAAACCATCCCCTCCTCTAATTTTGAAATTACAAAAAATCGACAATATGGACCCTTTTCTAAAAAGGACAGTTTTTCTATTAAAAAACCATTTTTTTACAAGATTATTGATTAGGTTCAATTTTATTGTGCCATTTAAAGAAAAAGAATAGATATTAAACTTATTTAAAATTTTTTGAAAATCTCTATTATGAAAAAATTGACGAAATATCCAAAATTTCATTTCGACAATTACAAAAAAAGACTCTAACATCAATATCTCTGGTTCTTTTGGAAAGTTATTCAGATAAGAATTGTTTACAATCCAGGACACCTTAAAGATGAATAATCAAGAGGTTTTTAATTTTTCCACACCTCCATTTTTAAAATACGATTACTTTTGCAAATGACCGACATAATATGCCCTTTTCATTTTTCTAAAGAACCAATGAAATTAAACAGTTAAATTATCTATAAATTAATGAAAAACCGCATCATTCGACTTGTCAAAACATGTAGATTGATAATAAAAAATAAAAAAAAATTAAGATTTTACTCAAAAATTACTAAATTGCGATTATCTCAAAAACTATAACCGACAATATGGGCCCTTTCATGTGGACGTCCACATTTGTTTACAATATTTAATTTTACGAAATTTCAATTATTTATAATTTCTTCAATTAAATATATATATGGGCAATTCCACGTGAGATTTCAGTCGACCTCTTAAAATCGGCCAAAAATATTTTTTTTCTATTCTGTATTGAAAAAAAACAGATACGTATTTTTTTATTATTTTTTTGGAGGCCAAATTTTTGAGTTATGAATTTTCAAAATTTTCGCTTTTTAAATGTAGGTATATTTTTAATGTCAGATAACTAAAAAAATATTGCTTCTTTTCATTTTTTGACAAGAAAAAAAAAGTTTTGTTTTTCTCTCTACTTTTGAATAATTATAACAAAAAAATTTTTTTTTCATTTTTTATTAAAAAAATAAAAAAATTTTATAAACAAATTAATTTTTTTTAACTTTGGGTATGATAAATTTTTAATTTTCTTTTTTTAAAACACCTGGAAATGATAAGAAGGTTTTGCAAAAAGTTTCAGAGTGGGCCTGACAAGTTTAATGGGTCCAAAAAAATAATTAAGCTCTCCGTGCAGGTCGCACGCACGTGGCACAATGGGATTTTTTTACAATTTATTATTAAAAATTGTTTAGAGCCTTAAAATTCAATAATAATTAAAATCCGATAAAATTTGTAGGCTCTAGACAATTTTTAATAATAAATTGTAAAAAAATCCCATTGTGCCACGTGCGTGCGACCTGCACGGACAGATTAATTATTTTTTTGGACCCATCAAACTTGTCAGGCCTACTCTGAAACTTTTTGCAAAACTTTTTATCATTTCCAGGTATGTTTTAAAAAAAGAAAATTAAAAATTTATCATACCCAAAGTTAAAAGAAATTAATTTGTTTATAAATTTTTTTTATTTTTTTAATAAAAAATGAAAAAAAAATTTTTTGTTATGATTATTCAAAAGTAGAGAGAAAAACAAAACTTTTTTTTCTTGTCAAAAAATGAAAAGAAGCAATATTTTTTTTAGTTATCTGACATTAAAAATATACCTACATTTAAAAAGCGAAAATTTTGAAAATTCATAACTCAAAAATTTGGCCTCCAAAAAAATAATAAAAAAATACGTATCTGTTTTTTTCAATACAGAATAGAAAAAAAATATTTTTGGCCGATTTTAAGAGGTCGACTGAAATCTCACGTGGAATTGCCCATATATTAAAAAATAAAATTTTCTAGCCAGAAAATCTTGACACTATTAAAAAAAGAAACAGAAAAGACACAGAAACTGACCAGTTACTAAGGAAAAAAACAAAGCACCAGTCCCATAAAAATACACTCTTAGTCAATCGTTTATAATTAGATATTAAAAATAATCTTAAACTTGTAGTTATAATAAGTTAGTATCTAATCACCGTCGCTGCGTGGTAATGCACATGCGTTGTGTCTCCAGGGTCTAGAGTTCGAACCCCATGCGTGCGAATTTTTTATTCTTAGATTTAAGTGTTATTGGTAGAGTAATTGTTCATTAGTCTTAAATATTTGAATAAACACAAAAATATAGATAAATATGTAAATATAAACAAAATAAAAAGAGCTAGGAAAAATTAAATTTTATTCTAGATTTTGAGCTGAAAACTGTCCAGTTACTGGTCAGTTACTTGCCAGATAATCTAACCAGTGACTGCTAAAGCAGCGCGTTACATTTCTAATCAATCACTTGACAGATTTTCTGGTCAATAACTGGCCAGAATCTAGGAAATCTTCACAGTGACTAGTCATAACAGAGTTGAAATTTCTATCTGGGTAGCTAAAAAAATTTTCAAAATTTAATGCAATTCGCTTGAAACTTGTAATAAAAATCTAATTTATTTTCATCATCTCAATATTTTATCAACCGAGTGATAGCATATAATTATTATATATATAATTTATTTTCATTATAGAATAGTATCCCGAGTCGAACTTTTAGACCTGCTTACCTCCTTAAAACTGAGGGTTTGTAAGGATGTAATAGGATGAAAAGCAGAGTTTATTTGCATTGCAAGTTAACTCTGATTACCTCCTGCAAACCCCTGGTTAGCGACAAATTTAGATGGTAAAAGGGGGAAAGCAGGTGTTCCTAGAACCTTATTAAATACTGCTTGACCCTTACTTACAGAATTCTTTCCTCTCCAAAAACCCTGGAAAAACTGCTCATAGCATATTTGAGATCATTTTTAACTAATTTTTATAATAACTTTAATTATTAATAAATGGCATTATTATTTAATGATTTTAACTTTTTTTTTTTAATTTAATCGTGACCAATAGCGAATTCATAAATAATGTTAGTATATATGTGGGGATTAATACATATTCATTTATATATAAAAAAAAAATTTTAATTTAATATTTGTTAATTAAATTATTTAACGGTGTATAATAATCATTTAATTGCATACTTATACCTATACAATACAGAAAAATCGGAATAAACGCAAACCTACGAAATAAATAAAATCTAACGCACGCGAGACTTGAACCTACGACCTACGGACTACGGACTACGAAACTAACGCCCTAACCACTATGCTACGGAACCTAACTGAACACAGGCGCTCTATTTTCAGTGACTTGTTGAGTGATTCAATAAAGCATTAATTGACACTAATACACTACAGCAAATAAATAAATTGTTTAATAATAATAACCTTTAAACATTCATAAATTAATATTTTTTATTATACCTATTTAAAAAAAATGTCAAAACATTTCAGTTAAAAATAATATTTTATAAATTAATAATAAAAAAGTAAATAATAATAATAATAATAATAATAATAATAATAATAATAATAATAATAATAATAATAATAATAAGTAATAATCTTTTTTTAATTTTTCTTTTCAAATATTTTCAATTTTAAAATTAATGTATTGGAAATCTTCGAATTGTTGCAAAGAATTTTATCAAAAAATTTGATAATAATAAAATTCTTTCAAAGAATTTCTTTATTTAGAAAAATAACTAAATTCTCAAAGAATTTTATTAATATTTTTAAAAATCCTAATTAAATTTTTTTTGAAAAATTTCTTTGAATTTTTTTTTTTTAAACTAATGGAGTTTCTTTTAATAATTTTAATTGAAAATTTCAAAAGCAATTGAATTTTATGAAGAAGAATTTTATAAAAATTGTATTGAAAATAAGTAATTTCTTGCCAAAGAATTTATTAAAATTTTAAGAAATAATTAAATTGTTTATGAAGAATTTTATAGAAATATTTAAAAATCATGAAATTTTTTTGAAAAATTCAATTAAAGTTGATTCGAAAATAATTGAATTTCTTTAAAGAATTTTATTAAAATTAAGTATATTCAAAATAATTGAATTCATCATAAGAATTTTAATTACTTTTCGAAAAATAATAGAATTATTTTCAATTCTTTTGACGAATATATTCAAAAATTGTAATTGAGCTAGGAATTTAATTCTTATATAGAATTTTTTAAAAATATTTTGAGAA